>OY282607.1:66010363-66527130 GCA_958298945.1 Atherix ibis
AACCGGCGCGTTGTCTTCAATTCGACGTCAAATGGGCCCAATAAGTCAGCATAGTAACGCCCCGTGATTGTTTTACCCTTCTCGAGGTAATCGATGTGGATCACACCTTGTGAATCCCAGAAAACGGTGGCCATCACCTTCCCGGCCGATCGAACAGTCTTTGCCTTCTTCGGAGCACGTTCGCCGGGTAAAGTCCTCTGTTTCGACTGTTCCTTGGTCTCTGATGTGTACCAGTGAATCCATGTTTCGTCGACGGTCACGAAACGACGCAAGAACTCCGCTGGATTGCGCTAAAACATCGCCAAACACGTCGCCGATGTGGTCTCACGGTTGCGCTTTTTTTCCGGTGTGAGCAAACAAGGCACCCATCGCGCCGACAGCTTTCTCATGTCCAGTTCTTCGTGTAAAATATAATGCACCATTCCTACTGCGATGTCCACAGTCTTAGCTATCTCGTGAACCTTCAATCGACGGTTTCCAACACCAGATCGTGGACTTTTTTAACGTTTTCCTCCGTAGCAGCCGTTTTCGGGGCACCTGGGCGTGGCTCATCAAAAACCGACTTGCGGCCACGAACAAAGTCGTTGAACCAATTCTTGACGGTCGCCATCGAAGGAGAAGAGTCACCATTCACAGCATCCAAGCGATCTATGATTTTGCTGCGCGTTTTCCCTTCCAAAAACAAGAATCTAATCACCGAACGATATTGTACTTTTTCCATTTTTGTGCAACCGACCGACACGCTTGCTTTCAAAGGCTCTCAAAACAAAACTAATAAAGGAAATTGACTGAAACTTTAACAGTAGGCTACTAAAAGAATGTACTGCACGATGGTAAATTTCTTTTGTGATAGCAGTTTCTTTTGTGACAGCAGTTCCATCGGGCGGTGAGGCTATGTACTTGTTGAATGACCCTCGTATATACGAAATCTGTTCAAAAAGTATCACGAATTTTGAATTTCCGCGGGTTACGTATATGCGATTTTTGATTTTTATGTGGCGTTATGTTAGTACTCATATCTCTCACTTATGTCGATAAGTTCGGCCATTTTGAATGTTCAGTTAATTTTTGACAGCTTTTTTGCTTGCATGTGTTTTGGCTCGTTTTTGAATTTTGCCTATTCTAAAAAATAGATCAAAGAATCTGTTTCAAATTTTTATATGAAAACAAAACTGATTGCGCAGCCGCATTTCAAATGTTGACTGTTGAATATGGTGAAGCTACCTTGGACCGAAGGAACATTTATCGGTGGTACAAAATGTTCTCAGAGGGGCGAGAAATTGTGAACGACAAAAAGTCAGGTTCGGTCGAATGTGAAGGTTTTGCTTATAGTTTTCTACGATTGCAGGGGCGTGGTGCATCATGAGTTCTTACCACAGGGTGCAACTGTGGATATGGAATATTACCTGCAAGTTATGCGCCAAGCAATCCGTCAGAAAGGCCCGGATTTGTGGAAAAATAGAAATTGGCTTTTGCATCATGATAAGACCTCTGCTCTCGCATCGTTGCTTATGCGCGAACTTTTGGCCAAAAATAATACACTAATAATACCACAGCCACCATATTTCTACCCCCCTGTGACTTTTTCTTGTTCGCGAAACAGATTCTTTGATCCATTTTTTAGAATGGGCACCAGATCTAGCCCCTGTTACTTTTTCTTGTTCGCGAAACAGATTCTTTGATCCTTTTTTTTGAATGGGCACCAGATCTAGCCCCCTGTGACTTTTTCTTGTTCGCGAAACAGATTCTTTGATCAATTTTTTGAAATGGGCAAAAATCGAAGACGAGCCAAAACACGTGCACGCCAAGCAGCTGTCAAAAATTAACTGAACATTCAAAATGGCCGAACTTGTCAGCAACCGAGCTCCCGGAGTTTCTGACGAGTTACTATAGGCGAACGTAGTCTGGCGTTGTTCTGATGCAACACAACATCTCACCTGTCAGCTAATTTAGGCCGTTTCTGGTCTATCGCTAGCTTCCAACGATCCAATTCTTGATACCAGAGATCCGTATTCAGTGTTTAAACAACAGGAAGCAGCTCATAGTAGATGATTTCTTTCCAGTAAGCTCATAGTAGATGATAATTTTTATTCGAGGCTTCAAAGCGGAATAAAATTGTCTCGATTCCGGGCTGGATCATCGAGCAATGATTATACGTGAGCTCGATCAAAGTTCGCCCAGTCTAAAGAATAGATAAAGAAAAAAATTGTAGCTCAAACAAATTGTCTGCGCCGCGCAAACAGTTCAGGGGTGATGGAAGCGCAATAAGAACGGTGCGTACCGAAAGTTACTGTCGGAACTTCGCAGCGGTGATCACTTCGAGCAGAAATTGTACAGCAACATTTCGACATTGTTGAAATGTTTCTATACAATTTCTGTTCAAATACGACATTTTTCTGTACAAAAAACCGATAAATCAAAACAGAAAACATTTTTTTGTTCTTCACACAAACCAAACTAGGAAATATCAAAATCAGCATGATTATGTTCGCATTTGAACATGCAGCTCGAATAAAAACTTTTAAAATAACTTCCTAACTATATACAGTATTATCTTCTGCAAATACAAAAGGTCTTGGTTTTTCTATATATGGTATAAATGAATATTTTTAGAAATATCCGTTTATATATATAATAAATCAGTTATGTTATTGGGTATTAGATATTTTCAAATAGAATCTCCGTTATTCACAGACAGTATAACAGATTAGACAAAATATTAGTAAAAAATAATATTCTATTCGAATTATTTTGCTATGAATTTATTAAGCTATTGCGCAATAACATATTTTGTTGGAGAAACTTGCCCTAAAAAAATTATTTCTCCACTATGGAGAAACTTGTACCGATTCAAGATGTCAAATTTTATGAATGGGGAAAAATCTATTACAATTTTGTATGGTAAAATTTCTTCATCAACTGTAATTTGACAAGGAGAAATCAAATAAAATACAAAGTGGTACGTAATGATAGCTCCCCATTTTGTGGTTTCCCACATCTAAAGAGTTCATTTCCATTTGAGAGAAATATTAAAGTTTATACTACTTTATGCGCAAAAAATTCTAATCTTTCATACCAAAAGTAAATCTGCATAAGATAACGAATAAAATTACTTTCAAATAGAAATTTTGCAATTTCGTTGCCGGTTATGCAAAATCAAATTAGTATTTACTATTGAATATATTTAAATCTAATTGAAGAAATTTAAAAATTTTAATATCAAAGATTCTTATAAAAATTATGGTTAATTTGAAAATTTACATTTTATTTTTTAGTTATTCCTCCCCTCTCTTTTAAGATTTGCTATAAAATGTAGTTCTAATCTATCATATTTAAGAAAAAGTATAGTATTAAAAATGGAGTTTATGGAAGAAATAATACATATTTATTAAATTGGAGTATTGACTTCTTTTTGTAAGAAAAATAAAACGATTCATACTTAAAGACTTCAGAGTAATTTGAGCATTTTCTATAAATAACACTGCAATTATTTCGAATGCATATCAGTAGATGTAAATTTAACCCAAAAAATTCATCAGAAATTTTACTATAATTTTATTATAATAACTAATAAAACTATAGAATATTTTTCACTAATAAAACTCAACATATTTTTAATTTAATACCTAAAATATTGTCTTTAGAAGAAAATTTTATTAACAGAGATTTATTTCAAAATTTGTTTGTGAGGCAATAAAATGTAATTCGTTAGTATTTGTATGAGTTCTAAATCATATATTAGCAATTATAATTATTGAATATTCAATTTGCAATTGAGTTCATAATAATGAATCTTTAGTTCCATAAAATTGCATCTTCAATTGTGATTAAATATATATTTATATAATATTTAAATCACTTTTTGATAAGTTAAAGATATTTTTATTCAATAACATTAATTTTTTTATAGTTCACTAATTGGTTTAAGTGTCACACTCCGAACGTTATCTTTTATAGAAGAACAGTGTAATATATCGACAACTTATCAATTTTAACTAATTAATTTTTAAAAATCAAACTTTAATTCCTCAGCAAATATAATAAAATTAAGTGCATAGAGTAGCATATTATTACCAAATATAGAGTGATAATGATGAAGCCGAATTTATATTTTTTTCAGTATTTCTAAACAAAAAAGAAAAAATACCCAAATATTTTACAGATTATAGAAGAAAAATTGTACCTCAAATAATAATTTAAATCATACCTAATAAAAAATATTTTAGTCAATAAATAACAATCATTGATGTCTGTGAGATTAAAAAAATTGTCAAAGTGAAAATAATAAACTTTTCTTATCATTTAGTAAACATTTTAAAAATCTTGTACAAAAAATTCTGGTTTTTTTGTGGAAAGCAATTAGGTATTTATTTTCTTTTAAAAATAATATGAAGAAAATTTACTTAGAAGTAAAAAATATTAATATCTGTGACTATAAGGGGTGGATGGAGGTAATTCAAATTTAATATTATACCGGTATACACACCTTGAATAACATGGTAAATATTATTTCCAAAACATTAATAAATTCTTCGAAACCAACGAGCTGATAACCGAGAGAACAACATCAAAGCGCACAAAATCTTTCACAATTATTATAAGCTACAAAGTTTAAAATGTTCATATTTCTTCAAATTACGAATAATTTATTTTCCAAAAATACTTCTAATTCCTATGCCAATGATTCGCATTCCTTCAGTGATTTGTATAACATATGTATATACGAATATTCGTAGCTTCCTTAGAATTTATACTTATAATTATATATCATATTTATTGAAATTACTAGACGTACATAGATCTCTCAAACTCTTCAAATTTATATGGCAACATGGGATGTAACATATTCTCTAGGAGTTTGATATATTAACCTCACATGAACATAAAATTAGTATCGTCTACTCGGAAGGCTGTCACTTTCAACCTATATAAATTAATCATTTGGATGCGTATATATCAGACTATATTAGTACTGAGATTTGATTAAGGCGATGGAAAAGCTTAGTTTATTTTTCATATTTATTTCAGCCCATATACGTATTTTCATTTGGAAATATATTTTGAATTTGAGCTTAGCAAAAATAGTTAATAAACTCTCGTAATTATTCCATATAATATTAGTTTTAAAATTATGAGACTTTATTAACTATTTTTATCTATTAAAATACTCTAAGACATATTCATGAATTATTACAATATCAGCATTTAGAAAAGTATGATTCATATGCTATTTGCGATATTCTAAAGTTAATAATTATGCCCTAGAAATTTTAACTAAGCACCGTAAATAATCAATTAATAGCAGTTATTAAAATAAGGAATTTGAGTGGATAGAAGGTATCTACGAAGGTAGATCGAAGAGTTCATAGGATTGAGTGGATAGAAAATACAGAAATAACTTAAGCGAATTACCCTGAAACTCATTTTCAAGTGTCAAAAATTTTATCATGTCTTCAAAAATGTCCTTATATATGAAGGAAAACTAACAATAATAATTTTTAATCCGAAATTTTAAATGATAATTAGTTTTAATATCAGAAAGTCATAATTCAAAAGTATAAGCAAGAAATTGAAATGAATAAAGGCTACACTAAAGTGCGTCATTTGGAAAGCAGTTTTTTCAGTTAGTATTGGAAAAGTTAAAAATCTTTTGCGGAGAGATGTATTTTTTAAAACAAAGTACAGAATAAAAATAGTTAAATCATCTATTATACATATTTCTAATTTAAAAAATATATTATATGTTAATAGAAAAGTTATTGGGTTGTTCGGAAAGTATATTATAAAAATAAAAGACGATTTTTTATAGTCAATTAATATTTTATTCAATTAAATATTGTCCAGTGTGATTTAATATCCTTTGCCACCTTTCTGTCAGTAGCATGATTCCACTTTCATAAAATTTTTGTTCTTTGCTGACAAAAAACTGATCCAAGTGATTTTTGACCTCCTCATTTGAATTAAACGTTTTACGGTCTAAAAAATTTTGTACTGACCGGAACATATTATAATCGGAAGGTGCTAGGTTTGAAAAGTATGATGGGTGTAGCAGTATATCTCATTCAAGCTTGAAAAGCTTTCGCCGAGTGGTCAAACTGGTACGTGGTTTCGCATTAACATGTTGAAAAACTATACCTTTCCTATTGACCAATTCTGGCCTGTCCTTTTTAAGTGAATCATTTAATTTGTCCAACTGATGACAGTACACTTCAGAATTGATCGTTGCATTGCTCGGTAGAAGCTCAAAATAAACGATTCCTTTGAAATCCCATCAAATAGATAGCATAACCTTTTTTTGATGAATATTGGCTTTCGAAATGCTTTGAACGGGTTCATCTTTTCTACTTCAAGATTATTTGCGCTTAACATGGTTGTGCACAACCCATTTCTCGTCTCCAGTGATAATATGCTTCAAAAATGGATCATTATCTTGGCGTTCGAAAAGCAAATCACAAACGTCAATACGACTGCAAAATTTTTTTTTCGTAAGAAGATGAGGAACCCATAAGTGGAGCTTTGAGATTAAACCTAGCCGTTTCTAATGATCATGATTGGTCGACTTCGATCAATTTAATTTCTCAGCAATCTGTATTGTGTCTTCATCAGCATCAACTGGCCTTCCAGAATGTGGTGCATCTTCGAGATATAAATTGCCAGATCGAAATTTTACAAACCGGTTTTGGCACTGACGCTCACTGAACATATCTTCTCCATACAAAATTATTTTCTTACTTGAAAAGCATTTTTATCTTTTCTATAGTAAAAAGGTAAAATATGCCGAAAATGCTTTTTTTCATTTTCCGTATTTAAAAGGGTATCAACCAAAAACTACTTCGCAGAATCAGTCGATTTTTTTCACAAGCAAGCCTTGCTATGTCAGCTGTCAAAATACATATCATTATGCGGCTTAAGTATGAAGTTGGTTATGAAAAAATACAATAAATTCCTCTGTTGGGAAAAATCGAAATTACTTTCCGAACAACCCAAAATATTCAAGATGTTCATAGTTCGTCAAGGACAATATCGAGTTAAGAATTTTTTTAATTAACATCTTTATAGAAAACACGATTCCAATTTTTAATTAAATTAACAATTCATACTACTACTACCATTAATATTTGTGAATTTAACTTAATAATGCAATCCTTACAAAAGGATGTCACCCTTAGATAGGATATTTTTGGTTAGTATCAGAAAAGCCAGTTTTAAACGGAAAATAAATGGATGATTTTGCATAAGGACGCTTAGTACACGTGGCAAAAGTTACTACTGAGCAGTTATTCCTTATTGCTATTGTATGTGGAAAAGCTCACTTAGTCTATTGTCAATCAACCTGAGGAAAGAATTGATACAATAGGATTAGACTGCCCCAAAAGAGTATAGTTACAGCACCTACCCTTATAAGAGGTATAAGGTCCCATAGATGGATAGTCATACCAAATAACAAATCGGCTGAAAAGTTTATAAGGTTGACGTCTAGATGGCGTCTCTTGCAAAAATTAATTTGACAGCAATTAATTTGACTTAATTATCGCAAAGCACCATCCTTCAAATGATTCCTGTCAAAATTTTGAGTGAAGCAACTTTTGTTATTGAAAAAAAATGGATAAAGACGAATTTCGTGTATTGATAAAGCATTGCTTTTTGATGAAAAAAAATACAGTGGAAACCAAAGCATGGTTTGACAAACGTTATCCGGACTCTGCTCCAGCTATTTCAACTGTGAAATATTGGTTTCGTCAATTTCGAACTGGTCGTACGAGCACAGTTGATGCAGAACGCAGTGGACGCCCAAAAGAGGTGGTTACGGCAGAAAACATCAAAAAATCCACAAAATAATTTTAAATGACCGTTAAGTAAAGTTGAGCGAGATAGCTGAGACTCTGAAGATATCGAAAGAGCGTGCTGGACATATCGTGCATGAATATTTGGGCATGCGAAAGCTGTGTGCAAAGTGGGTGCCGCGTGAGCTCACTGTGGACCAAAAACAACAACGTGTTGATGATTCTGAGCAGTGTTTGGAGCTGTTCAAGCGCAATAAACCCGAATTTTTGCGTCGATATGTGACAATAGATGAAATATGGCTCCGTCACTACACTTCAGAGTCCAATCGGCAGTCGGCAGAGTGGAGAGTGAGCGACGAACCGAATCCAAAGCGTGGAAAGACGCAACAGTCGGCTTGCAAGGTGATGGCGTCTGTATTTTGGGATGCGCATGGTATAATATTCATTGACTATCTCCAGAAGGGACAGACGATCAACAGCGACTATTATATAGCGTTATTGGATCGTTTGAAGAAAGAAATCGCTAAGAAACGGCCTCATTTGAAGAAGAAAAAAGTGTTGTTTCACCAAGCCAATGCACCGTGTCACAAGTCGATGAAAACGATGGTCAAACTCAATGAATTGGGTTACGAATTGCTTCCCCATCCACCGTATTCTCCAGATCTGGCCCCCAGCGACTTTTTCCTGTTTGCAGACCTCAAGAGAATGCTCGCTGGCAAGAAATTTAAGACCGATGATGAAGTGATTGCCGAAACTGAGGCCTATTTTGAGGTAAAACCGAAAGAGTACTATAAAAATGGTATCAAAAAGTTGGAAGATCGCTATAATCGCTGTATCGCCCTCGAAAGCAACTATGTTGCATAATAAAAATGAATTTAGCAAAAAAAAATATTTTTACTGTGTTACCTTATAAACTTTTCAGCCGAATTGAAATGGGTAATGAAATATTTTTTGGAATATTTTTTTAGAACAATGCTGGAAGATCAAATTCCGAGAGCTTCGGAAAGGAAAGGTGGGGAGATTAGTGTCATTGGACTTAGATATCTCCAAGGTGTAATACGGGAATAGAAAATGTACGTAATTTTATTTTACAAAGTTCAGAAATGCATATGTAACTTTTTAGCTGACAACAAAAAATAATTTTCGAAAGTTGGCGCAATTCACCATTTTTAAAACTTTTAAAATTAACTGCGAAAATCACTCGAATTTTATTGATATTAAAGTTTTTTTTAAATACAAATACATTTTCAAAGATTATGTTACCCAGACGTAAACAATAATATCAAAGCTTATTAGTAGTATTTGTACTAAATAAAATAAAAGAAGTACTATTTATTAGTGTTTTGTAAAAAAATTATTTATGTCAACTAAGTATTCGATATTAAATGGATATTAACATTTTTTCTCCTTTTTAGAACTCGATTCGAAATATTTATATTCTAGAAATTGAAATTTAATTACACATTATTTTATGGGCTTTCTTATTTTATTATTTTATTAAGCTTTCATAGTAATCAATAAAAATATTTACTAACAAATTAACATTATGACTTTTGTAATTTTACAGTTTTCTTTTTAAAAAATATTGCCCAAGCCTGAAATATGTTTCACAATAAAGGAAAAAACAAAATACTCGTACAACAAGATTAATATAACTTATTGAAACTGTTACCGTGACCGTGTAGAAAGTTATGCTTAAATTATGTGGCTATTCAATTAACTTAATTGCCTAATAATTTTGGAGCAAGAATTTACCAAGAACTCCCCGAGGCTGTCAAATGTTTAGCCTTACTTACGACTTTTCGAAATTGTTTTTCTAATTGATTGTTGGTACGCATAGTCGTAAACTGGGACCATAAACGAGATATTTATGAAGAGTGCGTGAACTACGAAAATTTTATGAAAAACCATTTTGCTGTTGTTTACAAATATTTGATTATTGATAAAATTCAAAAGAATACCCATTTGTTGAGGTGATATTTTCTTTAATGGGATTTGATTCTATTAACTCTTATTTGTGTGTTATCAGTTTTGATAATACATAAAAAACGGTTTCTCATATGAAAATGTTGTATTCTTAAAACAGTATTTATGTTGAAGTTTTCAAAATTAATATTTATTTGCATGCTGTAGAATTAATAATAAAAACTTTAACTTGACCTTTGCTGGTAATATTGTATTTTTAATTGCATAAATTATACTTTTAAAGTAGCAGAAATTGAGAATGTTACATAGTTAGGATAATAGTGAGCATAAGTTACATTCTGGAGTAGACTTGAAAATTGATCGTTGCCTTTTATGCTACGAGTATTATTACCGTTTGTAGATCTTTTGATCGTTTATTTTGACATATAATAAAATCATAAGTTTACTATAATTAGCAAGGATTGACTTCTATAATTACGGTGTATAATAATTGAGAGTACCCCTGGCTCTCCTCTACGCGCCTCTGCGGCAGGATATTAGGTATAAATAAGCATCTCATCCCAATTATAGCCTGGGGCTAACCACAGGTGATAGTAAGTTTCTTATGTCAATTCACATGCAATTTATAGCGCGTGGTGCATGAAATAAAAAGTCTATTTTTAATTTAAAGACAATTTCAATATTTTGGATCTACGAGATCGAAATCTGTCAGTATACTCGTACTCCATTGAGAAATCATACGGGTGATCGATTTAAACTTAGAGTAATATGGATTGAATACATACTTAAGGAATAAGCCTTGATATTGGGCGTTGGACTCACGGTGGTTGTAATGTTCATAAAGTCAAACAAGTAAGGTTTGCACTCTTTCTCAATCATCGCCATTGGTTTTCTTTTTCTATTATATCGCGAGACAACTCTAAGTACAACTTTAAGATCATTTATATAAATTAATATTGTCCCTTTTCAAGTAGTTCCCTTGAACAGATTTATATCGGCGATGACGATGTTTCTACTCTTAGGAGCAGAACAGGAAGGCTTAAACTGGAATCACCTCCAGCTCCTCCATTACATTTTCTTTAGATATTATCGACAACACCAATACAATATCATTTAACATTTATTCCAGGCTTCCTTGGGCCAGATTCATCTTCCAAAAACACTTTTCTGCCCTGGAAAATTCACGCTCTTGATAAGCAAGCTTTCCAATAGACTCGTTCGTTGGAAAGTTAATTCGCCACACAATATTTTATGGAGCATTGTTGTTCCAAATTTAAGTAAAACCATTATTTAAAATGCACTACAAAAACGATGGTTTCGATTATCATACTCTATAGAGTTGTGTAATTACCGGACAAAGTATATACTTGTCATGTACAACTACTAGTAGCCCGACTGCTGTCATATTGGTTAGTCGAAAAAGTTTATGTCCTTTTTGAGTAAAATAGAGACGCTTAAATGTATTAAAATTAATTTATTGAAATCAAATATTCGTCATTATTTTAAAAAATATTTTGCCATTTTTCGGGCACAGCAATGATTCTAAAAGTAAAGAACTTCGGTGGTTTGTGATCTAAAAAGTGGATCAGTAGTTTTCATAGGCCGGCTTTGTTCTATTAAGAGAGTGCAGCAAAGATCGAAATAAGTGGTAGTTTTAGTGTGTTATATCTGGACTATACGAAAGAAGCATCAAAATTTCTCGTACAATAATTTTTGGGGAGTAATCAAAGATTTGTGGTCGAGCGTTATCGTGGTGAAAGACACCTTTCCTATTGAACAATTCTGGCCATTTACTCTCAATTACTTAGCGTAATCTTTAAAGTTGCTCACAGTACAATCTCGATTTAATAGTTTGACATAATAAATGATTCCCTTCCATGCCCACCGTCTATCCTGTCTTTGAAATTGCTTATAGTCGTTCATCTCCCTTTTTCCATGATCTCCTTCAAATGATATTATCGTATTTTACACATTTTTCATTATCAGTTATGAATTACTTCAGAAACGGCCAGATTTTATTGCGCTTCACCAGCGTATCGCAAATTTTAAGTTGGTTCAGCTTGTTTTTCATGAGGCACCCAAACATCTTAATTTATAAGCTATATCATGACTGCTGATATAGCGGTCTTGCTCAATTTTTTGGAGAATGTAATTTTGCAATTAGAACGGGGCTTTTTGATGCCTAAATTTCCAAAACAAAAGTATGCGATCCATTTGCGTGCTGTTTGTTTTGCTAAAAAAAATATCACCATAAATGCAACAAATTTTCTCAGAAGCTTGCGAGGCGTTGTCGCCTTTATCGAAGTGGTCAATTTTTCAATTAAAATAATATAGCAAATTTTGTCTTTATACGGGCCCATTTTTAAATTAAAATAACTTTTGATATGCTACATCAATTTCGGTAAAGTTTTGCGCTGCACAAAGCTTTAAGTGTTACTCGTACTAATGGTTACTCTTATATTTTTAACTTTTAATATGATTTTTTAATATATCCACCTAGCCTGTTTGCTTCTGAACTATTGTCGAAAATATTTGCCCCGATTAGGAAAATTTATAGTATTTAGTATTGACGAGTTATTACATTTTCATAGCATAGGATAAAATAATATATAATGACTGAAATATTGCACTAATATGAATTTTATAATTAATAATTATTATAAGATAAAGAACGAAAGATTTGAGTTGATAGAAGCATAAACATATAATTTTCGCTGGTTCGACTGTATTTAACGTCGACTTACGCATCCTGATTTCAAAAACTCTTATGTCAACAATTATCTACTGAGGTAATTTTTAGAGAGATGTGAGTATTTCCAATGTTAAAGTTAAGGTAGTGAAAAAATGTTAAGAATCCCCAACTTGATCTCATTATTTTATTGGGAGCATTATCTCCAAGAATTGCATAAAAATATGTTAAAATAAATTCTGAAGTAATACTTTTCTTATAATAAATTAATATTAAATTGATTTTAACTTTCTTGAAGAAGTCTTGGAAAACAAATTTTCCTTAAGCCCCTACAAAAAGTTAATTTTATTATTTTCATTGAATCAATAAATATTCCTTACTGGAAATAATTAACATCTTTTTCTGAAAACAAAATTTCTTAATATTATACAATAGTTAATACTTATTCAAATGGGATATAAAATCTAGTTTGCAGCTATTTAAATGGCAAATATAACCTTAAGTCATTATTTAAATATTTAATCTGGGCAAGTGGCGAAATTGTTCAACGCACAGATTCCTCAATGCATTATCCAATTTCTATTTGAAAATAAACTTACAAGGTCTATAAAATCTATTTACCTCTAATTTGTTCACACAACTAACAAATGACAAATTTCAACTAATCCACAAAATTACAGATCGCTCATGTCTTAGCAACTTTCCATACAAACAGACAAATAAAATTTAATAAATGCTGCAAAAATAAATGGTTTCTTCTTATACGAATATTTTTTAAAAAGAACATTTAACTTAAAGTAGTAAAAATATTTTTGTCATTGTATTATATATTAATATAGTAATATACGAGGGTCGTTCAATAAGTCCTTAGAAAATTCAAGAAATTGCGCTCGTAGTGTCAGTAACGATTTTTTTTTGTAAGTACCAGTATCGACAGGAAAGCTGTCAAAATTTCAGCTCGATCCATAGCGTAGGTCAATTTCTATCGTCGATTAAATTTAACGACATTTATTTGTGCATAACAATGGAAAAAAGCGAGTTTAGGGCTGTCATCAAACATCTCCATTTGAAAGGCTTAAGCCCGAAAGATATCAAAGCCGTGTTGGATGCAGTTCATGGCACATCTGCACCTGTGTTTGCGATGGTTTACAATTGGGTGAATGAATTTAAACGTGGCCGTTCATCAACAAAAGATGAACATCGTTCAGGACGCCCAGTTGAGGTGTCTACTCCTAAAATCATCGACAAAATCCACGATCTGATTTTGAACGATCGGCGAATCAAAGTGCGCGAATTAGTTGAGGCCACGGGACTGTATATCACAAGGTACAGTCGCTTCAATTTTGCATGAAAAATTGTCTGTGAAAAAAATTTCGGCAAGATGGGTGCCGCGTTTGCTCTCAGAGGAGAATAAGCGCAATCCTGTAGTGGACTCTGAGGCTATGTTGGCACTCTTTCATCGCAATCCTGCCAAATTCCTTCGTCGATATGTCACTGTGGACAAAACCTGGATACAATACTACACTCCAGAAACGAAGAGACAGTCATCACAGTGGATTTTCAAGGGTGAACGGGCTCTGAAGAAGGCAAAAACTGTGCCATCGGCCGGCAAGGTGATGGCCACGGTCTTTTGGGATTCGCAGGGCATCATTTTTATAGACTACTTGGGAAAAGGAAAAACAATAACAGGAGCGTATTACGCGTCGTTATTGCAACGGTTGAGCGAGGAAATCAAAGAGAAACGCCCCCATCTGAAGAAGAAAAAAATCCTCTTGCATCAGGACAATGGAATTGAGAATGAAGTTGTTACAGCATCCCGCTTATTCACCAGATTTGGCCCCGAGTGACTATTTTCTTTTCCCCAATCTGCAGAAATGGCTTGGCGGACGACGGTTCACTTCCAACGAGGACGTCATTGCTCAAACGGATGAGTATTTTGCAGAACTTCCGAAATCCTATTTTTTGGACGGGATAAAATTTTTAGAAAAACGGTTGGAAAAGTGTATAGAGCTAAATGGAGATTATGTTGAAAAATAAAAATAATTTTTTTTTTAAAAAACAGTTTTTTTCCATTTTTTTCTAAGGACTTATTGAACGACCCTCGTATTAGGAGTTTTGTTATATTTTCTAATCTTTATTAAAAGCATAATAATTATTTTAAAGCTAAATATTAGCATATATTATTGAGAAGCGCTGCTCAAATTTATGAAGGGAACATATCTACTAATATGCCAATATACATTTATGTATATTTGTTTAATTCAGAAAAAGTTATGATTATTTCAAGGTCTTAAAAAATAATTCTTTATGCACCCATAGACGGTGTTTGTAAATGACTAATCATGCTCATGTAATTGGTCAAACCAGATCATATTTCTTGTTCTTACAATATAAATGAGCTGCATTTCATCAGATAATTACAAATTATTGATGTAACAACCTTTGAGTAATTACTTATTCCATCAAAGATACTGTTTACATGTTCACATATTTGTTTTCAACATGCTGTAGAGATATTTTCTGGTAAGATTCAGAAATTCATCCTTTCATTGATTTGCACAAACAACTACTATCGACATAAATAGAAATTTACATAAGCTTTTACTTTGAATGACTTTAATTAGAGTACAGACACATGCTGTGGTACCATCGATACGATTTGTAGGATTTAAGAATTCTTAGATACAACAATTTTATTAAAACACATAATAGAAACAATATATACATATGTCCAGGACTCCAAAATATATATTCAACTGTAGCGATGCCTCTAAGAACAACACTATCAAAATGACATATGAAAAAAGATATATTTTTTTAGCTCTAATGAATTTTTGATACAAAAACCTCAGAGCATAGTTCAACTTAATGCATCTAATATTCTTAACGAATGTCACTTAAACGAGGATTTCTTTTTGGACAAGGCTCATTACTCGGTGAATCTCCGCCACCGTAAACAACATCTACTTTAAGTCCCCTTTATTAATTTTCTAAAAGAATCTAATATGGTCTATAAAATTTTACCACTTCTACTTACTTACTCCAAATTAATAAAATTAATTAAATAAAAATGAGAATTATTGGAATCGTAGTAAAAAAAATAATGTTTATATATAAAGTAGACAAAAAATAATATTGATCCATTGTAGAGAAAAAATAATATTGATCCATTGAGCTTTGGCTTGTTGAAACCACTGGTAAACAAATTTTTGATCCATTGAGCTTTGGCTTGTTGAAAATGAGGCTGGTAAACAAATTTTTTTTTGGCCTATTTTACATTACATGGATATTGGCCTTTTGTGGTTTCAACAAGCCAAAGCTACGTGCCATACTGCCCAACAATTAATTGATTTATTAAAAAACCTAATTCAATGGACGCTTAATTTTGTAAAGAGTTAAACCTAATTAGCCACCAAGATCATAGGATTTACCGTCGTAGGATCTCTTATTGTAGGGCTATCTAAAAGCTAAGGTTTACAATAATAGTTCACACATAAGTCAAAAGCTCAAAAGCAATATCAGATATATTATCTGCAAAATATAGCAATAATTTAGCAAAACTATAATCAAAAAGACTATAAATTTATAGACAAAATTTCATTCAGAAATTATAGTCTCTAGAACATTTGGAATTTTTAATACCAAGTTTTATTCAAAATTTAAAAAGTTTCCTTTAGTAGACCTTGTAGATTATTTAATTATTAAGAAAAATGTTTCCTATAAAGTGTCTGGTTTTTGGCAGCATTTTTGCATCCTGTTTTTATACTCCAAGACTTAATCTGATATACTAAAAGGTTGAAACAGTATAATTAGTAAATAGAACATAGAAGTTACACGTAGGTTGTATAATATCCCTAATCGTGAGAGTTTGATCACCTTGATTATTTACAATATTTAAAATTGGTCAGTTTTTTTCTAATATTTTTGATTATCTTCAACCCTTGATTGACATGTAGAATTCCGAAATTGCATTGGTTTCTATAAAAACAATTACTAAGAGTTGACTAAAGATACTTAGAAGAATCTTTTTTATGAAACAGCGGCAGCAAATTAATGAGAGTGATTTATTCAGTTGAAGGATCCAACAGGAATTGCCTTCAGAACCTCGGTTACATACTTTTGGATATTATTGACAGTACCAAGTATTTGCAATATCAGATCTAATGCGAACAACTTTTTTTCGAAATCTTCCAATAACTTATTTATAAGAAATAATGTAAATCGATGCTTTGACCTCATTTCGTACAACAACAAACATTTTTCCTTTGGTGATCATGTCTAGTTTTGTGCCAGAAAAAGAGCATATGCGGGAAGCTCCGCTTTTCTGCTTCAATTTAAAGAAAGCTGCTGCCGAATCGCATCGATAGCTTATGGAGGCCTATGGCGACAGTGCTTTATCGGAAACAACGTACCGAGATTGGTCGGTTCAAAGACGGCTAGTTTGACTTGTGAGACAAGAATCGGGAAAATCGGCCTAGGACGGTTCAGGACCATCGATTGCAGGCTCTTTTGAACGAAGACGATACCCAATCGCAAAAAATGCTCGCGGAGCAATTGGGTGTTACTTAACCAGCCATTTCCATGCGTCTGCGTACCATGGGCAAGATTGAAAATATCAGAAAATGGGTGCCGCATGAATTGAACGATAGGCAGATGGAGCGACGCCAAAACACATGCGAAATCTTGCTCGCCAGACAAAAATGAAAGTCGTTCCTGCATCGGAGTGTGACAGGCGATAAAAAATGGATATATTTCGAAAATCCTAAACGCAAGAAATCGTGGGTTGATCTCGGCCAACCATCAACATTTTCCCCAAGACTAAAACGCTTCGGACGGAAGACGATGCTGTGCGTTTGGTGGGATCAGCAGATCATCGTCTACTATGAGATGTTGAAACCTGGTGAAACTGTCAATGCCCCCCACTACCACCAACTACTGATCAAATTGCACCGTGCTCTGAATGAAAAAAGGACGGATTGTCAACAAAGACATGACAAGCTGATTTTCCTCCACGACAACGCACCATCGCACACGTCAAAAATGGTCCAAAACTACTTGGAGACACTCAACTGGGAGGTGCTACCCTATCCCACTTATTCACCAGACCTGGCTTCTTCCGTCTACCACCTGTTTTCGTCGATGAGCCACGCGCTCGCTAAGAAGCACTTCGATTCTTACGAAGACGTCTGAAAATGGCTTAATGAGTGGTTTGTGCCGAAAGAGAAGGAATTCTTTTGGCGTGGTATCCACAAACTGCCCGAGAGATGGGGAAAATTTGTAGCTAGCAAGGGCAGGTACTTTGAATAAATTTGTTTTTAATTTTTATAAAAAAGCATGTGTTTTTTAGACTAAAAAACAACAGATTTAAGCTTATACACCTGGTATATGTCGTAATTTAGTTTTTCTTCTTATACACTTTAATGTATATAATCTAATATACATACTAGCATATATTTAAATATTTCATTACACATGCATTCAGTTAAATTATACTATAATTTTATTAAATATATCTCAAATGGATAGCCGTAATTTAATTTAACACAGCTTAATTATATTTGTAGGATTTATTTTTAGATAGTATTGCATACATTTGAGAATATTGCTCCCTAAGCTTTAAATCTATTTGTAATGACTGAGTCTGTCAACGTATTATGTTACCATAAGTATGTTTATAGCTCCCCATGTAAATGGGCTATAAGTCCGATATAAGTTGGTCCAGTTAATAGACCTATAATCGTCACTAGTTGTCATTTACCTAGAACTTTTTTACCTAAAAACTCATGTGAATTATGCATAAATAAAATCACTATATTTGTATGCTTACAATTATGTAGCTAACAATTTGAATATAATTGAGTGCAGTTAGTAATGTTAGTATATTTTGTGTAATTTTTTAGCATAAAGGATATACTAAATAAAAGTATGCAAGACTATATTGTTAGCCCTTACATTCCTATTTATTGCATACCATATATCGAAGTGAATATTTTGCCGATATTAGTCCAAGTGTTTGTTGTATAATAATGTCCATTCTAAAATACATATATTATAGTATATTAAAAGCGTATTTAGTTCACTACTATCAAATAGGATAAAATAATTTTTGGGGGGCAGCGAATGATTCTATTTGCGTTTTAAAGCAATTCACACATTGACAAACTCTGATATAAATTAGCTTTGTTAATAATCCGATGCCGGAAAAGTAATTTCATTGATTTGAATTCATCAATTGGGGACTCTTATTTGCCTGACTGCCATATTCCATTTGCCTTTTCCAGCCTAAAACCAAATATCCATTTCTGTTCGAGGTTGCAACAGCAAAATTTGTTACATCAATAGTAAAATATGAAGTCACCAAAACAGACCGAATGATACAAAATTACAAGCATGCTGGCTTTAGAAAATTCTCATATTTTCAATGTTCACAAAATTCAATTATATTTGCTGCCTGATATATATACACAGCTTTCAGGACAAAATAAGCATACTTCTACAACTCACATAATGAGGATACTGCATTTATTCCACTGTATAAAGGGTATTATTTTTGAGTCAGACAACAGTCAAACTCATAATGGAGAGGCGTTTTCGATAGTAACATTTCTGACTTTTCGTACTTAATCCAAGAAAAACAAAAGAATGTAATAAAGATGAAAAAAAATCCAAAACGAACTCAACATTTTTAAGGTTAGTTTTGCATAATTTAATTTTACGGTACTCCCGTATTGTTGAAGTAAAGCAACGCAAATCTTAAACAACCTTGGAAATTTTCACAGTTTCACCATATCAACCAATGTGTTGGTTGGTGGTTGCGCTTCAATTTGTGTACATCGCTGAAAATGCATTGAAAACCCCAACCATACAATGTGTTTAAATTTATTCCACGGGGAGGCATATGGTACTTCGTAACATAGATATAGAAAACAATACTTTCCCATATTTCAGTTTATTTTATTTTATTTTTACCATTTTATACCACACGAACACATTCACATGCATTGTATTGTAGTTGAGTATAGTTAAGTATTGGGCAAATTTA
Source organism: Atherix ibis (assembly GCA_958298945.1). Lineage (NCBI taxonomy): Eukaryota > Metazoa > Arthropoda > Insecta > Diptera > Athericidae > Atherix > Atherix ibis. The sequence goes on from OY282607.1 coordinate 66,029,805, forward strand.
AGGGATTAAACATGACAAGCCAAGAACAAGTGTAAATTTTCTAAGGAGCAGCTGATATTTGCTGGCAAAGCCTTAATGGATTAACACAAACTTCTCAGCTTTAACATGGTAAATTTTATTACATAGATTTGCGGAGATTCGAAATCCTTCTCATTCGTTTCTGAAATGTGTGTTTTTTTTTTGGTTTACCATATAAGTTCGTTATTTTCTAAGAATACGAAAATTACAAACATTTTGGTTTTTCTTTTGTAAAGTTTTTTTTTATAAATAATTTGTTCTCTGATACACTTACTTGAAAAATCCATATTGACTTTTGGAGACAAAGCTTCAAGCTTATGTACTTACTCACTATCCATGTCTAAAAATTTTCACCAAAATTGCAATTATTTGCATAATATTAATATAATAATAGAATCTATGACCAATAAAATCATAATTTGATCTTTGATAAAATAATGCACACAAGGTTGTGAAGGAGTTATTATGTAGCTGTCTCGAAGAATCACAGTAACTTGATATTAATATTAAAAAATAATAATTTTCATGTGACAGCGGAAGGTGTCAGTTTTATTTCAAATTCATTTTTATAAAACTTTTAAATAAAGTACAATTTTAAAAAAAAAAAAAATAATTTAAAACAAGTTCTTAGGTATTTTTAAATATTTAAAATATCTCAAAGATCTTTGATGAGCTTTTTGAGTAATTTAAATTCTTTGGAATTATGTTGAATTTTTATTTTTATAAAAATACCTCGAATTTAGAAACCAGCCTGCAAACCACAATTTTTGATATAACATACGTGTATGTGTATTAAGGGCTTTAATGAGAATAATTTCATTAACAAAGTGTTAATAATAACATATTAAAGGATTCAATAAGATAATACAAATTTCTGATCATCTGAGTTTATACATAAGCAGTTTTAGATAACTTTCTTTAAATTGATTGCTAAGGCTTGAAGAAAAATTTTAAAAGTAAAGTATCCTTCGAAAAGAATAAGAACTTTAGCAAAATAATAATACATCTACAAATTTGTATTAAAAACGGTATGTATTTAAGCCTCAATTTTCAGTTTGGTTTTATTAATACAATAGATGCAAAAAGTCAGGTTTAATTATATTTGCAAATAAACAATTTCTTAAATTGGAAAAAATAATTAAAGAAAACTGTTTGTAACAATATGGTTTACTTAAATAAGAAAATATATTTTAAACATATTCCTGTTAAATAGAGTTTTCTTTAAAAAAATTTTAGCGTTTATTTTTAATTTTTATTAAATTGTGATTGTAAAATACTCCTCTTTTAGAACAATAATTGTATAATTTATAATAATAAAGAATTTATGGAAACAAAGATTTTATGGGAAGTATAATATGGAAACTTTCTGATTTAAGCGCATGCATCTACCATTAAAGATATACAATATCTTAAAAACTAAAATCGTAAAATTTTTTGCAGAAAAATCACATTTTAAGCCAGATTTTGTGAGCTGTTACATTTAATGAGACTCAATGTAAAATGACCAAAGAAAATGAATTATTTGGAAAAAAACGTTTAATGATTCTGCAAAATTTTTTATTGATTTGCAGAAGGTTTCAATGTATTATTATCATTCTTGCAAGTGTAAACAGGCAGTTGTAGTGACGATTAAATGTGGTACCATAGATTATACATTACTGCTCTTTAGTTGCATTCAATTAAAATATAATCAATTTGAGGTTTTTTCAAAGCAAATACTCAACTGTATAAATAATGTTGGCACTTATTGTATCCACACAATTCAATTATCAAATTTTTTGATGAAGTTTAGCTGTGTTTTTCCTTGATTAAGTAGATTATTTCCTAGGCTGGTTGCGATAGATAGCTAATTTATGCTTATAATTTATAATATTTGCTTAAATCTATAGAAATAATAAGTAACAGTTTAAATTTCGTACTTTCTTTAAATTGGATTTGTGGAAATTTTTTTTAAATGTTTAATCTAAAAATATGTTTTTATGAAACTGGCAATATTAATTGTCTCTATAATGTACGAAAAATATATGAATTGTCAATCAAATGAAAATTTATTTTTCTTACGAATAAAAGCTCTGCAGATCTATGCCATTGATATATTCTAGAAATACTAATATAAACGCGGAAAAATCGAAATAAACTTATTAAATTTATACTTTTCGAATAGAAAAAAAAACTTTGTTACCAACAATAAGAGAAAATTTGCAGTTAGTTGAAATTAAGGCTAAAATTTGAAGAAAAAAATAAAAATATAATAGAAAGATTTTGTTGAACCATAACTAATTTCGGATTTGTAGGTTAACTTAAAACATGTTCTTTTATAAAATAGCGTAGTTATTCCTATATACTAGTACCCGTATTACTGATAGCGATCACTATTCTTTAAAAGCTTTTCTCAATAGGAAGTTTTTCCTGCCAGGCGAGTTATGCGGGATTTTTACCTCGCTAAAACCTAACATGCACCTCTGATCTTGCTCCCGGAACGATGGTTCCCCGGCGGCACTCTTTGTAAATACTACTTCGCCGGGGTGTTCTTGTTTGATGCTACTGCTGTCCCGATGTTATGACGCCTCGCGGCCTATTCTTCGAACGTTGTGTGGAGATCCTTGATAATGGAGTCCGCGTACTCTGCAATTCTGTTCCAAGCCGATTGGCTCTTCAGCATGCACTCCACTATATTTTCTGGACTGATGGAGCGGTCCAGATTTCTCTCCAGCTCCACCCGCGTCTCCTCGTAGAGGGGGCACTGGAAGAACACGTGTTCTGCATCTTCGATCACATCGCGGCAATGATGATAGTTTGGGGAGTCAGTTCTCTTGAATCTGTGCAAGTATGCCCGAAAGCATCCATGCCCAGTCAAGAGTTGGGTGATGTAATACCCGACTTCCCCGTGCAGGCGAGTGACCCATTTGGTAACATGTGGGATCAGCCGATGAGTACACCGACCCTTCCTCGAGTTGTCCCATCTCTCTTGCCAGAGGCGAAGACTCTCGGGTCTCTCCTCTTCACAGAGGACCTTTCGCCGCTCTTCCTTCTTTTTACGATGTTGGCGTTCCCGCTCTCCTGCCAGGATGTCGATGGGTGGGCATGATGCCACGATGTTGACCGCATCGTGTGATACCGTTCGGTATGCTGATGCCACTCTGATCGCTGAGAGCCGCTGGACTGATGTCATTGTCTTGCGGTATGTTGTTAGCTCTATCGATTTCGCCCACACTGGTGCTTGTATAGCAGGACGGAGGTAACCACAGTTGCCAGTAGTCGCCTTTGGATTTGCCTGGGGCCTCCGATATTGGGCATTATCCGCGAAAGTGCGCCCTGTACTGCTGATGCCTTCCTACTGACGCTGGAGATGTGCTCCTTGTAGTTGAGTCTGGCATCCAAGACCACTCCTAGATACCGGATGTAGGGTAGCGACGGGATGTCGTGATCACCTACTCTTATGGTGATGGTCTCCATTTTCTTCCGGCTACTCACAAGGAGTGCCTCGGTCTTATGTTCCGCCAAAGACAGGTCTGCCGATGTCATCCACTGTCTTATGCTCCGGATGGTGGTGGAGAATGCGGCTTCCAGTTCCTCTAGGTGTTTGGCTACCAGGACAACCGCTACGTCGTCCGCGAAAGCCAGGAGTGTTGTGTTCGTCGGTAATTGCAGATGGAGTAGGCCGTCGTACATGACGTTCCACAAGAGTGGCCTCAGGACAGAGCCCTGAGGTACCCCTCCCGTGACCCCATACTCTGCTGGTCCATCCTCGGTCTCGTATTGCAGTAGTCGATCACTGAAGTATGATCTGACCATTCTCCGTAGGTAGTAGGGCACCCCCATGTTCTCAAGAGCCTCCAAGATTCGATCCCAGCGGGCCGAGTTAAACGCGTTCTTAATGTCCAGGGTGACAATGAGGCAATACTTTTTAGAACCGCCATTCCATCTCTTTCCTGAGATGGCTTCCAATTTCCCAATAGTCTAATAGCTTCACAATGAAGACATCACTATTCGGCGCGAAAAATACTCGTTAAGGTATTTTTGACGGTCCTGAAAACCGCACAGGTTTCTACTATTAAGCAAATTCTACAAGAATTGAAATATATGCTATGTTGGACAAGTATATATTGGGTAAGAATAAGTCTTTTACTGTACGGGGCATACCAATCGTTAAAAATAATCTCGACTGTCGAGATTAACACGTGCCCAATCAACGTGCAAAACTGACCTGTCCTGTTATGGATTTCACCAGCCTAGCTGACTAGGTCCAGATGGTTGCACCCAGCACACATAAATCCATCTTCTCACCAATTCCTCTTTGACTTCCTGCTTGAACTACTTTATGCAGGAAACACTAATTAGGCACTTAATCAAGCTCTTTACTTGAACCACTTGCGGTTCCCACTTTTTGAACTACTTACGGTTCCCTCTATTATCTTACTTCGAGTTCCATTCATGAAGCAGTTAAACTTTTCATCTTAACCTTCCGTTCAATTCCAATGGTGAGCAGAATGGTGAAAATTAATAAAAAAATTACAAAAAAAAACTAAAAACTATCCAGGCAAAAATTAGCGCCGAAAAAAAATCTAATAAAAATGAGCAATCCATTTAAAATTTATTTAAAAAGAACAAAAACTAAATCGTCCGAAGTCACAGAAAAGAAAAGGAGGGGTGAAGCCGACCGTCGACGTTGGTGGGAGAGACTTAGATGGTCCTTCTCTCCGTGGCCTATCCCAAACTCAACGCTATGGCACTCCACGGCCTAATAGTTTTGGTGATAATTTTTTTTCAACCATATTATGGCAGTGCTACTGTAGGACCGAGCTTTATAGGCTGTCGGGGTCCGATACGCGTGAGAAGTACGGTACCTTGGAGAAAAGTTTGGACAGAGGTTGGACTTTCGGCCTCACTTGCGACATCTAAAGAGGCGCGTTGCCGGTTTGATTGGCATGCTGGTGCGAGTATTTCACAAAGAATGGGGACTCCGATCCAGAGCGGTAAAAGTCCTGTCCAAGGGTATGTAAGCGTCGTGTGTGTGGGCTGACATTATGTGGTATCAGTATGCAAGGGTAGGCATAAATTTAGTTCAGCGACTGACTTTGTATGCATGTTTGAATGTATGTAGAAGCGTGTCAGCCCATGCAATGCAAGTTCTCATAGGAGAAATTCCATGAGATCTGGAGGTGCTACGTGGTTATGAATGAAGAGGTTCAGGATATTAGTCCACGCCAGCGGCGCGTACTGATCTTAAACAGAATGTATGAAATTTGGCAACGTCGATGGGATGAGAGTGTGAATGGCAGATGGACGCATGTTCATTTAGGATGTGTGCGTTGCGTCTGTGTATGAATTTGAATTTCGTCTATACCTTGGGTATTTACTCACGGGACATGGTAGTATGAATGGGTTCCTGTACGGGCGTGGTTTGGCTGCGGAGGCTAGATACCCTTATGTGGCGGCGAAGGAGAGTGCCAAGTACCTTCTTATAGAGTGTGGCCTGTACGGGGATTTGCGTAACTTAGGTACATGTGGAATCGTGGTGAATAATGATAGTGTCGATGTGAGTGTAGTGTTAGGAATGAGAGAATGGTATGAATGCTTTAATAGATTTGCCTTCGCACTTTTTGAGAGGAAAGCTAGAATGTTGCTTGAATGAGTGTGTGAATAGCACGCAAGGTGCTTGATTTCGGTTGTACTTTCGGGTCTTGGCAAACCCGCGTACCTGAGCGGGTTTGGCGATGCCTAGATATTTACAAGATTCCTTCCCGTAGCTCAATGAGTGGAGTACAAACCGAAGTACTCTTAAAACTAAAATTTATACTACGGGAATCGGGGTACCCCATGGTGTTGAAACACACCGTGTCCGACAATGGTGAAGCGCCTTAGGCAGTAACGGTGGTTAATACTCATATCGCGCTTACGGTCTCTTGACCGCTGGTGGGAGATACTGGCAATTATCTCGGGGGCTGTGACTGCTTACGTACAGTAGAGGTTTCGATAGACCTCGCCACTAACAGTTGGAGTAATCAGCTTGTAACTGGTTACTGACTGTAAACTGTCAGTAATGGTGGTGCATTGATTGAGCATAACTCAATTCCTATGGTCGTAGGCGACTCGTGATTTTATGTTTAACGACAGATAAGTCACGTTTAATAATATAATATTATTGTTGGACCAAGTACCTGTGGGGAGGAGGAATCTTGGATAAAAATATCCAATAAGTTCAATTTCATTATAAAACTTTTAATTCGTTTATTCTTACAAATAATTTAGTTTTTTTTTATATTGTATAATACAATAAAATTTTAAATTTCAATTTCTTTTTCACAATGATTCGTTAAAATTTTTAATAGTTTTTTGAACATAAATTAGATTTATATTATATTAACTAACAAACCAATTAAATTCAGCAGTTCAAATATCTTCCTTTTATCTTATTACAATATATGAGTTAATTATGCAATTAAATTTAACTAGTTAAAATTTTTACTTTCATTGTAAATAATAATTCAATAAAATTTAAAAGTTTAACTGATTTATGTTCCGTTTTTACATAATAAATTAAAAAATTTCTAAACGCATAAAAATTCCTCCCTTGTCATTTTTATTAATCAAATTTTAAAAAAAAACTGCAATAAAATAGTTTTTTTCCCCTCTTATATTATCTTTCTTTGATAACGTTAAATTAAGAATGGAATTTAATTTGTACAAATTACATTTATTGTACTTAATATGAGTTATTTTTGTAAACAGTGTATATAAAGAAAATAAGAAAAAAATAAACCATGAAAAGAAAGGATAGAAAAGAACAGAGCTATAAGAGAGGAGAAAAAAAAAATGTTATTCTATATTTGAGTTATTTTTAGTATTTTCATAAATACTATACATAAGATCATATTCAGTGATGAAGCGCATTTTTGGTTAAATGGCTTCGTCAACAAAAAAACGTTATTGGAGTGCTGCAAACCCTCATGTGCCTTATGAAACACCCGGTTTTCGTGCCGGTGGCGTCATTGGGCCATTTTTCTTCGTTGATGAAAATTACCGTCACGTTACAGTCAATGGTGAACGCTACAGAGACATATTGCAGCGTTATTTCTTCGATCAATTACCTGGGCTGGACATCAATGATATGTGGTTTCAACAAGACGATACTACATCCTACACAGCGGGAGAAACAATCGACTTATTGAAGTCTAAGTTCGATAAACGTGTTATATCAAGAAAAGGTCCTGTCGATTGGCCGCCGAGATCTTGTGATTTAACACGTCTAGACTTTTTTCTGTGGGGCTACATTAAATCGATGATCTATGCCAACAAGCCGGCGACGGTAGAGGACCTCAGAGACAATATCGAACGAGAAATAGCGGCCATTCCCGTTTATTTGTTTGGCCGAGTCATCGAAAATTGGCTTCAACGAATCGACCGCTGCAAGCGTGCCCGCGGGAGACATATAACCGACGTCGGGTTCTATTCATAATTGCATTGATCGTACTTTAAGACAATAATAAAAGTTTTGATATATCTGAAATGGTTTGAGAGATATAAGTTCTTATTCAAAAACCCCTTAGCTACATAATTGCACCGTAGGCATACACCAACAACAGAAACGCAAAGGCGGATGGCAAGTATGAAAAGAAAGAAAAAAGAAGAAATTGAGAATATGTATTTCCTGGATATACTTCGAGTACTTACTCGTATATGCATTTTTTTTAACACTTATCATATAAAAATATAAAAATAAAATTCAATTCATCTCTTCCATAATAATATCAATATTATCAGTTTGCCTATTAATGTTTAATACTTCATAAAATCTATCCATCTACATCTTTGGTAAAATTCTACATCTTTGGCAATATCTTCAGATCTCCGATCCGACTGCCACCTGACTATCCCATGGCGTCTTCAAATTTCGATGTTTTTTTTTTTTTTGTAGGCATCGAAATAATGAAAAAAAATATATCTTTTAGGTTTTTTTTAATTTTTAATTATTTTTTCGATTTTGTAGAAAATGAAAATCATTTAGCGAATAGTTAAAAATTTGAATAAATAGTAGAAGTTTCAAAAATTGATTTTTCTTTGCGACTTTATAATTGAAAAAAAATAATTTGTGTTATTTATTGATAACTGCCAATTTTTATAATACTATATGAGAAAATGTTCAGTTCCAAAAATGCGTAAGAAAGATCTAACGACAATATTAATAAGAATTTGATATAGAATAGAAAAATGACTTAGTTATAAATATTTTCATATTGAACGTATTTATAAGACGGTTACGTAAAAGTAAATATAAATACAATAGAAGAAGTTATTCAATATATTTTTGACCTGTCTGTTAAATTTAAATTTAAATTTTCCATCTTAAAAATTATGATAATTACATACAATAAAGTTCTTGTTTTTTTCTTCCAAATCATATAGTATTTTATTAAAAAAGCTTCCAACGAGAATTGCCATGACAGCTATTTTTGTGTAAACTATCCCAAATGAATCTAAATTTAACAAATGAAAAAGCATTCCATCTAAAGAATGAAGCAACTTTTATTGTGTCAGTTCAAGTATTGACAAAATTTATTGACACATCATCCTGATAAATAGAAGGTTGCACCAGCAATTTAATAAATTCTCTTCTATTTACAAAAAAAAATATATATATTGTATATATATATATGAAAATGTAGAGTAAATGTACTTGTTTGTTATGTTTTGTTGCCTCAAAGCATTCATATATTTGAGAATATGTGTTTGAGCAATTTTTGGTATATTTGTTTTCATTTTTTGATGAAAGTAGAACTAAAAGAAGGAGACCTAAATCAAAAAGGTAATGGGATTGGAAGAATGCTTCTTTCTTGATAAAGTTATTTGTTCTCTTTACTGAAGTTTCGACGAATATAGTTTGCTCCGAGCATATTTTTCTGGCATTGCATCTAACCAAAGTGTCAATGTTAAATAACGATGAAAGAATTTACAAGGATATATTGTTTTGTATTTTGGTGCCCTTTCAATTTAGATATTTGTGCAGAGCATCATGCAAAAGAACAAGAAATTTTTCTGAATATTTTCAAATAAATACGGATAAGGAAGGGTTTACTCCTGGCGGCGGAAATACCCAGTAGAATGTCAGAGTACGGGTATTAGTCGTTTGCCCAGATACAAAAATATTCACTTATTGAATGTCATGTTTTGTATATTATTATGGTGACAATAGCAAAGAACACAATAACAAATCTTAGCAAGGATATATTTACGAATTTCTGCAGTCTTAAGGATAGCTAGTCGCCTTACAAAGTAATTCTTCCTTCGCATTCCACAATTACATTCATAGATCACAGACGAAAAAAATGTATCCGCTTGCTGAAGGAGGATATTACTCGATTCTTTGGTATTTATTTGGACTGGAATTGATGCCAAACAATCAACTAAATTGCTCTCAGAAATTGCGAAATATTTTTAAACATTATTTGACACTTCTTTCACGAGGCCACACTTGCCAGGGTATACCTCCATTAATAATGGAGCATGTACGTATTTGTCACTTCCGAATTTTTTTCAATTTGTCAGCAAAAAGGCCAAAAATATACAAAACTAAATAAGTGCCAATAAAATAAAATAAATAAAATGCCCGATTGGCATTTATATTCGATTATCTATAGTTTTGACTTTAAAATTAAAATTTTTAGACTGATTTACAATCTAACTTTAGAAGCATAAGCAACTTTAATATTTTTTATCAAATTCTTTTTATGATTTTATTTAAATTTACAATCATTTACAAATTATCGTTATATGAGTTCGTAGTTTAAACACTATGGACAGTTTTATTGTAGCCTTGTCTATGGAATTTAAGCTTTCTTCATTACCGAAAATATAATATTAAGAAGTGGCGCACAAATCAGCAAGATTATACATGAAATCTTGCTGATTTGTGCGCCACTTTGTTTAGTTTAACGACAAAACCGGAAAACGATCGTACATTGCACGATCGTACAGACAAAATGAGAAAGCAGCTGATGCAAGTGCACGAGGTAGAGTGGGCGTATTCTGTTTAAGATGAATCACATTGTGAGTATGTTAATTAGTTAAATTAAAACAAACAAAAAAATAGAGATGAAATTTTATTGTATAAAAAATATTATTTTTTTTGCATTTAAAGATTAATTCAAATTTTTTTGATTTGCATTTAAGAAAATAGAAAAAAAAAACAAATAAAATAATAAGAAGCAATTTAATCTTAAAAATTAGAAAAATGAAAATGATTTAATTAATATATGAGAGTGTAAAAAAAATGTTTGTTGTTGTTGAAATTACCAAATATGGCGAAAATTTAAAGAAAAATTTGCTCATTTTTAGAAATTTAAAATGCACAGTAAAATACTCCGTATATTTGTCGCAGAATTTTTTTGTAAAACGTGCAGAAGTTGTGATATTATTGGATAGTTTTAATGAATTTTTATAATAAAAAACTTTAATTTAAAGGTTATCCTAAATAAGTACATAAATTTATATTACGTATATACGGTTGAAATTCTATATCAAACAAATAGAAACAAAACAGTCAAAAGATTTAAAAATCTTTTTTTAATTTTTAGAAATAATTTAAAGGAGAATTTTGTTGTTGTTGTAGGATAGAATAGAAAAATAAAATAATGAAATATAAAAAAAAATAATTTTAAATATTTTGTAAATGTTCAAAGGATTTTAAATTTGTTTTTCGTTTTTTTTTTGGTTATACTTTTAATTTGATGAACCTTTTCTTATATATAAATATTTATTATTCATTTTATAACTCATTGTAAATCGTTATTATGAAAATATAAAATTTATAATGAATTTTAACTAATCCGAGATTTTTATTTAGGGCTTCAACTTTTAAGCTAATCCGAGATTTGCATTTAGGAATTTGGTAAGAGGGATCAGCGTCGCTTTGAAAGGGGTACTCGGAAATTAAATTGGTCGTAGAGTGCCAGGGACAGAAGGAACATCGAAGTATGTTACGAGTATCCCCCATCAATGTAGATGGTGTCCTTCACTACGTTTTCATTTGACCTTTTTTCTTATTTTGCTTTTAGATTAATTTTGAAATATTTTCCAAATTTTTTAAAAATATATTTTCGGCAAATTTTAACTTTCCTAATTTTTTATACCTTCCTCCTCAAATGGTATTCCGTCCCTCTTGCCTGGATAGTTTTTATTAATTTTTTTGTCTTCGATTATTTTTCATCGGTTTTTCTTATTTCTTATTTTTTTTCCTCCCATCGAGAAATTAACACCTTCTATATGTTCTGGCATGATTTTTTTTCTTGGTTATGGTGGGTGTAGGAGATCAATTATGCTAAAACTTTGATGCCCGCACAATCTACGTTAGAAAATTATTTGAGCCTTTTACGTATCAACTATTGGAAAATTGAAGGAAAGAAATCATCAGAATATTGGATAAGTCATATAACACTTACCTATGATATCTTTTTCGGTAACCAACCTTGTATTTTGTGCGATTTTTGTAGCGTTCAACTCAATATTTTCCATATGGGTAACTTAACCCAGATTTTTTTTTATTTGAGTAGAACTCCTTCTCATAGGTAAGTGGTATATAGCTAATTTCTAGTCCAAGTTATCTTATTAATTTTTTTAATTGATCTAATATGATCTATAAAATTTAACCGCATCTAAATACTCCTTTCAATTAATCTTCGAGCAATGCCATTAGGCAACCTGGTAATATCTACCCACACAAAACATGGAGTCGCCAAATTGCGTCTTGTGCCATAGATCTAACATATACTTATGTGTACATTGTAAAAACATTTTCTAGATTTGTCTTGTTCTATGGTTAGGCGACTTCCGGTAGGTTCTAGACGCACTCAAGCCTAATGTTAGCTCGAAAAATAAACGCAATCAACTGTATTTTAGTACTGTGGCGCTTGTACCAAACACAATATTTGGTATCACTTTTTAAAGGTCTCAAGGATTATTGACTTAATTTAAAATAAAAACTTCTAAGAAACTCTCGGCGAATATTAAGCCAGTTATAAAATCTATCTATATCTATCTACGTTTGAGATTAAATAGTATTTATAATTGAAAATATTGCTTTCAGGCATTTCTCGGTTTGTGCTCACAGAAGAATGACATCATTGTCTGTTTTATCTTGGGTTACCCAGGCAATGTAAATGAATGTATCATCGATACAGATGCTAGTAATAGGGGTACTTAGCCTCACCGCCCGATGGAACTGCTATTACAAAAAAAATTTACTATCGTGCAGGACATTCTTTTAATAGCCTACTGTCAAAGTTTCAGTCGATTTCTTTCATTAGTTTTGTTTTGAGAGCCTTTGAAAGCGAGCGTGTCGGTCGGTTGCACAAGAATGGAAAAAGAACAATATCGTTCGGTGATTAGATTCTTGTTTTTGGAAGGAAAAACGCGCAGCGAAATCAAAGATCGCTTGGATGCTGTGTATGGTGATTCTTCTCCTTTGATGGCGACCGTCAAGAATTGGTTCAACGAGTTTGTTCGTGGCCGCACGTCGGTTTTTGATGAGCCACGCCCAGGTGCCCCGAAAACGGCTGCTACGGAGGAAAACGTTAAAAAAGTCCACGATCTCGTGTTGGCAGACCGTCGATTGAAGGTTCACGAGATAGCTGAGACTGTGGGCATCGCAGTAGGAACGGTGCATCATATTCTACACGAAGAACTGGGCATGAGATAGCTGTCGGCGCGATGGAAACACACCGGAAAACAAGCGCAACCGTGAGAAAACAAGCGCAACCGTGAGACCACATCGGTGACGTGTTTGGCGCTGTTTCAGCGCAATCCAGCGGAGTTCTTGTGTCGTTTCGTGACCGTCGACGAAACATGGATTCACTGGTACACACCAGAGACCAAGAAACAGTTGAAACAGTGGACTTCACCCGGCAAACGTGCTCCGAAGAAGGCGAAGACTGTTCGAACGGTCGGAAAGGTGATGGCCACCGTTTTCTGGGATTCACAAGGTGTGATCCACATCGATTACCTCGAGAAGGGTAGAACAATCACGGGGCGCTACTATGCTGACTTATTGGGCCGATTTGACGTCGAATTGAAGAAAAAGTGGCCCCGCTTTGCGAAGAAAAAGTGCTGTTCCACCACGACAACGCGCCGGCTCACACCTCCGCCGTCGCCATGGCCAAATTGGTCAAATTGCGCTACGAATTGCTGCCCCATCCACCGTACTCTCCAGATTTGGCCCCCTGTAACTACTTTTTGTTTCCAAACCTGAAAAAATCACTCGCCGGGAACAGATTTGGGTCGAATGAGGAGGTCATCGCCGCCACGGAGGGCTATTTTGCTTCCGTCGAGAAAATGTATTTTTTGGACGGGTTAAAAAAGTTAGAGCATCGCTGGGCCAAGTGTTTCGAGCTTGAAGGAGATATATATGTGGTTAAATAAATTGCCACCTTTCCAAAATTTTAGTTTTTCTTTTGTGGGCTAAGTACTTGTCGAATGACCCTCGTATTTGAGGTCTGTTCAAAAAGTATCGCGAATTTAGAATTTCCGCGGGTTACGTATATTCGATTTTCGATTTTTGTGGCCAAAAATTCGCGCACAAGCAACGATGTTTGAGCAGGGGCGTTATCATGGTGCAAAAGCCAATTTTTGTTCTTCCACAAATCCGGGCGTTTTTGGCAAATTGATTCTTGCAACTTATTGACCGTTATATCCGGGCGTTTCTGGCAAATTGATTCTTTTACCTTGCAGGTAATATTCCTTATTGACCGTTATATTCTGTGGCAAAAATTTATGTTGCAGCACGTCCTGCAATCGAAGAAAACTGTAAGCAAAACCTTCACATTCGACCGAACTTGGCACCCTTTTTTCGGTTTTGGCTCGTGCGGCAGCTTCCATTGGGATGATTGAGCTTTCGTTTTCACGTCATGGAGCAAATTTAGGCCATCGCAGACGGAGTCCAAAAGCTCCTTAGCAATGTTAATGCGATGCTGTTTTTGGTCGAAAATGGGCAAAAATCGAAGACGAGCCAAAATACATGCAAGCAAAGCAGCTGTCAAAATTTAACTGAACATTCAAAATGGTCGAACTTGTCGGCATAAGCGAGAGACATGAATATCAACATAACGCCACAAAAAAAATGGAAAATCGAATATACGTAACCCGCGGAAATTCAAAATTCGCGATCCTTTTTAAACATACCTTGGATAATTATGCTAGGCTTGGATAATTTTATGAGGATAAAATTAAACTCTTTAAGGTTTGGTAGTATTTAATTTGCTTTTCGCATATAACAAAATGTTCTTCATAATATTTCGTTATTTTTTGCTACTTTTATGTTCAGAAGCCTTAAATCTAATGCGGTCTTTGAGACTAAAAAGTTTAAAACAATTTCTACGCCTTATCTTTATAAAATAATATTTTATTATATATACGGATAATTTGAATAAAAAAAATATAAAGTTTAATTTTTATTGCATAAATAATATTATTCTAGATTCCTGTAATTTTTAATTCCATTTGTCTTTAAGTTCCTCTTAACATGACCATATGCCAAAGTGTTATATGGCTAAATGTAATTCCAACATTTTCAGACATAGGGTCCTATTTACTATGGAAACTGTAAGAATATACCGTTTTGAAAAATATAATAAATAAAACGTATTTCGTAAGATTTTATATTTCAACTAAGTGAAAGCCTAAATTATAACTTTACTAATAAAAATAGTAACTTTTATTTATTTTTATTTTTTTAATCAACACGTTTAAGTTTTTTTTTAATATTTTCAATAGCTGAACGTAAAGTTTATTTACTAAAAATATTCTTACAATGAAAAATGAAAAAAAACATTACCTAACCAAGCAGTTAAAAATTCTTTTTAAAATATTTAAATTTACATTAAAAAAAAAAACAAATTTATGTATTTTAGAAATTAAAATCATTTGCGTTACATAAGAAATTATTGTTAATATTTTTGCAAGACTTCGGTAATTTTTTACTATAATTTAAAAATATTTTATGGTTTTTTTAGAAATAAAATTTAAAAACTTTTAATTTAAAAATAGAGAAACTAAAAATAAATTTTTAAACATCGTCATTTTATAGGTTAGATTATATTTTTTTCAGTCAAAGATAACTTCTACTCCATTTCAGGTGAATAGTTAGATTCTTAGCAAAAAAAATACTGATTTAAATAGAAAAATATATTATTTAATTATCTTATTTATGGAAGAACACATAAATATAATCTTAACACTTTAATGAAGAGTATATTGGTGCAAGGCGTATTTGAATAAAAAAATTACTGTTTCTTTTCATTTTCTATAAATCATCTTTGCAGAATAGAAGTTATGAAATTGATAAATATTTTTAATTTTCTCCAATCAACACTGAAGAAAATAAATTCCCCTTCGCAGACATGCGTTGAAATATTCACTTACCCCAAAATGAGCTTTCCAATACGGGGAACTATTCTGTTTTAGTCGCTCTGAATTCTAATAACAAATTGAAAATTTCAGTTTGTTCTCATACATGAGACTGGACATTTTGAATTGTAACCGTTTATGCAGGTTCGGTTTTTCTTTAATTTGGCGTAAAAATGAATTTCAAAACGGGTTTTTATTCTTTTTGATATTCGAACAATGAATGGATTTCTAGATTGGTCCTTGAACTCAATTAATCCAGTTTCATCGTTTCAAATACATTAATATAAAATATAATATCCTTGAAAAGAGCAACTCTAACATGATATATTCTCGCAAAGGCAGTTTTATAAACGCATTAATGACTTTTCTATATTGGATGGGATATTCTTTTCCATATATTTGTACACTGGTTCAGTACCGTTTTCTTATGTGAATCATTGCCATAAAATCGAATTTATTACTTAAGTTACTTGAACTGATATCTAAATATCATTCTTGGAGCAAAATGAAACTGAAATGGATCAAATCGTTCACAATATGCACATATGTGTGCGGGACAGTTACAAAAATTGTGTATTTTCTGCGTTGTCAACGTACAAACTATATCCATAAAATATTATAACAATTTCGAAATGGGTAAAGTTTTTAACATTATCGACATCTTATTATGAATTGTTAAAAGCATGTTTGGATCTATTTGTCATGTATCCATATTCGTACTCATATATATGTTCATAAGAACAATTTAATACAGTTTTTAGATAAATCTTTATCTATTCTACATTATAAAAATTGCATAGAAAATTTCATAAATTTTTAGCAAAATCCTATTTTTGGACTTTTTGATGTGTGAGTAAGCAGTAAGTTGAGTGGGAAAATAATAGAAAAAATATTTCTTTTCTAAATAAATAAAAAATTTTCTGTATTTTTATTATATTTTATCACAGATAATTTTTTAACAATTTTAACAACTAATTAGTATGTTAATAAAAGTTTTTAATACATTTGAAATTCAGAAATGTTTACGAGATATTTTCGAAAGTGTCAAATACAGGAATTTACTTTTGATTTTTTATAGATAATATTAGTTTAAAAATACTAAGGTCATATTGTAAATTATTAAAATTATTTACCAATCAAAGCCAACTGCATTAATTCAACCTATTATTTCTGCCATTATCAAGAATTTTCAGATTTCACCATACCGTTTTTGGAATGGTTAATTTAAAAAGTTTTTGTTAAAATAATACAAATTCAAAAAATATCTACAACAATTTCATATACACCCAAAAAATTTCAAAATTTTTAGTCTGAAATTCTAATTATATATTGTAGAATTATAGTTATGGCTTCATAATAGATTTGAATATTTTGATGAACCTTTGGGAAGTAAACACTATTTTTTTCTGATTGTTCCTTGAGTATAATTTTTATTTGAGTTTGTTTTGAAATAAATATTTTTTTATTTTCAAATAATGTATTAAGAAAATAAAAATTAACGTATTTTCAAGATCAGTCTTCAATTTCTTTTTCTAAATAATTTACAAATTAAACTATAAGGCAGTGATTTGGTTGACCAAAAGAGAATTATGTATAAAAAATAACATCGCGTTATAGGCTGAGTTTAACCATATAGTAAATGTCATTTAATAGCTTTTTGAACATGCTTAAACATATTTCTTTATTAATAGTATTTATATTTTATGTTGTTAACTATGGATTGGTCGCTCTGGCCTCAGGTTACTTGCAGAATTTCCATTGAAATGTATGCTCTTTATGACGCGGTGTCGTCCTGTTAAATTAACATATCATCCAATCCTATTTAGTCCAATTCATGGAAGAAAATATTCTCCACGAGAATGTAAAGGCGATACGTGAACTGCCTCTAAATTTTTGTTACCCATTATCAATTTCGTGTAAAAATAAGGATATTGTCTATGAAGCTCAAAAACGTTTTCGCACCAAGGACTAAAGTTCCTATATCATCTAAATTATATAATAATCACCTAAAAAAATATTATTATTTATGCAAATTTTGAGTATTTCACACAGCGGTTTGAGAAAGATTGAATTCTTATACGCGATGCCTTATGAAGGTATCGGGCTTTCACCTACACTTTTACGCACCGCAGCAATATTCTTAGTTGATCGTTTGGTATTAAGATGGCCAGGCTTTGGTCCATTGAATGATGTACCATGTTCCTCAAAATTATTCACTCTATGATAAATAGTTCAATTTGCAGATACGTTTTTCCAACTCGTTTTCCAAATTGACGAATTACTTTTATAAAATATATTTATGATGATTACAGATTGTTGAACGTTAAAAAAATCCAGGATAATTTTCGTATCAAATAAAAGCTGTAAGCTACTTATAGAATATTATCCTAAACTCCTTATATTCATAGCAAAAAACCATATCCGTGTAGTGACACAAATTTTAAACTGTACAAATGTAGAAAAAAATGCCCTTTGGCTATATTATGAAGCTTTTTATAAGTAAAAGTAAAGAATTTTTTTTAAAAAATATAAGTAAAAATAGGTATTTTCACGGATAACAATATAAAATTATTTGATGGTCTTATAATTTAAGAAAAATTTTAAATAAAAAATGATGTTCTTTTTTATATTAAATGAATAATATTCGGTAAAACACTCATTTTTACTTAAGTTGTGAATTATTAACATGACTTAAAAGGATATATTTCAACTCCTAATTTACAGATTGATATTATATTCTATTGTATATATAATAATTTTCTTATAACATTATTATTATACACTAATTTTCATGTTATAAGAAAATTATAACATATTGTATATGTTATAATTTTCTTATAACATTAAAATTAAATTTATGGGAAAGGAAATTTTAAGATGACGTCGTACTTAACCGTTCAACTGACTTGATTAATCTTCCCCAGAAGAATTCTATCATTGAACCAGTTTTTTGCCATTATTATAGAGCGTTATCCAATTTCTTTTTTAGCAAGTAAACCAAAATAAAGACCCTTCAATATGTTGCTTAGACTTTGCCTGTATGCAGTAAATACAGGCAATACTTTAAATAAAATATACAATAACATAATTGGAAAAGTTGATCAATAATCCAAAAATTTATTAACAGATTTTGATCCGACAAAACAATTCTAAAAATTTCTAGAAGTGGTCGGTCCGAAATGTTAATGTAAAGACGAAAATGTATGATAAAAGGAGTTCTTCGGAAAATAAATTATAAAACTATTCCAAGAAGCAAAAACAGGACATTGGTATATTAGAAAGTTTGGTTTTGGACAACATAAAAAATAAGAGGTAAGTTTTCGAAGAGTTTTTTTTCAGACGAGAATAAAATTAATACCATAAAACATGGTGGGATTGTGTTATGTTATAGAATTGTATATCTAGCAAAGGAGTTGGTAACTTCATCATAATTGAATAATTTACAATATATGTGGCTATGTATATAGCACAAAAATGGGTATATACACAGATTTTTAATTTTAGTAGAATAATGACCCGAAACATACTGCATTTCTATTTAAGATATGGATAGTATATATAAAGCTCTATATACGCTTAAATCAGGATTTGAAAGTGCTGACTTGACCAGAATCTATCATTCATAAACCAGAACCATTTGCATAAACGTGATATATGACCAGAACCATTTGCATAAACGTGATATATGACCTAAAATTCGATTAAGGGAAGTACGTCTGACCGAATGGATCAAACGAGAATATTAAAAAT
The DNA here is from genome assembly GCA_958298945.1 of Atherix ibis. Classification (NCBI taxonomy): domain Eukaryota; kingdom Metazoa; phylum Arthropoda; class Insecta; order Diptera; family Athericidae; genus Atherix; species Atherix ibis. The sequence goes on from OY282607.1 coordinate 66,048,969, forward strand.
AAACAGTTTATGCCCAATCATTTAAAAGAAGTCTTAAAATTTAGAAGATGCTCAGCTAAATATTAGATATACATTATTTAGAAATAAAATGTAAAATAAATTATTGAATAATTTCTATTCATTTGACCATATGAGAGGCTAATTAAGGATTTTTCATAATAATAAAACCTGAAGTCAGGTATTTATATAGGATTTTTTATGTTACAGGTCGCTTTTATTTTGACGCCATTTTGGTTCGGATGACATTTCTCTTTTGACATTTAACAGTCGTAGAGAGTGGTTCATAACAATTTATTATAAAGCATCTAACACTTATAAAAGTGTTGAAATTGTTTAAATAATTTTATTTAAATAATTATTCAATTACATGTAAATGGCAATCATATGATTTTTTGCAAGATTCCATCCTTTTAAGGTAATTTCTGATGATATTTTCTTATATTTTAGACTATAATTAATTGACTGATATTGGTTTGCCAATGTTATAAAGTTTGAAAATTGTCTAAATAAAAATTATCGTACTTAAAAAAGTTCACCAGAGTCAAAAAAAATAATATTGGAGGTCAATTGACATCACCTAACCTCGAAATTAAGCGTTCTGGGAACTTTTCGCGCAATAAAGTCAAAATTTATTGCACTGTGCAGCTTATAAGTAAATCTTGTTAAAACCACATAGTGCCTAGAATAAAATCTTCAAGCTCGGATTAAATTAATTAGGTAATCAAACGGATATAACACTTATAATTGACGGTAACGATGTTCGGGTCTTCATTTTCAAAGAAATACCAGCCTTGCGTCTTCATTTTCAAAGGATACTAGACAGTCCCTTTTCAATTGCCACTTGTGAGCTTTAAGCAATTTAAGACTATTTGGCTTATTAACGTATCCACCAAGCGAGAAATTGGACTCAACGTTAAAGAAAATTTTGCTCAAAAACCCAATATTCAAAGCCTGTTGTTCCGGCTTCACATCGACGTATTTCCATTGGCAGTAAAGCAATCTTTTATATGAAATGGTAAATTTTATGCGTAAAAAATATTATCTTAAATGACATATATTTTTGACAGATTTAAGAAAATATGGCGGCATTTTCCTTACTATAAAATAGATAACCCGGTACTATAAAAGAGATTATTTAAAAAATTACAGGATTTTCAATGGCAGTAATGGGTTTTTTTTTTGTCAAATAAAATAAAACAAATTTAGATTATTTTATTTTAAAATATATTTGATGCAATTATGTTCTGAAAATAACATCACCCGAATATAGAAGCGAATACGATATTTTCAATTTTCGACCATCTTTTGCAATAAATCCGGCTTTATTTCTCGTATTTGCCGTTCAATATTCAATTTTAATACATCAATGGTTCCTGGTTTTTTAACATAGACCAATTAAAATGTTAAATCACAACTTCTTGGAGGCCATTGTATATCTGCATTTCTTGAAATAATCGACTCGGCAAACTTTTCCCGCAATAAATTTATGGTGGCGCAGATTGTGTGGCATGTAGCGCCATATATTCTTCAAATCAATATCTTCTAATTTAGATCACAAAATGGTCATTATTATTTATATGTATCGATCAGCATTGCCAGTTTAAGTAATTCTGAAAAAAATACCGACTGATGGTGGCATCGTGACGTAAACCACACCATACGGTCAGCTCAGAGATATGAAAATGCATCTAATCTGAGAAGAAGATGCTCACAATTAAATTGCAATTAAAAAATGATTATATTTATTAGAAAAAATTGGATACTTTCCAAGCGTTACTGAGGCGTGTTTCTTTACGAATAAATTTCAAACTTTACTGAATATAACTGACACTGACAAAAGGCCACACGGTCCAACTAAAAATATATATTCCCCTATAAAAAAATCTCTTTTACCTGTTCCATTATCTTAAACTTTTGTTTAATACTGGCATTATTTATGAATGGTCAAATTTGAGACCTTTTTGATTATTAGTTAATATTTAATCTCATTCTTTTAGAAAACATTTCATAATTGAATGTATCAATATTTAACTAATGTCAAATCAGAAAACAACTCTAATTTGAAATAAAAAATTACACTATATTCAAATTAATCTAGTTTCCATAGTGAACAGTGAAGACGGTGCTATTGAATAAAGCTTTCTTAATGTAAACTTTTGAAGCTATTTTAGGATTTTTATATGATTAATTAGTTTAAAAAATTATAGTAGCCTTTACGATATTTAATTTAAGTTATTAATTTGAAAGCTGCTAATTAATATTTTCTTAATATCTTGGGTCCTCGGTATATTCTTAAAGTCTACCTGGCTTTGTAGCCTCAATATATTTTCTACGATGTTCAGCTGATTATGTAAGGCAGGGCTCCCCAACCTCTTTGTACTTAAGACCACATTTTACAATACCAGTCACAAAACAGCACCATTTATTTTTTTATGGTAAATTAATAGTTGAATATATATAAAAAATAAATTAGGGTTATAAGGAAGAAAAAGTGGGGATAATTCGAAGATAGAAGTAGTAAATACTTTTTCATGCGACTCTATAATTTTTTTTACAATTTATACCATCATAATCAATTATAGTCTCATATATGTGTACATTCTTAATTTACTACACATTAATTAACGTATTATTACTATATAAATTTAAATGTACTTTTAATAATTCAATTAAATATTCCTCTAATAGATTTTTTACAAACAAATCGCAGAATAATAAATTAAGAAATTCTCTATTAAAAATAGCCTATTTTTTTATAGTGCCCTTTTTTTCTATTTAATACAAAATGCAAAAAATACATTCGATTTGAAAATATTTAACTGATTTAAATCATTATTGTGCTCTTCTTAAAGTCACTGCAATTTAAATTGAGGAACTAATATTATATGGCTAAGTCTAAAAATATCAATTTTCAATGAATTAATTATAATTTTTTTAAAGAAATTTAAGAGAACTTGAAACAAATTAATTGAAAAAAAATAACACTGTGATTAACCCTCATTAACCTTTGCGAATAATAACCGTTTTCCTAGTAACACTAATAAAAATTTTTTCTACCATTTCAAAATTGTTTGATTAAACAATCTGCCTATAAGCAAAAACATATAAAAAAAAATAAAAATATCCTTATGTTAATTATCCGAGAAAAATATCCCAAAGGCATTCGAAATATATTCAAGTAAACATTGTTTAATAGTTTCGAGAATATGCTCAAAGGGTTTTGCAAAAGTTTTCTAATTCTTGAAAACATTTCCATTCAAAAGATATCAGTAAATTCCTATGGGATAGCTGCTTATATGAAAAAGATATGATCCTTTTTTCAAATATATTTAATATCATAAAGATAAGATTTGTATTTATTTGTGTGATACTCGTAACAATATTTATGTAAATCATTTTCGAAATTTTTGATATTTGAATTTCAGAAAATCTTACATATTTTTACCACTTTTTTCAAATATCATGTAAAAATGTATTGTAGAATAATATTGCTTGAAAAATAGTATTATATTTAAACTTTTATTTATTAAATGCATTATTATTTTATAACCAGAGAATTATTTTAACATAAGGCATTTCAGAATCATCTATTAATAAATAAAATGGCGCAGCTAATTGACTAAAAACTTTTTCATTGATAAAATGGTTCTCATCAATTGATTTATTATTGGTCAGAAAGAGACTATCAATAAGCAAATGCCCTAATACAGGGATGGCGAACCTATGGCACGCGTGCCACAGGTGGCACGCGAGACGAATGAGCAGAAAAAATAAAAGTGTATAAGAAAAAATAAAAAAAGTTATAGAAATAGTATTAAAAATATATTTAAATAGCGACGTGTATTTTCTTCGTTCATAAATAACTTCAGAAACGAAGGATATGACGACATTCATGCATAAATAAATCGCATTGTTTAATGCTTCCCGCGCGGTGCTAGTCCCTTAAGGTGTATTTTTTTTTTTGCCAAAAATGGAAAACCATTCAGCGATGGAGACTACATCAAGAATGCATTTTTAGAATGCGCACCATTTCTTTTTTAAGGAATTTGGAAATAAAGAAAAAATATTCGAACGAATAAAAGAATTGCCATTCGTTCGAAATACAATGAAAGACAGAATCTTGAAGATGGGTAAAAATGTAACATATCAACAAAAAACAGATATAAAATTATGTGATTGGATTTCTATTTGTCTTGATGCAAGCACTGATGTCACTCTCTCGGCTCGATTAGCTATTCTTGTTCGATATTTTGTTGGCAATAAAATAATGGAAGAATTAATAAGTTTGGTATCTTTACCAGAAACTACTAAAGGCACAGATGTTTGCAAAGCAGTTGTAGAGGCTCTTTCTAGAGCAGAAATAAATTTGTCGAAAATCGTTTCAGTAAGTACAGATGATGCACCCAGTATGATTGGCCAAACAGCAGGATTCGTCAATTTATTTACAAAGTTTGTTGGCCATCCACTGTTAGCATTTCATTGTATGATACACCAGGAAGCGCTGTGTGCAAAGGATGGTCTTAAATCTTTTGAAGATGTGATGAAACTTGTGACTAAGATAGTCAATTATATGGCTGCGCATCCTTTATGCAAAAGAAAATTTGAATCATTATTAAATGAGGTCAATTCGATGTATAATGGATTAACGATGTATAATAACGTTCGTTGGCTTAGTCGCGACAAAGTACTTCAGCGTTTCGTCGACTGCTTTGATGAAATTTATATGTTTTTAAGATACCAGAAAGTAATTCAGTATGAAGAATTATCAGATGTTGAGTGGATTTCGAGATTGATATTCTTTACTGATTTTTGCTCCCATTTGAATGATCTAAATATAAAATTACAAGGCTGTGGCAAAATAATTACTGTTATGTTTGATAATATAAAAGCATTTGAAGCTAAGTTACTCAAAAAAATAGCAATGGGCATATTAACAATTTTTTCGTCGACGTATTCCTTTGAATCATTATTTTCTTTAATGAACTTTATTAAATCAGACATAAAAAGTAGACTTACAGACGAAAGTACTACTGCTTGTATTTTATTAAAAGCTACCAGCTATGAACCCGATATAAAATATTTGGCATCTAGCATCCAACAACAACAAAAATCTCACTAATAAGTTTTGAGGTTCACAATTTTTTTCAAGTCTATTTTTTTATTTATTTCTCTTAATTCGCCATTAATAAGTACTTAATTATTTTCCTCGGTGTATTAATTTTTGTTTTTATTAAAAATCTGAAGTTACACAAACATTTGATGCATTTTTATTTCCATGGTATGTATCACGCGACATATTATTTTATTGAAAAAAAAAAAAATTTTGGAACTCAGTCTCAAAAAGGTTTGCCATCCCTGCCCGAATAGAAAGGATTGTTGCAGAAAAAAATGTTTTTTTTTTATATTTAATGCTCAGCAAGTTTTAATAAATTTTCTAATACTATTATTTCAAATACTATAAAATTAAGCGTAAACTATTTTTTTAAAATGGCGGTTTTTTGTTAGAAATTTTAACATATTTTTGTGTGAATTTTCAATTATTTTCCATTTTTATTTCATTATTATGATGTTCAAATTAAATACAGTTCAATTTGATGTAATTTTAAGCGATCTAATTGATTGTTATATTTGGTTACAAACAATATTTTTAGCATTATTCCATTCTAACATAGCAGATCGTTGCTTATTGAGGTGAAAATACGATAGTGCTTAGTAGATTACAATGATAGGAAGAGCGCCTTCTGGCTTCTTTTTTATTATAATTATTAAAGTTTATTGTGCCTGAAACAGTAAATTCACCGTTTTTAATATGGTTGCATGATAATAACTAACAAACCGCATACTGGTTAGGTAATTTGCCTAAAGAAAGGATAACGGGATAAAGAAATTAAAAAATAATGGGAAGTATAGTAGTTATTATGAACTAGACTTAGATTGAAGTCTTGTTCATAACAACCACTTTACCTCCCATTATTCTTTAATTTCCTGATCCCGTTATTCTTTCTTCAACAAAAAATTTCATAAAAACACCTGAAAAAGCCATCAACCATCAGAAACACGAAAATATTAATACCAGATTTGGGAAAATAACAATCATGGATAAACACCCATATTGGTGAAAGATAAACAATCCGAAATGTACAAAATGGCCGCTCCCGCTACTTGATGAAAGCATGGCACCGCACCAAATTGCACGAAAATAAACTGCAGGTAAAAACATTATTATAATAATATAATACAAATATAATAAGAACATTTGTATAAAGGTAGCCATGCATTGGAAATATTAGTATATTAAAATACAACAAATTATTTGTTTTTGATATTTGACGGAAACGAAGATGGCGTCTTTTTCTTTTATTTGTCTTTCCTCGTTTTAGCTACGGATTCTTATGAAATATAAGTTTGAACCCTAAGATCAGTTTATTAAACTAATTTTTGGTACCGCAACAGAATCGAATGGTAGTTTAATCTTGATCGAATATTGGAGAGTTGGAAAAGCAAATCCCTCAACTCCTATTTAAGTTCTAGAATAATAATCTCGGCAGGAAAAGTATTGAAGTCTTTAGCGTGTTGGACTACCAACTCATTTCAGTACCAATGTTACTTGAAAATGATACAAACAAACAAACAAGTACTGAAGGTTATACAAGTCCCTATATATTTTTCAAAACTTTAGCTTTCTATTGAAAATAATTATTTTTTTTTAGCCGCGTTCAAGGGTCAAATTATGAAATTTAATTTATTACCGTATATCTAAAAATAAAAAAAACAATGATAAAAACAAATCTTATACAGGCTGGTTTTTATATTCCAGTTTGAATTTGTTTGGCTGCCATTTTGATTTAAATGACATTTCTCTGTTAACCTTTGACAGTTATAGAGAGTGGTGGATAATAATTTATTATAAATAAAATAATAATGCAACAACGTGTTGAAATTATTAAAACATTTTAATTAAATAATTGTTCAATTGTGATTACGCGGAGAAAATTATGTCGTTTTTTGGTTTTAATCATATGCCGAGCAAGTCAACCATTCAGGGTGTACTGAATATTTTTGAAAATATGCTTACATTGAGAGATAAAGCAAAGATTGATCGACAATTAATCCAATGTACACCTGAAAAGATTGATGCAGCGAGGAAGAGCATTGCTGAATGTCCGGGTACATATCATCGACGCCGTGCACAAGAATTGGGAATATCTCCATCATGTTTGGTGAAAATTCTCAAAAAATTTTTTTTTTTCGTATCATATAAAATTGAATTGACATAAAAGATGCGGCGAGGCTGGAGTTCTCGAATTTTATAGCTCAGTATAGACGACCAGCATTTTTGGCAAAAAATCATTGGGAGCGACGAAGCACACTTCGACTTGGCTAGCTTTATTAAAAAATAGAATAGTTGCTTTTGGGGCTCTGAAAACCCTCAACTGATACACCAAAGATCTCTACACCCTCGTAGAGTAACTGTATGGTGCGGCATTTGGGTCGGCGGTACCATTCAGCCATATTTCTGTAAGGATGCTAGAGACAATACTGTAACAGTTACAATAAAACGGTGCCACAGAATATGTGGCTCCGATAAACCAGTGCCACATCACACACAGCTCGTGCTACGATGCAAATTTTGAGGGAAATTTTTTCTGCCCGAATATTGCCAAAAAGTGGTTATATCGGATGGCCTCTACGATCCCCTGATTTGATCACTCCCGATTTCTTCGTATAAGGGACTTAAAGAAAAAGGTGTACACTAACAAATTTAAGAACAATATTCGAAACGAAATTGCTGAAATAACAACAGAAGTCTTCGAAAATGTTATGAAAAATGTGCCTAATAAAGCTCGCCTTTGCACCGCGGCCAGAGGCAAGCATTTGACCGATATTTTGTAAATAAAGCTAAAGATCATATAATCAATAAATTAAAAAATAAATTATGAAATTGTATTTTATTTAAAAGTTTTTACACAAAAAACCATTGACTTGGAACATGAAACGTACTCTGTATTAAAATATATAAGATAAAATGTCTTAAATTTATATTAATTTCTTAAGATTAAAGTCAACATATCTAAATTTTGATTTTTAAAGTAACGTAAAACATAAAAATTGATTTAAGGTGAACATCAAAAAAACATTCGAACGATTTACACATGCATACCTAAGTAGGACCTCAAGAAAAAATTATAAAGCTAATTATGCCTTGAATTTCTTTTATTTTTGTTTTAAAATTTAAAAAAGTAAATTTTCAAATACTTTAATGTTGTTATTTATATGCTCTTGTAATCATTTTTTAATAATTGAAAATGGACTAATTATTTGTTGCTATAGAAATGAATAAAATAAACCGATTATCTTGGTCATATGTGATAATATACGCTTGAAAAATGTTTAAAGCATTTCCTCTATTATTAAAAACCTTAAAGCAAGTTTTACACAAAAAAATAACTATGTTTTTACCAAATTAAATACTCACTTTTCAACGGCAACTCAATTCCATAAAGTATTTGGACAAATAACATATTCATAGTTTACTCAAATAAAACTTGTTATTACAAAATTTAAGCTCACTCAACCGCTTATAATTCCGAAAGGGAAAAAATTACGAATCATATTAAAAGGGTCATAATTGGCATAAACATGTGCTAACAATTGTCTAGACATGCTCTCAATTAAGTATTCATTGTTGAATATATGTGCAAATATAAAGGATTTCATGTTTCATGAATCGGTAAACAAAAGCATTTTCATATCAAGTTTTTTTTCTTATATACATGAGAATATAGAAAAATTCCTGAATTCTTTCTGATAATAGGAAGTCTCTATTATAGCCATATCGAAAAAGTTTTAATTAGCTAAAATTCTTGTGGTTTATTTGAAATCATTACCTCTAAATTGGAATGGAAATGACCTCATAGCTTTTAAGGACTTTATTTTGTTGATGCAACCTATGTTAATCGACTTAAAAAGAATTTAATGCTGGTAGAGCCATTTTAGCATAATTTTTCTAGAAATTTTTAACTATTATCAAGCATGTTACTATAAAAGGAATTTCCTCAATAAATGGACCATTTTCATAGAAAAATTCGATGTTGAATATTATTAACGAAGTTTCTGAAAATAATATCATGCAAGAATGTAGATTAATTTTTGTGGCTTTACTTTATTCCTGCCAAGTGAACAAGATTTATTAAAAATTCTACAAAAGTTCAATCTTTGCTTTACTTTTTTGCCTGTTATCTGAAAGTAAAATATTAAAAAATTGAATTATTTGTTATAATAAAAATTCCATTCTAGCTCTTAAATATGAAATACACCATTTTAGAAACATTGATTTTTCTCACAAATATCCTTTTAGAACGATAGAAAAACAAATTTATTATTTCACTTAAATTAAGATGAATTAATTAAAAGTCTAAAAGTGTCCTTTTTATAAATAAAAAATAACTACTTTACAGAGAATTCAGAATAATTAGTAAAAAATCAAACAAATTTATTTAATTTTATTTTTATTAAATAAAAATAATTTTAAATTTTTTATTGCTATAAGAAAATTATAAAATTACTAGCCAAATTTTCGGGAAAATTTTTCTAAGGGTACGAATATTAATAAAACTTTGGTGAAACTATTCCAGAATCCTAACCCAATTTTATACAGAAATTTGCAATTAGTATTTAAAAAAAAACCAAACTTAGATTTTAAAAATATATATTTAAAATTCTTGGAAAATCTTAAAATTCTAAATTGCATGAAATTTGTTAAAAGTACTTTATTTTTTATTACCAAGTATTTTTTTAGAATATTTTACATGGTTAGTAAATTGGGTAAAAGTATTAAAAGTATAAAAGTGCGTAGTCGTTGTTCCAAATCTCTTTAAAAAAATACCTTCGCTATTAGTTCACTTAATGCACTTATGAACTCTCCCAAAGACGGTCCCAAGCCCGGCCGTAAAAGCATAATCAACGAAAATAACGGAAACTGACCAGTCGAAAAAATTGCCAATTTTCTCACAGAATAGGTAGAAGAGATCTTAGATGTATATCCCCAGTATGATACGAAAATCATACTTGGGAACTTTGATAGTAAGATAGAGAGACATGAGCATATCAATAATAACAGATTGTGAACCATCCAGTTTGCAGCGGCTAATGAAATAGTTATTAGAAGCGTTATGCGTGGAAAGATATTCATAAAACCACCTGGATATCTCCAGATGGGACCACTTCTAACCAAATTGACCCCGTATTCATTAATCGCCGACATCTCTAAAATCCAGAAAATATTTAAACAATTATGGGTGCTAAGATTTACTTGGATCATTATCTTGTTGCAATGAGCGGAGTCCAAACACCATCTTCCCCGATAAATGAATGGGAATCAAAGGTTTGATTCAATACGAGTACCCTGCTCGACGGGGTTATTTTCAGATATTAAAAAAAGTTATTTTCAGATATTAAAAAAAGTTATTTTCAGATATTAAAATAGCATCGTAATCCCTGAAGATCACTATTCTGTATGACGATCATTGGTATGATGATAATTGCAAACGAGCAACAGAATAGCCGAGCCATGATGCGCACACGCATAGAAAATTATGGTGAATTGCAAAGAGTTGAAAAGAGAATCAAATAAAAATACGTGGGAGAATTTATAGATCTGTGAAATCGAAAAATACACTTAGTAACCGCATCACCAAGCTCATAATGCCATAATAAAGAGGGTGATCTGATTTGCAACCATATGGGTAAAATATGGTGAGAGAGGGAACATTTCAATAAACATCTAAATAGTAAACAATCATAAAACGAGTAGGAAATCCCACCAGCTGAAGAATATCTTCTGTGGAGGAAATGATAAAAGCAATCCGTTAACTGAAGAACTACAAGTCACTCGGTGTCGATGAGATCTTCAGCGAACTGATTAAGTACGAAAGCAACACACACGATTTATCAGTTCATAGTTAAAGTATGGAACGGCAAATCAATACCCGATAATAGGCACCTTGGTATTATCTATTCCACACGCAAAAAATAAGATATTACAGAATGTAGCAATTTTAGATCTATTACATTGTTGAGTATCATCTATTAGATTTTCCCATCTATATAGCTAGGTATTTTGTTTAAAAAATTATTAGCCCATACCAGAGAGGCTATATTCCAGGAAAATCATCAACAAATTAGATCTCCTTTTTGCGGTAGTCGAATGAAAAACCGCTTACAATAGTATAGCCTGGGTAAAACTCTACGCATCCCAGAAAAATTGATTAGACTGACTAGGTTGACCATGACTAGTATGAGAGGAAGAGTAAAAGCAGCCGAATAATTTTTAGTCTAGTGTGACTCCATTTACAATATGTCCCAGAAAGTTCCTGGATACTCTCGCAGAGGACGGAAGAAGACATGACCCAGTCGTAATCGCCGGAGACTTCAATGCCTGGTCCATCGAATGGGGCAGCCGTGATACGGACAAGAGAGGTGAAGCTCTGCAAGAGGCTTTCTCGACACTAAACCTCACTCTCATGAATAAGGGAACTGCGAGCACCTATCACAAAGGCGCCGCGAACACCATTATTGACCTGACGTTCATTAGCAGTGTCCTAACAAAAAGGGGTTGCGAATGGAAGGTCGATGAAGAGTTCACAAATAGCGATCATCAAGCTATAATCTAGCAAATCAACACCAGTCCCAGAAGCGGGTGGCGTCAGGGACCCACAAGGAGGCAGCCAGTGAGCTGGAACAGCAAATGTTTTGATACGGAGACCTTCAGGTCGATGATGAGCGGATCACCAGCGCCCCGGTCATCAACTGCCGAGGGCATCACAGAAGAGGTAACAGCCACCGATGCGTCGATGCCATGGAGTCGCCCAAACTGCGGCCGAGCATCAGTCCACTGGTGGAACCCGACCATCGCCCTACACCGGCGAGCATGCCTGAAGGCAAGAAGGCAACACCAGCTTGCTCGTAGGCAAGACAGGGCCTCGACAGACGAACTCAGATGTATCTACGAAGAGAAAAGGCGTCTTTTCAGAAACGCCATCAACTCCAGCAAACGAGAATATCGGAGGGAACTCTGCGCGGAAGTGGAGTGGGACCCGTGGGGCAGACCGTATAAGACGGTCATGCATAGGATTAAAAGCCTACCCACAACAACACCAACCTCTCCCGACATACTGCACAGAATAGTAGAACATCTGTTATCGGAAAAACCAGAACCCCCCGACTACCACCCGGAGGATGAAGAAGTGGAAATTCCTGATGTGACCATGGAAGAGCTCAAGAGGGCCTGCACTAGATTGCAGAATGGCAAGGCACCAGGACCGAGCGGCATACCCAACATCGCACTGAAGAGTGCAATTGCCGCCAGGCCAGACTTGTTCATAAGCATGTACGACGCATGCCTGCGACAAGGCGTATTTCCGACTCGATGGAAGCAACAAAGATTAATTCTTATCCCAAAAGGGAAGAAACCACTGAACGAGCCAGCTTCCTATCGTCCACTTTGCATGCTGGATTCGGGCGGGAAGAACTTGGAGCGGATAGTGGCCGACAGATTGGAGCAATACATTGATCCTCAACTTTCCGAATTTCAATTCGGATTCAGGAAGGGGAGATCGACCATCGACGCGTTGGAACTCGTCACGAACATTGCAAAGGAAGCCACCTCAGGATAGAGATGGAAAGGCGGTTCTAAAAAGTATTGCCTCATTGTCACCCTGGACATCAAGAACGCGTTTAACTCGGCCCGCTGGGATCGAATCTTGGAGTCTCTTGAGAACATGGGGGTGCCCTACTACCTACGGAGGATGCTCAGATCATACTTTTGTGATCGACTACTGCAATACGAGACCGAGGATGGACCAGCAGAGTATGGGGTCATGGGAGGGGTACCTCAGGGCTCTGTCCTGGAGCCACTCTTGTGGAACGTCATGTACGACGGCCTACTCCATCTGCAATTACCGACGAACACAACACTCGTGGCTTTCGCGGACGACGTAGCGGTTGTCCTGGTAGCCAAACACCTAGAGGAACTGGAAGCCGCATTCTCCACCACCATCCGGAGGATAAGACAGTGGATGACATCGGCAGACCTGTCTTTGACGGAACATAAGACCGAGGCACTCCTTGTGAGTAGCCGGAAGAAAATGGAGACCATCAGCATAACAGTAGGCGATCACGACATCCGGATGCTACCCTACATCCGGTATCTTGGAGTGGTCTTGGATGCCAGACTCAACTACAAGGAGCACATCTCCAGCGTCAGCAGGAAGGCATCAGCAGTACAGGGCGCACTTTCGCGGATAATGCCCAATATCGGAGGACCCAGGCAAATCCGAAGGCGACTACTGGCAACTGTGGTTACCTCCGTCCTGCTATACGGAGCACCAGTGTGGGCGAAATCGATAGAGCTAACAACATACCGCAAGACAATGACATCAGTCCAGCGGCTCTCAGCGATCAGAGTGGCATCAGCATACCGAACGGTATCACACGATGCGGTCAACATCGTGGCATCATGCCCACCCATCGACATCCTGGCAGGAGAGCGGGAACGCCAACATTGTAGGAAGAAGAAAGAGCGGCGAAAGGTCCTCTGTGAAGCGGAGAGACCCGAGAGTCTTCGCTTCTGGCAAGAGAGATGGGACAACTCGACGAAGGGTCGGTGGACTCATCGGCTGATCCCACATATTACCAAAAGGGTCACTTGCCTGCACGGGGAAGTCGGGTATTACATCACCCAACTCTTGACTGGGCATGGATGCTTTCGGGCATACTTGCACAGATTCAAGAGAACTGACTCCCCAAACTGTCATCATTGCCGCGATGTGATCGAAGACGCAGAACACGTGTTCTTCCATTGCCCCCTCTACGAGGAAAGCGGGTGGAGCTGGAGAGAAATCTGGACCATTCCATCAGTCCAGAAAATATAGTGGAGTACATGCTGAAGAGCCAATCGGCTTGGAACAGAATTGCAGAGTACGCGGAATCCATTATCAAGGATCTCCACACAACGTACGAAGAATAGGCCGCTAGGCGTCATAACATCGGGACAGCAGTAGCATCAAACAAGAACGCCCCGGCGAAGTTGTATTTACAAAGAGTGCCGCCGGGGAACCATCGTTTCGGGAGCAAGATCAGAGGTGCAGGTTAGGTTTTAGCGAGGTAAAAATCCCGGATAACTCGCCTGGCAGGAAAAACTTCCAGGCGAGTACCTTTTGAAAAAAAAGTGCTTTGATTCAGCAGTCTTAGACTGAACTCCCAATTGTGGCACCATTGATGTCAATGAATTTTCTTATGAAATATAAATACACTCATTTGCTTTAATTCAAAAGCGTGAGTAACTAGAAAAAGATGATTCATATACCAGACTATTTTGGATTGGTGCTCATACTATTGTTATCTATGATTAAACATTTAGATGAAACACTTGAATATATTTTTACTAGATGAAAACTAAATTTAATTTTAAATTTAATTTTCAAAGAGATTTAATTAAATCTCTTTGAAACTTGTTACCGAAAAGTGGTAGAGAAAAATATATGGAAGAAAGTGGACTTCATGGCTCCATTGGGATAGACGATTCAGATATTTATTTATAGTTTTTGCTTAAATTGAGGTCAATAGATTGGTGAGCAGGACATTTAATCCATATGGATATGAATGATCCTATTCGTAAAACTTACAGAGGCTACATTTATAGTAGCAGAAGACAAGGTCGTGCATTAACTGGAGTAATAAAAAATTAACTCATACGCGAGTTGTGCTAGAAAGATAAAAGTAAAAGATCTCGGCATAAACCGATACGTCTATAATAATTTTATTCAACAGGCCTAGAACAGATTTCTCGTTGTGGCATTAAATTTTCTCTAAACTTTGTAAATGATATTTTGGCTAATAAATTTAATTATCGACAACTAAGGAATGGATAATTCTTCTTATGTATTTTTAACGGCATGTATAAATTATAACATCGCCAATAGAAATTTCAATGAGGCAAAATGGAAGACAATTAAATTTATGGAACGACACAGTTTTTTTTGGAACGACATCAGAATGGCATCAATCAAAGCAATTTAAATCGAAGTTTTGTACAAAAGGATATTGCTTCAGTATTTTGTCTAATTTATTTCCGTAATAAGACAGCTTTATGTATATCAAATTAATACGGTTTTATTAATTTTTTTAGCACTAGCTTCTAATAGCAGAATAACAATAATAGTTTCATAATATCCTTAACAACTTTGAAATATGAATATTCTAAAAATTCTTATTATACGATAATAATATTGGCTGTATAACTTCAAAATGCGGGATTGACAACAGATGGCATAACTTTTACACATGGTTTGTGTTAATAATAACTCATATGGCATTTTGGAGGTTAAACATCTGTCATTCATTCTCGATTAGTCATTGAACAAAATAGTGTAAATAACAAAGTTTTTTTTTGCTTCAAAAATGTCGAATTTCTTACCAAAAAAGTCCCATTTGCGGGAAGTGTTGATTTACTTCTTCAATTTGAAAAAAGTGCAGCTGAAGCACATCGATTGCTCACCGAAGCTTATCCTGAATATGTTTCACCGATTTCAACGTGCGAGAGATGGTTTGTGCGGTTCAGAAGTGGTGATTTTGACACGGAAGACAAAGAACGACCAGGTCAGCCAAAAAAATTTGAAGATGAAGATTTTGAGGCATTACTCGACGAAGACTGTTGTCGAACTCAAGAAGAAATTGCAAAATCATTGGGAGTCACTCAAGCAGCCATTTTAAAACGTTTGAAAGCAGCAGGATTCATCCAAAAGCAAGGAAATTGGGTCCCATATGAATTGAAGCCGAGAGACGTTGAAAAGCGATTTTGCATGTCCGAAATGCTGCTTGAACGGCAGAAAAAGAAGTCGTTTTTGAATCGAATCATTACTGGCGACAAAAGCGCAAAAAATCGTATGTGAAGGCCGACCAACCAGCCAAATCAACGCCAAAGCCAAATATCCATGGCGCCAAGGTAATGCTCTGTATTTGGTGGGATCAGAAGGGTGTGATCTATTATGAGCTATTGAAATCGGGCCAGACGATCACAGGCGACCTCTACCGAACACAATTAATCCATTTGAAGCGAGCATTGGCCGAAAAACGCCCGGAATATGCGACCAGACACGAAGCCATAATTTTCCATCATGACAACGCTCGGCCTCATGTTTCAAGACCGGCTAGAAAGTTTTGCCTCACCCGCCTTTTAGCCCAGACCTTGCCCCGTCCGACTACCATTTGTTTAGATCCATGCAAAACTCCCTCACCGGAATACGCTTCACTTCAGAACAGGGCATCAAAAATTGGCTCGATTTATTCTTGGCCTCAAAACCCGAGCAGTTTTTTTGGCGCGGAATCCATATGTTGCCAGAAAGATAGGAAAAAGTAGTGGCTTCCTATGGACAACACTTTGAATAAAATATATTGTAACAATTTTTCAAAATAAACACTCAAAGTTTGCCAAAAATCCCGCATTTTTAAGTTATACACCCAATAATAAAAATATTTTTGTTTAAGCGTTTTCGAATTTAAATTATTCGAAAAGCACTTATCTTAATTTTGAAGAAAGATTGAAATAAACAATATAAATATCTTTCCGACAATTCAAAAGTTATATGAATTATTAAAAATATTAATTCATTGTTTTAAAGTTTAAAAGTAAGGAATTTATTATGAATAAAGTTTTTAAAAAGTAAAATTTTTTTAAATCAATGTAAATTGAATGAATAGAGTTTTAGGGCAGTTTTTGAAAAAATTAAGATAGCCATAAAAATAACATTTTACAATTTATTTTTCCGAAGAGGAAGGACTTTATGGACAGTGTGTTTTTTCTCCTTTTTTACATTAAAAGTAACAACAATGTACTGCAAATAAAACGTGGATGAATATTCTTATAGTTTTTAATTGTATAAACTACAATATAATTCCTGTTTTTTCCTTGCATTTGTCAAGAAATTATTTCAAAATATCTGCAGTAATGCAATACAAACATTCCTGCGATATTGTTATGATATTACGTAGATTCAATGAATAGAGTAAAAGACTAAGTAATATTTTGCAAATAGTTCACAAGTGTTTACTCATTTAGGACAGATTTACAATTCACACTGTATATCTCCGATCTAACTTAATCCACCGATCATTCAAGTAGCTTTTAGTCCATTTAACGAGGCAATCTTTGATACTACAGAGTGCGTTTTATGTCTCAGGCCAAAATATTTATTTAATAACTTTTAAATGAAATATTATTTTATAATTTATATATTATTAATTGATTATATAATCTTTAGCATTATTTATGAAATATGACGTCGGTTAAATGCTTACCTCCGGCCACGGTGCAAAACTGAGCCCTTTTAAGCAAATTTTTCATTACATTTGCGCAGACTTCTGGTGTCATTTCAGCAATTTTGTTTCGAATCTTGTTCTTAAGTATCAATGTTTAGGTTGGTTTATTAGTGTATACCTTTTCCTTTAACTATCCTCATACGAAGAAATCAGGAAGATTAAAATCAGGGGATCATGGGGGCCAGTCGATATCACCACTTATTGATATTATTCGACCGGGGAAAATTTATTTCAAAATTTTAATCATAGCAAGAGCTATGTGTGATCTGGTACCGTCTTATTAGAACCATGTGTTCTCTAGGCCTAATTGATCTACTTCGGGTAGAAGAAGTTTTTCAGCATGTCCCGATAGCACTCACCAGTAACTGTGACTGCATTGCCTCCAGCATCCTCAAAGAAATATGGCCCATTGATGCCGCTGGCCCAAATGCCGCAGCATATAGTTACTCTACGAGGGTGTAGTGGTCTTTGGTGTATCAGTTTAAGGGTTTTTAGTGCCCCAATAGTGGTTATTCTATTTATTAACAAAGCTAGCCAAGTCGAAGTGTGTTTCGGCGCTCATAATGATTTTTGCCAAAAATGGTAATCGTCTGTACCGAAATGTAAAACTCGAGAACTCCAGTCATGCCGCCGTTTATGGTCACTTGTCTGCAGCTGTTATGTCAATGGAATTTTATCCAAGTAAAAAAGCAATTCTTTTTTGAGAATTACATAAAATGCATCATGCACTTCCCGACTCCAATCAATTGTTCCTCAATCACTGATGCTTTTCTAGAAGCTTCTAGAACACACCAGAGTCATGTTACGTCATAACAACATCAAAAATCAGAGTCTAGCATCTTGTAGAAATAAAAACATTATACGCCGATTGTGCTTTTTCTAACGTTTATACTACACGTAAAAGCATATATGACAGTAAAATAACAACTATTATATAAAAATAACTGTTTTTTAATGACTAAAAAATGGATTACCTGGTTGATGTATTCTAGGTCCCAAGTTTAATTACCTTACTTATTATATGAATGTAGTTTATCCTTTTCTGAATTATAAAATAATTATAAAGTCCATATAAATTTAATTTTTCCTTTTTATCAATGATTATCTGTAAGCAATTTAATTAAGCAACCTTGAAATAAAGTAACAATTTTGTTTTCATATGTTCTTTCTTTTGATAAGAAATCGTTCTTTTGGTTCCATAACTAAAGCATATATGGTATGCCTTAATAAATTTAAAAATCATATTTAATATTTTATACACAAATAAGCGATGAAGCATTGTTTATAATTAATTTCAGTTTAAAGAAAAGAAACTTATTGAAAATTTATTAAAATAAATTTTTTTCAGTTAGCAAATAATACTACTCTCGTTTAAAAAAATTACTTTAAATTGAAAAAATTCATAAGCTCTTTTTTTTTGGTTAATATATAGAAGGAAATTAAAATATTTTACTCATCAAAATCATCGTCTGTAAATGAATTCAATTTAATTAAAATATGTAAAAAATGAAATGAAAATATTTACGACTATAATAAATACAAAAACAGTATAGACAAATTTAATTTTTTCAAAGAACGTTTTTTAATATAAAATAATGTCGAATTTTATATTTTTTTAAAGCTATATAGTAGATCCTTATGAAATATAACCATTGAGCTTAGTCATATTGGAGTGAATAAAAGTGGATTCAAATTGGCCTTAGTTAGCTTAGGAACAATTGAGAGAAAGTTTGAATGATACTACCAATGTCTGATGAGCGTGCGTCCTTTATGAGGGTGCAAATGACAGTCCGATGTCCAGAAAAATAAAATTATTATGGTAATCATGCTATCATTTTATTAAGGCTATAAATTTACTCACTAAATAATTTTCAACACTGCTTTTGTCTGGTTGTTTGTCTACAGTCTATTGTCCTTGACTATGTTATTCGTACTTTACTTTAAAAATCAGTGAACTATCTAAGGGAAAAGTAAGCAAGTTGATGAGAAACTCTTCGATGAAATTTAATAAAATAGAATATAAAAAAGGGAAGTGTTTTCAAAAGAATATTCATTATACAGAAATTATCTTTATTTATTCCAATATGTGAATAAAATGATATGTGAAAATTATAGTAAAAAAATGCAGAAAATAAATGAAATACAATATAAAGCCATAGTAAGTGTTGTTCCTTTTAAAGAGTCGATTCCAAGTTGTACCTAAATTTCCTTTGATTTTATTTACATTCAAGTATATTCTTTCATTTGCAAATGAGTCTCAGAGTCATATTTTGATTATATTTTAAAATTTTCATTTAAAATTTACATTTATTAATAGCTGAAAAAAAAATCCGTCTACACGCCATACCATATTGAAAATTTTCTAAACTAAAGACTCTCAATTTTTTCTTCAATTAATTCTTTACTACACAATGAATCCACACCCTTCGATTCTCTTTCAATGACCTCCTGTCGGAGTTTCCTTTTCCGCTCAAGGACAACCAAATATATTTTTTTTACTTTTTTTTTACCGAAAATGAAAACACATAAACATCAAAAAATTTATAAACAAAAATGATTTCGTTTCCTACAACCCTTAATAAGTAAACAAGGGTAATACCAAAAGAAAAAAAGATGTAGACAAAACAGATTTTTATTCTCATTTTGTGTTGTGTTTTTTTTTTTTTGTTGGGTTGTCTTGAATATATTTTTTTTTTATTCTTTGAATTTAAAAATTTTCACCATTTCTGCTTGTTTTCCTTAATTTTATTATACATTTCCTCGTTGTTTAATTTTATTATTTGTTTCGTTCTATTTTGGTTTTTATTTAATTATAATAATTGGATCAGAGCTTTTTAGATCCTTTTTACTCTTGAGTTTTTTTTCTCCCCTAGCACTGTTATGTTCAGCGGATGGTAAGGAAAGATGTAAAGGTTTATACTTTTTTTTTATATTTACACTCAGAACATTGCTAATTAAATCAAAAGATAAGATGCAGAAACAGCAGAATAACGAGTTGAAATTTCCTTTACTCCTTTTTTTTTTGTTATTGCGGAGAAAACGGTTATATTTAAGGAAGGAAAAACTCGGAAATTAATTTAACGATAAAACTTTTATTTTTGCTTTCACATGGGTTTTTCAATTTTTTTTTCTTTATCAATATTGCGTTAATTGTAAGTCATTTGTATAACATAAAAATGTTTAAAGTTCCCTCTTAGATTGGTGTATTTCTATATTCTGTAAAATGTTTATTAACCAGCAAACGCTCCTTTTTATACATATATATCATTTGAATAGCCGATTTAATATTGCTCATTCTTATTGATGTTTTAGAAGGAATTCAAAATTGCGTTGGGGTGTTTATTTTTTTAGTTATAGCCCTTCCGGTTCTTAAAAGAAATTTTTAAGAGTAAAATACTCGGAATTGGGCAACAAATATGGTTGTTATAAATTAAGATATACTTAATATAGGATAGTAAGTAAACTTATATAGAGCAAAATATTGTGATCGAGGCCTGAAACGTCAATTTTCACATTTTTTCGAAAAAAGTTGAAAGCGTGTATTCGGCGTCCTTAAAATAAATATGAGCTGACAATTTTTTACATATTATTATATTTTAATAATTCTAAACAAATGACTTGCTTATTTATTTCAACCAGTATGCATCCCGCATTGGATCCAACTATAACTAAGACATATTATTCCAAGTTCGGCTTTAAAAAAAAAGTAGGGAAACTGCTTAGAAGGGTGGGCGCTGACTATTTTACTGTTAAATCAACGCAATAGCCTACAGGCATCCACCAGTTGAAATTTTGAACTATAACTGGAAAACAGAATACGGGAAACAAGAGACGGAAATAACGAAAACTAACTCGTCGAAAAAAAAAATACATATTTTTTCATGGAATATGCCCTATCCTTTTATATCCAAAGCTACTCAACAATTAGCCGATATTCTATCAAAGTCGCAGGTTGATAAAATGGAATTATAAGATATACTGTGGAAAGGAACTTGTATTTTTCAGAAAAGCACCTACAATATGAGAGTGATCGGTGGATTAAGTTAGATCTGACATATACAGTTTGAAGTGTAGGAACAAGGAGCAAATTCAACTAGGATTCGACAGTCCTAAATGAACGCACACTTGTGAACTATTTGTGAGATATAACTTAGTCAAATAAAGAAAAATCTAAATAAATGAAAACAGTCTGGATAGAATCCATTGAATCTACGTAAAAGTGTAATAATATTATAGCTGCCATGAAAAATACTGTGTGCTCGGAACAAGCTTTTAAGTCAACCAAAAGATGTTCATGCTCCTACGGAGGAGTTTACTGCTTTGGAAAAGGACCCCTATTTTGAAGAGATAGTATAAACTCTAGACGGCTGTTCCAAGTATGACACAAAAATCATGATTGTGACTTAAATAGCGAGATAGGGAAGGATGCCGTAATCAGACGATGCATCGGTACGCAAAGCTTACAAGAACATACTAATGATAATATATCGCAAAACTTCTATTTAGCACCGGAAAATTATCGTAAGTGGCGAAGAGTATAGAAGAGGATTCAAGCCAGGGAGAACAAATTGTTCTTTGAAATCGAAAGATGTAGTAAGTAATGGTACCAGAAACGTAATTTATACCTAGTTGTGAGCAGGATGATACGATTTATACAGCGATGCTCATCATGCTGCAGCAAAGAATGTCATCTGATTTTCGACGAAATAGGTATAATAAGGCAATGGGTAAAATATTGTTTGTTTGTTTGTAAGGTCCTTTAGACATGTGCCAGGGGCTGCTTCATACCGCCACGACAGAGAGGCCATTTGACGACTTCGTAGTGAGAAATTATCTGAGAGGAACTGGTCTGTGATTAGTAGTATAGAATATTAAGAATTTTGTTATATTTTGTGGGGCAGATTAGTATGTTGTAGAAGTTTAAATAGAAGACTAGGGAATGGAGTTGTTGGGTCCAGGAGATTCGCAATGGGAGGAGTCCTGCACGCGAAGTAATTCTTGGTTATGTGACATTCATGTAGATATGGATGATAGGGAAATGGGTGTCACAGGATTGGCATAAGGGACGATTGGTGTTGCCAAAAAAGAAAATTATGGGTAAGAGCAGTATGTCCAGTCCGGATTCTGAGGAGCTTCCGTGCGCAGAATTTCGGTATGGATATTAAATAGACTGTTTATTAGTGGCTATCCAATGAGTCGACAAAAAAGTGTCGCTATTGGTCCAGTCATCGTGTCTGTGGATGCCTAATGGTGTTAGTTGCTAGGCAGATTGAGTATGACTTTTTTTTTCTGTTTAGATTAATGAGGTACAGGGGGAAACCTTCAAAAGGTACCCGCCTGGAAGTTTTTCCTGCCAGGCGAGTTATGCGGGATTTTTACCTCGCTAAAACCTAACCTGCACCTCTGATCTTGCTCCCGAAACGATGGTTCCCCGGCGGCACTCTTTGTAAATACTACTTCGCCGGGGCGTTTTTGTTTGATGCTACTACTGTCCCGATGTTATGACGCCTCGCGGCCTATTCTTCGTACGTTGTGTGGAGATCCGTGATAATGAATTCCGCGTATTCTGCAATTCTGTTCCAAGCCGATTGGCTCTTCAGCATGCACTCCACTATATTTTCTGGACTGATGGAACGGTCCAGATTTCTCTCCAGCTACACCCGCGTCTTCTCGTAGAGGGGGCACTGGAAGAACACGTGTTCTGCGTCTTCGATCACATCGCCGCAATGATGACAGTTTGAGGAGTCAGTTCTCTTGAATCTGTGCAAGTATGCCCAAAAGCATCCATGCCCAGTCAAGAGTTGGGTGATGTAATACCCGACTTCCCCGTGCAGGCGAGTGACCCATTTGGTAACATGTGGGATCAGCCGATGAGTCCACCGATCCTTGTCGAGTTGTCCAATCTCTCTTGCCAGAGGCGAAGACTCTCGGCTCTCTCCTCTTCACAGAGGACCTTTCGCCGCTCTTCCTTCTTCCTACGATGTTGGCGTTCCCGCTGTCCTGCCAGGATGTCGATGGGTGGGCATGATGCCACGACGTTGACCGCATCGTGTGATACCGTTCGGTATGCTGACGCCACTCTGATCGCTGAGAGACGCTGGACTGATGTCATTGTCTTGCGGTATGCTGTTAGCTCTAGCGATTTCGCCCACACTGGTGCTCCATATAGCAGGACGGAGGTAACCACAGTTGCCAGTAGTCGCCTTCGGATTTGCCTGAGGCCTCCGATATTGGGCATTATCCGCGAAAGTGCGCCCTGTACTGCTGATGCCTTCCTGCTGACGCTGGAGATGTGCTCCTTGCAGTTGAGTCTGGCATCCAAGACCACTCCTAGATACCGGATGTACGGTAGCGACCGGATGTCGTGATCGCCTACTCTTATGGTGATGGTCTCCATTTTCTTCCGGCTACTCACAAGGAGTGCCTCGGTCTTATGTTCCGACAAAGACAGGTCTGCCAATGTCATCCACTGTCTTATGCTCCGGATGGTGGTGGAGAATGCGGCTTCCAGTTCCTCTAGGTGTTTGGCTACCAGCACAACCGCTACGTCGTCCGCGAAAGCCACGAGTGTTGTGTTTGTCGGTAATTCCAGATGGAGTAGGCCGTCGTACATGACGTTCCACAAGAGTGGCCCCAGTACAGAGCCCTGAGGTACCCCGCCCGTGACCCCATACTCTGCTGGTCCATCCTCGGTCTCGTATTGCAGTAGTCGATCACTGAAGTATGATCTGACCATCCTCCGTAGGTAGTAGGGCACCCCCATGTTCTCAAGGGCCTCCAAGATTCGATCCCAGCGGGCCGAGTTAAACGCGTTCTTGATGTCCAGGGTGACAATGAGGCAATACTTTTTAGAACCGCCTTTCCATCTCTTTCCTGAGATGGCTTCCCTTGCAATGTTCGTGACGAGTTCCAACGCGTCGATGGTCGATCTCCCCTTCCTGGCTCCGAATTGAAATTCGGAAAGTTGAGGATCGATGTATTGCTCCAATCTGTCGGCCACTATCCGCTCCAAGTTCTTCCCGCCCGAATCCAGCATGGAAAGTGGACGATAGGAAGCTGGCTCAACCAGTGGTTTCTTCCCTTTTGGGATAAGAACCAATCTTTGTTGCTTCCATCGGGTCGGAAATACGCCTTGTCGCAGGCATGCGTCGTACATGCTTATGAACAAGTCTGGCCTGGCGGCAATGGCACTCTTCAGTGCGATGTTGTGTATGCCGCTCGGTCCTGGTGCCTTGCCATTCTGCAATCTAGTGCAGGCCCTCGTGAGCTCTTCCATAGTCACACCAGGAATTTCGCTATTTGTGAACGCTATTTGTGAACTCTTCATCGACCTTCCATTCGCAACCCCTTTTTGTTAGGACACTGATATTTGAACGTCAGGTCGATAATGGAGTTCGCGGCGCCTTTGCGAGAGTGAGGTTTAGTGTCGAGAAAGCCTCTTGCAGCATTCATGAGAGTGAGGTTTAGTGTCGAGAAAGCCTCTTGCAGCGCTTCACCTCTTTTGTCCGTATCACGGCTGCCCCATTAGATGGACCAGGCATTGAAGTCTCCGGCGATTACGACTGGGTCATGTCTTCTTACGTCCTCTGCGAGAGTATCCAGGAAGTCCTCGAACATATCAATCG
Organism: Atherix ibis; assembly: GCA_958298945.1. Taxonomy (NCBI): domain Eukaryota; kingdom Metazoa; phylum Arthropoda; class Insecta; order Diptera; family Athericidae; genus Atherix; species Atherix ibis. The sequence goes on from OY282607.1 coordinate 66,073,970, forward strand.
GTGCACTCGGTGGAGCATAGCAACTATACAGGTGCACCCCTCCAATCTTGGCCCTGACAAACCATGAGGTGGGGTTAGTTGGTAGCTGTCTGAAAGGCAGTCTACCGCATGCCTATATTGCTACCTTTTTTGTGCTGTCTGAAACTCACAAAAAGACAGATTGAGTATGACTGTGATCACTGATCGGCTTGAGCGTTTCTCCAGCCAACTTGTCAGCACTTTCATTACCCAGAATTCACACATGCCCTGGCACCAATTGCAACTTGACACTCCTACTGCTAAGTACGCTATGATGAATTGCGCTAAGTACTGGGTCACTCGATGGGCCACAAATGGCTTTAAGGGTGGCAAAGCTGTCGCTAAAAATAATAACGCTTTGTTGGCTGGGAATATTGGTCGCAATTTCAATTACCGTTTTGATGGCGATGGGTAACATATTTAAATGAACTCCTGAACACAAATCTTTGAAAACATAAGTTGATGGTCCCGCAAGTCGAAGAATATATACTGCCACACTCAGCATAGAGAAAACGGTAAAAGCAACCGTAAAAGAGAAAACAGAAGATATCACAGAGTGTAGCATTTATGGAGGTATTCTGTTGCTGATTATCTTTTATAAGATTTTCCCCGTTAATTTAATACAGAGGATAGCTTCTGTTACCCAAAAAATTATTGACCAATACCAGAGCATTTCACTCCAAAGAAATTAGAAACAAATTAGATAAGAAACCGCATAGAGAGAAGCTAGTTATCGTTGCGTGGCTGTGACTAAAAGTGTTAATATGAATGGAAGAGGTCGGCACTCCAATAAAATTAGTTAGACTGAATAAGCTGACCATAACTAGTATGAGAGAAAAAGTAAGATCAACCGAATCACTATCAAATCCACAATGGATGATTCTCTTCAATCTAGCGCTGGTTAAATTGATTCGTAACTCAGGGGTTAGGCAAGAAAGACACCATTCTCATTAATTCGGCTCAGCTTATAGCATATCCCGACGACATCATCGTGATTGAACCGGCGATGAAAAATTAAAGGCCGATTAACACTAGTCACATACAGATATAGTAGATAACAGCTTTGTAAGAAATAAATAATTTTTATATACGGGGTCAAGTGTTGCAATCCATAAAGCCTACTTCAGTCAGTCTAAATTATTTTGCGCCAAAATTCTGATCATAATATCGAAGCTACTGCTGTGTAAGACAATAGTAATTTTTTTCATGTATTTTTCGGAAACTTGTGTTCTTGGCAAAAACGATTGCCAACTCTTGTCTGCGCTTAAAAATGGATGATTCTGGAGCCTATCAACGACCATCCGCTTGTGAATAAAATGAAGCTCAATAGGATGTGGTTGGCTGCTGGACACCATTTCCGTATAGGTAAGAATCATTCTGTCCAGAAAGTCTATAGTGGCTCCATTTATTGTCCCAGAAGAGTCAAAAATCACGCTGGGAGTGTCCATCTGGAAGACTCCAGCGTGAAGACGAAATGATAACAACGTTTTTTGTGTTTAGAAAATTTTATTTTTGTTTATTAGTTATTCTTAAGTTTTTTCGGTACCATTTCTTTCTTTGTTGAAGTATTTTGCTTCATATCCTATTTCATGGCTTCTTGAAGAATGGTTTGATTATGTAAATTTAGCAGAAAAACCATTTTGTTGAAAATAAGTGTGGACGCAATTAGTGATATGGTACCGGTGTCATATGGAATCGTGTGATACCGCCCATTGACCCATAAATAACTATCGAAGTAAATTTGGGTGATTTCGAAACGTTGTTTAAGAGTGAGTAAATCCATAATAAAATTGCAAACTATACTGAGAAAAAATCACAAATAGCTTATTTGACAATTAACCCTATCGTTATTTTTATTACACCAAAAATAAAGTCATCAGTTATATGCATCTTCATTTATTATTTAATATGAATTGTTTTCAGTTTTTATCAAATGCAATGAATGCTCTTCAGTTTGCACCCAAAAACTGAACCATTTTCAATATTATATTGAAGATAACTTAACGCAACTTTATTTATATTCTTTCTTATTCTTTTAGAATAGCTGGATTTTATCTTAATTCTAAACCGATGAGATAAATTGTTCCGATATGAATTTAATTAAAACTTTTCGAAATTGTTCCAATACCGTACGAAACTTTTCCATTTTCTATCAAATTACAACCTCTTCAGTGAAACTGTACTTAATTTTAATATGAAAAAAGGCTAAAATGATTGAAGTTTTCCAATGCTTTAATTATATGCAAAATTCACTTCGTAATCGATTTTATAGCAACGTTCCAAACAATCTAATTAAAATATTTTTAAAGAAACTGCAATCGATTTTTTTCATTATATTTTAAATCATGTTAATTTTAGTTTTTCTTTTGTTTAGGTTCCAATTTTACCTCTTTTAGATTAGGATAGTTATCCGTGTGCTCATAAATGTTAGTATGCTTTGTTGACTTAATCAAACAAACTTATTCATTTGCTCTTAACCATAACTTTTTAAAAAAAAGAATCACATAAAAAATAATAAATTTTGTTAATATTATTATAAAATTTTTAAAGCTTAACATAATATTTGTAAATGAATTTGCCAAAATAAACGCCAAGTTTCGAATATCTTATAACTAGACACAAACTGCTCTAGAGTCGAGAGATTTAAAATTGGAACTTTCAGTTTCAGATATTAAAAAATAAACAATTTTCATTTTGTAAATTAATAAAAAATAGATTTTAGAACGAAAATTACAATTTACGTTCCAGCTAGTGGCCTAACCGGAGTATCCTTTAATAAAAAAACAACTTTACAATTATCAAATTATCGGTCTGAAAAGTGCAAATGTACGAGCATTGGGATTACAGAGCTGAAAGAATCTGATACAAACGCATTTAGATCGTCTATAGATTCGAAATCTAAACAACTGGAATTGTTTGATTCCGAAGGAGTATACCGAGTCTCTGGCAGTTGCATTATTGATGATGATGATGCTGAAAATACCGAATACTTTAAGATATAATATATACCTGTGAGTGTTCTTCAGAATCTCAAAACATTACCTGACAATAATTATATCTTAGTAGCAGCAGATACAGAAAAAACTGTTATCCTGGCCTACAAATAAATTTTTATGAACATTTTTTTATCGATTAAACATAGTAGAATGTATCCCAAACGACTTTTCTATATGAACTCATTTTCGGATATAAAATATTTAAGATTAAATGCTAATAAGTTTATTATTCATCACAAAAAAGGATGCAACTGTTAAACTGAAAATTGAAATTAATATTGTAATTAACTCTAAAATATTTATTAGCCTGCTTAACCTGCTTAGAATTGAACTGCAGAAGTTTCACCAGAACCTTCAAATAAGATATCGTATTGCAAAAACAATACATTATTATAGTAACCTAAGCCTTAGTTTTACAGATTTGTACATTGCTGAGAAGTTGGCAGTGGATCACCGATGGAAAATATAGTAATTCCACCGTCACTGTTTAAAACGAACGGTGAATCGGATCATACGAGTATAGCACGATCGAATCAGGAGCAAACGTTCTGGACACGCTAAGTGGAATGAAGTGGTTTTCTACTTTAGACTTAAAAATTGTCAGGTGGAAATTGATGAAAAGAATAAGATGAGACGGCGTTATCTATAGGAAGAGGGCTGAACAATTCAAAGTTATGCCATTTTGATTATGCAATGCAACCGCCATATTCGAGAGGGTTATGGAATTGCTGCTTTCTGAACTAATAGGAGAAGTCCGTCTAGTGTATTTGTATAAGTTTTGCCGAATTTTTAAAAAATTATGGAACAGCCCCAAGAAATTCTCATTTTTCAAAATAAGTCAGCTCTCTCGGGCATATTTTTTTACAAGATGATGTACAAACGGACCAGGAGAAGGTCATTTCTGCTAGTGTTTGGCTGATACAAAGGAATAAGACTGATTTTCGGGCATTTCTCGGTTTGTGCTCACAGAAGAATGACATCAATTGTCTGTTTAACACGACTATATTGGGTTACCCAGGCAATGTAAATGAATACGAGGGTCATTCAACAAATACTTAGCCTCACCGCCCGATGGAACTGTTGTCACAAAAAAATTTATCATCATGCAGTACATTCTTTTAGTAGCCTACTGTCAAAGTTTCAGTCGATTCCCTTTATTAGTTTTGTTTTGAGAGCCTTTGAAAGCGAGCGTGTCGGTCGGTTGCACAAAAATGGAAAAAGAACAATATCGTTCGGTGATTAGATTCTTGTTTTTGGAAGGGAAAACGCGCAGCAAAATCAAAGATCGCTTGGATGCTGTGTATGGTGACTCTTCTCCTTCGATGGCGACCGTCAAGAATTGGTTCAACGACTTTGTTCGTGGCCGCACGTCCGTTTTTGATGAGCCACGCCCAGGTGCCCCGAAAACGGCTGCTACGGAGGAAAACGTTAAAAAAGTCCACGATCTCGTGTTGGCTGACCGTCGATTGAAGGTTCACGAGATAGCTTAGACTGTGGGCATCGCAGTAGGAACGGTGCGTCATATTCTACACGAAGAACTGGGTATGAGAAAGCTGTCGGCGCGATGGATGCCTCGTTTGCTCACACCGGAAAACAAGCGCAACCGTGAGACCACATCGGCGACGTGGTTGGCGCTGTTTTAGCGTAATCCAGCGGAGTTCTTGCGTCGTTTCGTGACCGTCGACGAAACATGGATTCACTGGTACGCATCAGAGACCAAGGAACAGTCGAAACAGAGGACTTCACCCGGCGAACGTGCTCCGAAGAAGGCGAAGACTGTTCGATCGGCCGGAAAGGTGATGGCCACCGTTTTCTGGGATTCACAAGGTGTGATCCACATCGATTACCTCGAGAAGGGTAAAACAATCACGGGGCGTTACTGTGCTGACTTATTGGGCCAATTTGACGTCGAATTGAAGAAAAAGCGGCCCCGCTTTGCGAAGAAAAAAGTGCTGTTCCACCACAACAACGCGCCGGTTCACACCTTCGCCGTCGCCATGGCCAAATTGGTTGAATTGCGCTACGAATTGCTGCCCCTTCCACCGTACTCTGCAGATTTGGCCCCCTGTAACTACTTTTTGTTTCCAAACCTGAAAAAATCACTCGCCGGGAATAGATTTGGGTCGAATGAGGAGGTCATCGTCGCCACGGAGGCCTATTTTGCTTCCCTCGAGAAAATGTATTTTTTGGACGGGTTAAAAAAGTTAGAGCATCGCTATGCCAAGTGTATCGAGCTTGAAGGAGATTATGTGGAAAAATAAATTGCCGTCTTTCCAAAATTTTCGTTTTTCTTTTGTAGGCTAAGTACTTGTTGAATGACCCTCGTAGGTATAGTGCTATCCCAACGGAGAGAAGATCGCGAGATGGTGATGGCCTATTTTAGCAAAGCGTTTTTTAAACCGGAGGAGAACTATTGCGTCACTCGAAGATAATTACTCGCTATGATAAAAATACTTTGACACTTTAGTAAGTATATTCTGGAGAGAAAATTTCTCCTTAGAACAGATCATGCTGCATTGAAGTAGTTCCTCCACTCCAAAAATTCTAAAGGGCAAACAGCATACTGGATCGATTAATTATAAGGGTATAATTTTGCTACCGCACATCGTATGGCCAAATCGAATGGTAATACGGATGCTTTATCGAGACGACCTTGTTTAAATAACTGTAAATGTTGTACTTGATAGGAGGGTAAAAAAGGCGAGATTGTCAGCGGCATAAAAATGGATGCGCTTAGCAAGGAATGGAGTGACGATATCGTGCAACGTGCATATTAGGATGATTTAAATTTGAAGCCTATCATGGAATACCATCAAAATGGAAATTTTGACTCTCGACTATTCAAGGAAACGTATCAGCTTATGGAAATTCAGAAAATTCGGATAACCCCATTTTATACTAAATTGAACAGCTAAATTGGTTCAAGGAAACTGGGACCTACATTTATCTCTCTTCCTTTTTTCGTATAGGCTGACGATACAAGAGATTATCTCAGTAACACCGGCAAGTACTAACTTCGAAAGAGAACTACGAATGCCAGCAACTACACTAGAAACACGAATTAATACGGCAGATTATGTACTGGGTTTGAGAAAGAAGATGATAATAACAGGATGAAGACTTGCAGTGGCAAAAGTGTTGAATTTGAGGAAGAGTCTTTGGTTTGACTGTTAAACCCCATGCCTCAAAAAAGAAAGTCACCGAAATGCGGGCCAGTTGGGATCGTCCATTCCGAGTTGTTACAACGTTGAATAGAATTACATACCGTATTCAGATGAATCGGCAAGAACCACCGAAATTGTGCCTAACGCCTAGAAGAAAATCTTCTACTTTATATTTAAAGGCGAGTAATGAGCAATCTCCACTGATGTTTATGACACCAAGTAACTAGGACCATCTTTGCTCCTACCGTGCGTATGTAAGAAATGGGGTATGTTGATTTTCGTGACCGGCTGATAAGTTTTGTTAGTTTAACGACAGTTACCATAATTGACAGAACGGTTAGCCGGGCTCATAAATATCGTTCTTATAGCTGATAAAAAACAGCTTGAAAATACATGTTAAATATTCATCATATCAGTGTATAAATTCTGGAGGGGAAAGTCTGCGTAAAGTTTCATAAATAACTCCGTGTGGTTTTTTAACCTTAAAATTTTGATAAACTTTGAACTGCATTTTTGTTAATCAATCACACATTAATAGGTCCATACTCAGACCTATTACTATACGAATTTTATTTACAAGATTTCACTTTTACGCAATTTTTTGGGTGGTTACATTTTTATAGCCTCCACACAATTCCGTATCATCTTTTCATCTCATTTTAAATTATTTTTTTCAATTGTATTTCTTTTTTCTGATGCAATATTTTTATCCCTTGCGGTGGATAACTTAACACCTTCGGGTGCTACAAGTAAAATTCGGTGTTTATTGACATGATTTTTTTTGTTATGAGGTTTTGAGACCACATTCATCGCAGACTTCTAAAAAGAAGAAGAAAAGTATTTTCTGAGCGCAGTCATAATTTATTTTCATATAAATTTATTTCTTTTCTTCTGTTATACTCTTTTCTTCTACTTTCACCACTTATAAATATCTAATTACTAATAGATTCATTTAAGAATAACAGTTCACGAATTATTGTCGAAAATAATTTCATTTCTGTTCGTGCTATCACCATTAGACATTCATAAGAAAATTTTAGTAGTAACGTCTAAATATTTGTTTTATTAAAACTTACTTAAATATCGTAATATGCGATATTAAAAAAATTATAAAAATCTGTTTCAGATTTTGCGGAAATTTTTTTTATTAAAATACAGTTTTTTTTAATGCAACCTCAAAATGAGTAAATCGATTTGGTTTATTTGTATATCTGTTAGGACATAAAACAGAAATCATGAAGCTATTTGGCAACTTATTTTAGTCTGAGAAATTTGACATTAATTGACTTGAATTTAGTCTAAGAACTTTGACATTAATTGTTTATAAAAGCTTTAGATTTTTAATTTACTCCCTTAAACACACTCATAATCATCGCTGATTCAATCATAATTTAAGATGGAATACCAAATTAGGTAGATTCTGCATAATTCGAAAAGTGCATGTTCTACCAGTTTTTTTAAGTTCGCTTTATATGTGTATTGGCTGAGCAAAATGACTGTGATGGCGCAGTTGTCTACGTAACAGACAACTCTATGGTGTAAGGTGACATTCCATTAGAGTCTGAAAAATTGTGAGACGTAAAATCATAAAATTAAAAATTAAGCAATCCTTCCGTTGAACAGATAATATCCAATATTTTCAAGTATATAATCACTGAATGGATCACGTATATCTCCTAAAGCTGTGATGCTATCACTATATATGATACTGCTTCGAAGACGTAATACAATTCTTTGTTTGTTGGTTGTTATTATAGCGTTAATGATGAAATAATTGCAAAACCTATATTTAATTTGATTTTAGTGGCATACAAAATTTTTCCATTTAGGAATCTGATAATTCTTTAATAAATCGTAAGCGATTGAAATTATATGATAGTCAGATAAAAGGTAAAGGACTGAAGTCCTACAGACAATTTTCAGGCACATTATATAAGGTTCCATTTTGAACTATTATTTATTTGAAGTAATCTCTATACTAGAGATTCAACACTCTAGTACTTCAAATAAATAGTAGTTCAAAATGGAACCGTCCGTCTAGCGGTTACATTTTGAACTACTATTTTTTTGAAGTACTAGAGTGATAAATGTCAACACGAATTGACAGATTGTTAGTTGAAAGTCAGAATTTTACGAAATGGTAATCCATACGCTTGAAGAAAAATGGGAAATATTGAGAACTTACTTCCAAAGTGATGAGTCTTCAACCCAAACTGAGAGAAATTTAAAAAAAAAATGAGTAAAGATCGAATGCCATCACGTGAATTTGTGGGCAAATTTGTGAAGCGAGTTCGCGAAACTGGTTTGTTGGTTGCCAAAGCAACTCATTCCCGCTCTAAGACAGTGCCAACGACCGAGAATATTGCCGCCGTTGCTGAAAATGTCCGTGATCATCCATCAACATCAACTCGTCACCGTTCTCAGGAATTGAACATTTCTCGCCCTTCTCTGTTGAGAATTTTGCACAAAGACCTCGGTATGGAAAGCTTACAAAGTTCAATTAGTCCAACAGCTAAAGCTGCATGACCATTCTATGCGTTTTCGGTATGCCCAATGGGCTCAAGATCAATTGGCTGAAGATGAGCATTTTCACCGAAAAATCATCTTTTCGGATGAGGCCCATTTCCACCTCGGTGGGTATGTCAACAAACAAAATTGTCGCATCTGGGGCTAAGAAAATCCATACGTCACCATAGAAAGCCGATGCATCCACAACGAGTCACGGTTTGGTGCGGATTTTGGAGTGGAGGCATTATTGGCCCGTTTTTCTTCAAAAACGATGAAGGAGCCGCCGTTACGGTCAATGGTGAGTGCTATCGTGGCATGCTCAATGAATTTTTGTTTCCAAAAGTTGAAAAGAATGGCATGGACGACATTTGGTTTAACAGGGCGGGGCCACTTGCCACACAGCCAACGTAACAATCCAACTTTTGGGCACTGCTTTCGAAAACCGAATAATCAGCCGAAATTCTGATGTCAATTGACCGTCTCGAAGCTGTGATTTGAACCCGTTGGATTATTTTCTGTGAGGAGCCGTTAAGGATAAATGTTAAGCAAGCCATCCAGAGACAATTGAGGCCTTGAAACACGAAATCGAAGTTGCTATTGAAGATATACGGGCCCGGACAATCGGAAATGTACTGAAAAATTGGGTCGAGCGAATGGGGTACTGTAACACCAGCCGTGGGAGTCATTTACATGATGTTGTGTTTCATTCTTAAATTGCAAGGTTCAATCTTTTTAATAAAACCGGAAATTTGAAAAAAAAACATACACTAGTTTTTTTTATTTACTTTTTTAAAATGGAACTTCTAAATGGTCTACCCTGTACAATTTTGCTAAGCATTTGTTACAAATAACCTTCTAGTCAGTCAACTTATCTTGAAAGTGCAAATAAATTAAAATGAGTTCTTGTGATTCAAGTTTCTACCAAAAGTTATAGCTGAGTTCAGATACCATCTAATATACGTATTTAGTGAAATTGACTTCAAATTAAAACAACTTTATTAAAGGCAGAAAAATACGTCGAATAAAATGATTTTTATATTTTAAAACTATATAACAATTAATGTTATAAAAATATTTCTCCATTTTTAATTGAAATATTTACGACTGAATTTTATTCCATTATTTACGTTCAATATTTGTTTATTAAATTAAAGTTTACAAATATTTTAACAAAACTAATGCATTTTAACTTTTGAATGTGTATTAGTAGATAGTAGTAGAGAATAATTGGCTTTGTAAATTTTTGTTATAATAAAAATAAATCCAAAGTTGACACATGCAAATTTAGTGCTTCCAATTCTCTCAATTATTAATTTTTTTTTGTAAGTTTCGAAACTCCAAACCTTTCTATTAAATAAAATTTTACATAAATTCGTTAATCAAAATTCAATTGATTTAATTCAATTTGATTTTGTTGAATTGCAAAAATATATTACAAATCGAATATTGCATTATCTGACATGAATTAATAATCGATTAAATAACGTATCTACGAATCGCACGTGAAAATATTGTATAACGTATTATATTACACTAGTACCTATATTCTATAGATTAATTAACAAATTATGGTAACTATTATTGAATTTCCTTTTTACATATATATGGAAAGAAATGAAAACTGGAAAAAAGCCAACCAAGTTTATACAATTTATAATATCACCAAGCAAACGTGTATACTTGGCGGATTTTTATGGAAATATTTTTAGTTGAATGCTCGAGTTAAAATAAGTTCTGTATGACAATTCCGTAAATTTTACCTACTATGGCTTAAGCAGACTCCTTCTGAAAACTTGCAAGTTTTGCATATAATTTTATATATTTTCAACATTTTTAACCTGTTTTTGATAAATTATAAGGAATGTTATGAAAATTTATCAGAAACGGGTCAAAAATCATGAATATTATTATTTTTCCCAACGATCTATTATCTCAAAAAAAGAGTACTTTAATAATGCAATTGCTTCTATTGCCAAACATGACTAGGAGCTAAACCTCCCCATTATCCTTGTCTACCCATCGATGTGCTTCTCAGTTAGGTATCTCTACAACATTGCTGAGATTGATTTTGAAACTTGATCTGAAGATCCAAGAATTATTGCTACCGGGATAAACATATGCCAATTAATTCACACAGAAGATTAGGTTATGATATATTGTGCCTAGTGGGCCACTTTTGGTAAGCAGAACTGGCGCTGTGGGATGAACCAAACTCAATGTTACGGCGCCAAAATTAACAACTCATACTGATACCATAAAAGGCGTTGCTTGCTTAAAACAGCAGAACGGTGGGCATGGAAGTCGTAAACCGCTAAGGAGTGTGTAACAAATCACATGCCGAAGCAACTAATTTTACTTTTTTTAAATTAGCCTACTTTAGATTTTAATGGGCACGTCAATAAATATAAATGCTAAATTTGGGGTAAGGAGAACCCGAGAGCTTTTATATTTAAAATGCACTGTTCGTTGTGAGGTTATGATCGATAGAGTTATCGGTTCATATTTTTTTCGAAGATAATGAACATATCCAAACCATATCTGGGGCAGTAAATCATATACCGATAGAGAATTTTTTATATGCAACAATTCTAAACAACAAACAATTTAAGCCGTTAAGCAAAATATTCGAGCAAAAATAACAAATTTAAAACCAGAAAAGCTGCGCACTGCTGTGCAAAAGTCTTTAAAACTAGCTGTTGCTCGATAAAAATTAAAACAAAAGTTATGTAAATGATGTTAGTTTCCAGACAAGATAAAATATTTGATCAAATTATGCTTTCAAAGTATCAATAAAAATATTAAATTACAGGAGTTAACAGTATTTTAGATCAGTACGTGTAAATCCAATTTGTTTTTGAGCGAGCAAGAGTGTAGTCGGAACAGTGAATATTTTTACGTTAAAAACTAGGAAAAACTAGGAGGGCTCAATAAAAAATACTTAAAAAATTATATTTATAAGAAAGACATGTAAATGGTACTTATTAGCTTTTTACATCTAAGATATTGTTTATATTCAGAAGATCGATGATGTAGTCCACAGTTTACGATCTTCAGTAGATCGATGATGTAGTCCACAGTTTGAAGTAGTTGTCCGGCTCTTCAGATCATCGGCCTAGAAATGCACTGGATAGATTGGAGAATGGCCAATAAGAGAGGATGTTCATCGAGATTTAACTTTATTCTTCTGACGTAGATTTCGATGTTTATTCCTCCATTATTTTTTTTTTCTTTGCTACTATTGTCACAATTTTAATACCCTGCCTTTCTTTTCTCTGCTCAACATACTTTTGTAAATAACATATCTTTTATTGAATTAGCCACCACTGAGTATATTGAAATCCGCATAATTTTTGTATGCCGCTTAAATGTCGTCCTCTGATCATTATAGAGTCACTAGATTTTACGTCTCTAGAACTTTAGGTTCACCATTTTCTGAATATCATAGAAAAAGTATATTTCTCCGATTATTTTCCTGATAGAACCATAATAAGTGAAATTATTTATGAAAACTATACTGAGCATTTTTTGAATCAAATTCTATATTTGGCGAAGTAAATTTTTATTTACTGGTTAGATCCTCTATACAGACCAGAATGAACATAGATAAATTTAAAAAAAAAATGGTTAAACGTGGTAATATTTAATGATTAAAAAAAATGTAAAACTTTTCCTAATATTTTTTTTAGAAATGAAAATGATGTATTTCTGTGTATGCACTTTTTTTAGTGTCCATAGATGACACAACATATATTTTTGATTTGAAAAAATGAATATATATGATAATTTGGAGAAGGTTTTGCAAAATCCCGTATATTTTATTCATAACTTTTTTTTTGTTTAAATTATTGAACAGTGCATATGTATATACTTTTAGCCATTAATGCTAAAAGTAAAGTAATAAGGACTAAAAGAAGATAGTAATATGGAACTCAAGAGTAGAGATATGAACTTATATTTGTATATTTATATATATATGCATTTAGATATATTCGTATGAACATAGATGGCCATACATGTTCTTTAGTAATGACAATAACAACGATAATAATAACGCAGTTCCACTGGTTATGTTACACGAACATAAAGACCATAAATATGGAATACCACATAGTAGAATCTGTCGTTTACAGAGAGGAAAAAATTATCTACAAGCAAAAAAAGAGGTAAACGATAAGAAAAAAAAAATAAGAAAACCCACAACCTTACCAAATACAGATGGTGCCTGGTTATGTATTTGACGTATAAGGACGTGTAATCATGCAAATTGAGCCTTGGGAAACTTTTCGCTTAGAACACATGACGCAAAAATAAGAAGGCATTATGTAAATTCACGTAACAAAAGGATAAATTTTCTTTATTTTCATGCGGGATGTCATTTTACCCCATTCCATGATTCATGGATTCTGTTCTGTTATGCTTCTTCCCTTCATTGCACCAATCCGTCCAACTCCACCTCAGATGTTCATATCTTTTGATAAAATTAGATTCAATCTCGCCCCAACGTTTGCAGCCTCCGTACAAATGCTCCCCCTCTTATGTAATATACTGAACTCTCTGACCTAGCTATATTCCTACTATCTGCGTTGTCTTCTCGTATTTATTTTCATTTAAAAGAATATTTTCAGCTTTTCCTGTTGATACTACTTAGTTGAAAAGCTTTGAAATCTTCCTTTGCCCTCCCTCCTCTCGCAAAATTCTGTTGTCTTCTTATATACAAATCCTCTGTTAGAAAATCTAACACTTTCTGACTTTACCTTAAATGTTCAAATATGAAATAAAACAAGCGAATATCTAACAAAATATATATAAAAAAAACATCTTACAAAATAATATACGCCTTGATAGTGGTTTTCAACCCTAATCATAATGGAGATTTTCTTTCACCAAATTCCTTTTAAAGTCAGAAAGTTTAAATAAAAAATTTTCTCTTTATATAATGATTTTTCCTTTCGCTAACTCATCCTAGTTATATCTTTAGTACACATTAGGTAATGTTCATTTTTATCGTTTATAGTCATGGATTTTGCTTTATATAAAAGTTCACTGATAAATAAAATAGATTTAATTCGGTATTATATTTAATTAATTGAAAGATTATTAAACTTTTCATCAAAAAAATCTATTGTATAAATAATATTTTTTTTTCTATTTCTGGATAATTTGCACAGATTAATATTTTTAAAACTTGTCCATTGAGGCTCTAAAACGAAAGTTTAGATGTACAAAAACAGTCTATTAGACTTTCAACATTGCACACAGAACAGTTCACATTTGGGAATACGACCAGTTTTGTATCCACTTTTTTATAGGCATTCGAGAGCGAATATAGTTAATTTTAATAATTTCCAACTTAATTTGACTTCTTTAAGTATTTTTTTTACTTTGCATTATTTGCTGATTCCGGAAATCAAAAAAAAATTATTCCATCTAAAATAAACATACTTCCTGGGATTAAATGTAAATATGGGAGCACACACATATATGACAACATTTAAAAAGCTTTAAAGCCTTAAAAACATTACTGACTACTAACTAGTTTTTTAGATTAAATATTTTCAAATTAAAAGCAAAACAAGAAATTACCACCGTTTAATTAGAATATAAGACAATGAAATTGATGTACTAACAAATGTTTTTTAATATTTTGTTCTTATTATGTGACCCCATACATCAGTACAATACACGAGATATTACAGAAAACATTAGCTCATCGCATTTAGGTTTGGAGCATAAGTTAAATATGTTCTGCTATGTTAGTCCACTGGTAATCGTAAGATTTCTATTATGTAATTATTGTATATAAAAAAAATGCTAAATTATGTTTTCAGAAGCATCGTATCATCATCAACGGCATGACAACCGGGGTCGGATCTAGGTCTACTGAATTCAAAACTTCCAGACGTCGCGACTTTGTACCACGGTTATCTAGTTTGACAAACTAATTTCGCCGCTTCAATAAACGCAGGCCCTCCTCGACTTATGGCACATAAATGGAGTCACCGTAGACTTTCCTAGCAGGATCTTAAGTGTCCACCCCACCGAAGTGTATCCAGTTTCATTTTATCTACAATCGAATGAATACGGTAATCCTCCAGGATCTCGGCATTAAATAGGCTTCGGAATCTCCCATACTCATTTAGGGAGCCAAAATATTTTGTAATAATCCTCTTCCCGAACGCGGGAAAGATTACGCAATTATTTTCGCAGAGAACCCAAATTTCCAAAGAATAGGAGATCTGTTCAAAAAGTATCGGGAATTTTGTGTTTTCTTCAAAAAATTTTTATTAATTCATGAATATCTATTTTGTCCCCTTCAAAGTAAGCCCCACCAGATATTATACACTTGTCCAACGTTTTTCCCAATCCTCGAAGCACTTCAAAAAATCATTTTTTTGTGATCTTGTTCAGCTCCTCCTTCGATGCTGTCTTTATCTCTTCATGGGGCTCTTCAGTTTCGGGAACAAGAAAAAGTCGCAGGGTGCCAGATCAGGGGAATACGGTGGCTGCGGCATTATCATTGTATTATTTTTGGCCAAAAATTCGTACATAAGGAACGATACATGAGCAGAGGAGTCATAATGGTGCAAAATCCAATTTTTGTTCTTCCACAAATCCGAGCGTTTCTGGCGGATTGCTTCACGCAACTTGCTCATAACTTGCAGATAATATTCCTTATTAACCCTTCTACCCTGTGGCAAGAACTCATAATGCACCACGCCCCTGCAATCGAAGAAACCTGTAAGCAAAACCTTCATATTCGACCAAATAACGTTCAAAACTTCTCGCCCCTCTGAGAACATTTTGTACCACCGGTAAACGTTGTTTCGGTCTAAGGTAGCTTCACCATATACCACAGTCAACATTTGAAATGCGTCCGCGCAATTAATTTTGTTTTTCACACAAAATTTGAAACAGATTCTTTGGTGCATTGTTTGGAATGGGCAAAAATCGAACACGAGCCACAACACGTGCAAGCGAAGCAGCTGCCAAAAATTAACTGAACATTCAAAATGGCCGAACTTTTCGGCATAATTGTGAGACATGAGTACCAACATAATGCCACAAAAAAACAAAAATCGAATATATGTAACCCTTGGAGAGTTCAAATTTGACCAGACCTTGTACATGAGAACAGGCAAGACTAGTCTCTGGTATAGCAGAAACTTTGATGTTACACTTTTGTAGCGAAATAATTAAGATTAACTGATGTAGGCTCTGTTGGCTATCAGCAACCATGCGCGGATTTCTTTCTCCATGTGCTCATTGGCTGCGACACTTGACCCAAAATAGGAAATTTATTTAACTCTTTTAAAGTTACAATCTTTCATCTATACGAGACTAGTCCTAATTGGTATTGTCTTCGGCGCCAACACTGCCCGCCATGTACTTGTTTTGCTTTCAGTTATGTGTAGCCCAAAATTTTCGCTGCCTGCTTAATCTTGATGAAGGCCTATCGTACAGCTCTTTCTGATTGACACATAATGTCAATGTCGTCAGCGTATACTAAAAGTCCGACAGATTTAATGATAATTGCATCCCTTCTGCTTACACTGAGTCCCCAAGAAATTTTTGCAGTGCCAGGTTAAAGAAAACACACGAAAGTGCATTTCATTTTCAGAGATTATTGTGGTTATTAAATGGTTTTGACATAGATTCAACTGCTTTTACTCTTCCTCTCATACTAGTCATAATCAGCCTAGTCAGTATAATCAAATTTTCTGGGATGACAAACTCTCTCATGGATATGTAACTTATAAACGGCCTTAAAGTCGATGAAGAAATGAGGTATCTCTTGAGCTTATTCACTCAATTTTTTTTATTGACTGCTGCAGAGAAGAGGGCAAATCTGTTGATGATTTTCCTAGAGTGAAGCCTCACTGGAATGGGCTAATAATTGTTTGGACAATATGGGCTATCCGGTCTAGTAAGATAGCAGAGAATATCTTATAGATGTTACTCAAAAACATAATACAGATAATGCCAAGATGCCCGTCGTTGGGCATTGGTGCACTATCCCATATTTGGACCATTACTCGATGAACCGTTTCAAGCAATGTGTTCCTTCCGTACTTAACCGGTTTGCTGGCAATTCCATTGACAATTGCGACTTGTAGTTGTTCGGTTGATGGATCGCTTTTATCGTTTCCTTGATGACTGATGGTGACAACATATATTCTTCAGCTCGCGGAACCTTTAACTCATATTTGGACTGGTTGGTGTTAAGCCCATCACCTTATTATACCCATTTCATTTGAAATCAGATTGCCTTATTTGCTGCAGCTGATAAGCATCGTGGTGTTAATCGTCTAATTCTGCTCACAACTAAGTAAAACTTCTTCCTATACTTTTCAAATTTCCAGACCTGCTTGCCTTCCCAGGCTTTTTTCTTTTGTCTATGAATCCTGTTCTCTGCTCTTCAAAGTTCACAATAGTTTCTTACATATATCCACGTACTTTAAAAATGCAGCATTGCTCAGTATGCAACATAGTTTTGTTCTATTGCTCGCTTGCAGTTATCGTCGAACCAGCCATCTAGACTCTCTTTACGGCTGAGGACTAGTTCCTTTTCGGCCGTACCAATATTAGTGTACTTTGGGTCTTTCCAGGACATTTCAATATTGCTTTCATTCTTCGAGCAAATTTTATGTTTCTGATTCCTGCATTCAGTTCAAGTTCATACTTTATAGGAATACGTTCGGCTATTATCAGTAAAGATTGTATTGCGGATCCGTTAACTGTAACAAAAAGGTAATAATCCAACTGACACTCTTTAATATTATTAAAATTTCTGGGTGTGCGATGATGTCGGCGGTCAATCGATCAGCATCTATCATAGAGAAGGAAATTTCTTACTTACTTTCTGTACACACTTTGTAGAGTTCGAAGCTTTATATTCCAAATTTAATTATTACGCCTGGGAATTGCAAATTCAGTATACAAAAAAATATATTAGACTAACATCACTGAGAGCAATCTGGGTAACGTTGTAGACTCTCCTTCCATATAACTTGTACGTAATTATCTCCTAAACGTGCAGTACCCTACAGATCCCAATAAGTAATAATTTTTTTAGTGTATTACGAAAAATAGAACAGCAAAATTTGGAGAAACGACGTACCATCTAATTATGCGTTTAGCTTGGTTGTTTCATGAGTTTGATATACGAATAGTTGCAGCGAGCCTATAAGGACTCGCTTATACAGTGGCATACGTTGAAGCATTATAAGATGAATCTCGGTCAGTAGCACTTTTAATATCTAAAACTGATTAACATGTAGAACAAAGAAAAAGGTATGCCATCCTTACTATCTGCAATATCCAAAGGAGTGTAACCGAGGAGTTTAAATCAAATTTATTTGAAGATTTCCATTACTGCTATGAAAAATGGAAACTATTCTGAAAAGGATAACAAAGATGTATAAATATTAAGAAAATGATTGCAAAAAATGAGGCTTATTACTTTTCTGCAAATTCTTGAACAAAGTTCAATATTAACCGCTGAAATCGGTTTCCATTCAGCTTTTATCATTGTTTTCCTGAGGTCTTCTTATGAGTGTTTTTAAAAATTTCATCTAATTGAGGGAAGTGTATTTTCTGAAAAACTGAAAATCTATCATTGTTCTTGAAAATTACATCATAAGGTATAAAAAATAGTATCGCTGCTGGTTAGAGGGTCGCAGTTACATAAATTTTATTAACACGGAAAATTAGTGGTAATCAAGTCTGAATTAATTAAATCAGTTTAATTGGAGTGAGTTGCTAGTCTACTTATTTAACAGTAAAAATTATTTACTATTTAATAAGTATGTTAAATTGCAAGTACTTCGTTTCTTACTTTTAGTATTTTTTCTCAGCCTTAACATTTGTACTTTATCTACCTATCATTTGTGAGTATATTACTTATACTTGAACTAGCAATTGATAAAGTTTTCCACAGACTATTTGGTGAAGTCATGCTTCCATCGGTTCAAACTGAAATAACACCCCAACCATTTTAATAGTAAGAAGATATATTCAAAGACAAAAAGTAAGCCTACCGCAAGGTTTTAAAATATTTATGACACATGAAGTTGACAGGATTCAACACGAACACTGCCATATCTATTATGCTGTTAACTCTTGTACCTATCTGAAAATCCTGCCTGACCTTTCCGCAAACACCTTGCTTATATTATCCGTCTTTTCCAAAAAAGACCTTTTCCAATCTCTATACCTCTTAGTACTATCTTATTTATACAGAAAGTATGAATATATTTATATTAGAAAATAAAAGGAGAAAAAAAAAGGAAATATTGAACTGCTTTTGAACGTATTTCAATTTTGCATATTTGAATATTTTGCTTACATTTCTACAAGAGTGGATAGACAGAAAATTTTATTTTGAGCACATATACTCCTTTCTTTTCTTTAAAAAAGAAAGCAAAACATTTATACTAAACTCACATACATGGAAGTATTTACAAAAAAGGGAGTGCTTATAAAATAACCTATTTCTAAATATATTTATAAAGTGTAAGAAAAAATATTATGAAAATTTTATTTGCTATAAAACCTTTTGTCCTTTAGGTTGTTGGATATTTTTTTGGATCAACGATTTATTGGCAACGTAAGTGAGTTTTATTGGGTTTATTTGAAAAGGATTTGTCTCGAATTCAATTATTTACGGGTGAGAACACTAAGATGAATAGAGAAAACTCGGTTAAAATTGATTTCTTTATTATTTGCGTATTGACATTTTTTTTCCAAATTGTCGTGATCAGGATTTAGGCGGCTTTTTGGGAATTTACTTTTAATATACTTCTATGTGAGAAAATCGAAAATTAAGTTCATAATATTGAAAGTATCTGTATTTATTTAAAATCCTATCTTAGTTTTTTTTACTTATATAATTAGTTTTGGAATATATTTTTACATAGAATTTATTATTTCTTAACCATGAATAAGTAGTTAATTTATTTTAACAAAACAGTAGAATACAACAAGTACTGATGAAGAATACAACTGCCCGATGGAACTGCTGTCACAAAAGAAATTTACCATCGTGCAGTACATTCTTTTAGTAACCCACTGTCCCCAATATCTCTTGTTTCACTCGATTCTCTTCATTAGTTTTGTTTTTAAAAGCCTTTGAAAGCGGGCGTGTCGGTCGGTTGCACAAAAATGGAAAAAGTACAATATCGTTCGGTGAATAGATTCTTGTTTTTGGAAGGGAAAACGCGCAGCAAAATCAAAGATCGCTTGGATGCTGTGTATGGTGACTCTTCTCCTTCGATGGCGACCGTCAAGAATTGGTTCAACGACTTTGTTCGTGGCCGCACGTCGGTTTTTGATGAGCCACGCCCAGGTGCCCCAAAAACGGCTGCTACGGAGGAAAACGTTAAAAAAGTCCACGATCTCGTGTTGGCAGACCATCGATTGAAGGTTCACGAGATAGCTGAGACTGTGGGCATCGCAGTAGGAATGGTGCATCATATTCTACACGAAGAACTGGGCATGAGAAAGCTGTCTCGGTTTGCTCACACCGGAAAACAAACGCAACCGTGAGACCACATCGGCGACGTGTTTGGCGCTGTTTCAGCGCAATCCAGCGGAGTTCTTGCGTCGTTTCGTGACCGTCGAAACAGTGGACTTCACCCGGCGAACGTGCTCCGAAGAAGGCGAAGACTGTTCGATCGGCCGGAAAGGTGATGGCCACCGTTTTCTGGGATTCACAAGGTGTGATCCACATCGATTACCTCGAGATTGGTAAAACAAACACGGGGCGATACTATGCCGACTTATTGGGCCGATTTGACATCGAATTGAAGGAAAAGCGGCCCCGCTTTGCGAAGAAAAAAGTGCTGTTCCACCACAACAACGCGCCGGCTCACACCTCCGCCGTCGCCATGGCCAAATTGGTCGAATTGCGCTACGAATTGCTGCCCCATCCACCATACTCTCCAGATTTGGCCCGCTGTGACTACTTTTTGTTTCCAAACCTGAAAAAATCCCTCACCGGGAATAGATTTGGGTCGAATGAGGAGGTCATCGTCGCCACGGAGGCCTATTTTGCTTCCCTCGAGAAAATGTATTTTTTGGACGGGTTAAAAAAGTTAGAGCATCGCTGGGCCAAGTGTATCGAGCTTGAATGAGATTATGTAGAAAAATAAATTGCCACCTTTCCAAAATTTTCGTTTTTCTTTTGTAGGCTAAGTACTTATTGAATGACCCTCGTATAAGCTTAATCAGAAAATATGTAATTTTGAAAAAAAATATTTAAGACAAGAAAATCTCTGTTAAAGGTCTCATTTTTAAAGTAGCTCTACAATTTTCTGTATTTATTAATAAATACACGTAAGTATACTGACCTAATAAAGTAAGAAAATGCCAAAAAATATTATTACGTCATCTAATATTGTTTAAATATAACTGAAATTAACAATATAATAAGAATAATCCGAGATTTAATAAAAATATATTCCTGTAGCAGTGCAGTCCTTTTTATTATCTGATTATAGTCCGTTTGAAATTTTTTGTTCATCAAGATAAAAAAATACTCAAAATTTTAGTACTGCTGGTAAAACCGTGTAATCAAAGAGCTGAAGGCGATTCCAGTTAAAGACTTCAAGGATTGCTTCGAGGCGTTGTAAATAATGGCTCCACTAATATACGAGGTCTGTTCAAAAAGTATTGCGAATTTTGAATTTCCGCGGGTTACGTATATTCGATTTTTTGTGGCGTTATGTTGGTACTCATATCTCTCACTTATGCTGACAATTCGGCCATTTTGAATGTTCAGTTAATTTTTGACAGCTGCTTTGCTTGCACGTGTTTTGGCTCGTCTTCGATTTTGACCCATTCCAAAAAATGGATCAAAGAACCTGTTTCGGGAGCAAGAAACAGTCACAGGGGCCCAGATGTGGGGAGTATGGTGGCTGCGGCATTATTAGTGTGTTGTTTGAACAGACCTCGTATATCTGCTCGTATATATGCTCAAGAAAATTATTTTGAAGAAGATAAAATTGATATACTATTAAAAATAAAATAAAAATACCAAAAAAAAATATTTTAACAAGCATAAGCAATTTATCTCAAAACGTTCGTTTTATGCAATAGAAATTATAATATTATTATGACGAGCTTCAGTGCTTCCAGTTTTCAAATATTTTCCGAAAATTAGGGTAATTAGCAGCAATCATTTTAAAGTCCATGCCATATTTGAGAAAATAAGAATTCTTGATGGTAATGCAAATGACAAAGGCACATTTGGATTGGTGCATTGAAAGGCATTCCGGCTGCCACCCATTTACGACGAATGTATTTTCTGCTATCATTTATAAAAATATGCAAAATAATAAGATCAATAATGCTGGAAATTTAAATTATAATTTTTGAGCAAATCATTTCTTCATTGACATCTTAATTAAAAAATAAATAATTTTTTTTTAACTGCAACTACAATTGTATTTAAACAAGCACATTTATATAAAATTTTAATTTACAATTTTGTACTTAAGTGTCCGATGAGTATTTCCGGGTAGTGCAGTAAAGGACGATTCTCTTACAAGTGGATTATGGTGAAAAGGTTAACGGGAGTGAAATTTTCGATAGCGAGAAATGCACAGATCCTGAATAAAGGGAACATTTAGATCACGATGTAGTACAGTGTTACGAACATAATTTTACGGAGGATCTTGGATTGCAAAGCTTAAACTCGACAGGAATTGGAAAGTTTCGTTGAACCCCAAAGTTCAATTCCATATGTTCAAATAGATTTTATAATTGTATTGTAGATTGGAAGTTTACTTTTGATTGTTATTGTAGTTTCGAGCGTTTGTCCAGTAGTCTAAGAAGTTGTTGGTAACGTCTAGTTCCATGTCAATTTCTTGACCAGGTAAGGTCCCAAATAACGTACTTTATCATATTGTGGAATTATGTTACTATTAATGTATAAAGAGGTAGGTTTCCTTGACAAAGAGTGAAAGTAATGTAAACAATCTTCTGTTCATTTACCTTCACTACCGTCTCTTAAACCAGGATTGAAGATTGTGTATATGGGATTGTAAATTATTGGAAGCTATATCCGGATTTGTATAGGTACCAAGTATAGCCGTATCGTCTGCATAAGTAGCAATGATAGTATAAGGATCAGATGGGATGCCATTGGTATAAATATTACATAAAATAGGATCAAATATATTACCTTGTGGGCCTCCGGGTAGGAAAGGATATATTTCTGAGGATTCTGAATTAATTCCAACTTGAAAATGACGTTGGGAGAGATATGAATTTATGATAAGGTAGTATATTGAAGGAAAAAAGCTCTTGATTTTTCAGAGGAGTTCAGGATGCCACACATGATCAAAAGCTTGGAAGATATCTGAAAATACTTCTCGGTAATACTCATTCTTCTTAAGAGAGGATGGAATAAGACCAACAATGCGCTGGCATTGCTGGATTGTGGAGTGTTCAGATCGGAAGACAAATTGGTGATCAGGAATAATTTTTTCGTTAACAAGGACTCGGTAGAGCCATCTTAATAGGCGTTTTTCAAAAATTTTATCAAGGATTTATATGAGGTTGATAGGTTCATAGGAGAAAAGAGAATTAATGGGTTTATTTGGTTTAGGAATCATTTTAATGATAGAAAATTTTCAGAGTAAGGGAAAATAGGTTTTGCGCTGGATACTATTAAAAATGTATGCAATTAGAACTAAAGCTTTTTGGAAAAAATGCTTCAGAATAGAAGCTGTTATTAGATCATAACCAAGAGCTTTTTTATTGGGAAGGCGCAGAATAGCAGTTTTAATTGCTGAGGACTTTTTGGGAAGAACGACTAATAGGAACTGGAACATTAGTTCTTCGATAATTTTGTTAATATCCAATTTGTCTTCTATATCATCATGTGGAGCAAAAGTATTTACCAAATATTTAGCAAATATTTTGACTTTTTCTTTGTCGGTTTTAACCCATAATAAATAATTAAATTTTAAACTTGAATATTTATTACAATATATTTTTAAAAAGTTGTGTTAGAAAATGTATTTTATTATATAGATGGATTAAAAGCTACCCATTAAAACTTTTGCAAAGTAAATATTTAAAAAAACGTGGTTAATAATGTAAAGGTGCGCTCAAAAAATCATTTCACAACTTAACACAATTTCACATTTCACAGTGATAGTAACAAATGGATTCGAATTTATTCGTAGAAGGTAAACTTCTTCAGTTATAGAAAAGCAAATATTAAAAAATTCCAAACAAGAACATCAGTTACCACTTGTTTCGTATTCACAAACGACATCTTTATAGAGTAAATACAAAAATAGTAGAGAAGAAAAAAATTCGGTTTTTCGAAATGCGAAAAAAGTTTTCATATTTTTAATAGTGATAAGAAGGTTTTTAAAGTTCCGAAGAAGTTTTAAGTTTTCAAAATTTGAAAGAATGCAACTATGTTTATATCCACAGGTAAATATAGAAAAACTATTAGAGAAAGAAACTGCAACGAGGTACCGCACACAGAAAAATTATAAACACACAAATACACAATACAAACGACTGCATTTAAATGCTAGCCCACATGCCTCAAACTTAATCGAACCGTACCGATAAGGATCGATGATATATTATGCCACTTGAGGGTGTAAGTTTGCCACAACAAAATTGATTGCTTAAGTTCGCCGAGTAGTAAATTTATGCATTGCACACCCTGGCACTTAAAAATCCATGCGGTATCACAGTTGAGATGTACTACTAGTACAATGAGCTCAATTGCAAGCCAGCATCGAATAAACGAGGCAAAAGGACTCAAAGGACTAGCATCACTAGTACCATTTAGAAAACTATGTCCTCCATATAGTTCGAGTATGGTAATAAAATAGTGCAGCTCTTGGGGCAATGACGATGCGGATAGTGGCAACGTCAAGTTGTTGTTAATATTCTACGTTTGCTTATGTACCCTTAGAGTTGCCATGCAGCCCAATATTTCTTGTCTTCATTTTTTTAAATATTCTTTAATAAATTTCCCACCCACATTCCAGATCCATCGTTTTTCTTCTCATTCTTCTATCGACAAAGCTTCGGAAATTGATTAGCGTTGCCATAGATTGAATTATCGACTGCACCACTAATATTGGCTTCAAGGAATTTTCAATTAAACTCAATAAGGCGCACACATGGATATTTTGGGTTCCACTTATTATCGAGATTCCGATTTAGAAATTACTGATATTCGTTCGGCTCATATTCGTGTCCATACTTGAGGGAATTTGTGTGTTGAAATTAAAATGGAAAATGAAAATTTTCTCAAAATTATTCACTACACCACATGGTTTGATCGAACGTCTTGCGTCTGCTGCATCAAACAGTTTTGACGTCTCTATACCAGTTTAATGGTGCCGGTTGGAGTGTAGGTATCGTAATTGTTTTCAAGGAACTGATTCGAATGTTTGTGATTTTATTATCATAATCAAAACTGTGAAAATAAATCATACTGCAGACTGATGTATATTCTTAATTTTGAAGACAAGGACTAAGTAGTTAGTTGGGACTGGAAAATATTTACTTCCAGAGAACAGGGAATTTTCTCTTTACTGAAATCAATATGATTTAATATGGAACACAATAATATTGGAATTTTGTACACAAATTATGCAGCTTTATGGAATTCCTATCATAAGAATACCAATATCTGGGGAAAAGAAAGTTTCCGTTATGATTTGTGCAAATCAACCGACACTGCCAATAAATAAGTTCGTCCTTTGCAAACAGCACTTAAAACGTGTCATATGGCACTTTAAATGCCGCAGTTAAACTATTCGCATTTCGATTTCAGGCTTAACTTGGTATTCTAGGTCGATTTTAGAATGTCGATTTCTCAAACAAAACAGAACAAGAGAATTCATATTTTTTCAATGCACGTGCTTGAAATTTCCATAAATACTAGAAATCCTTATAGAAATCGCTAGAAATGCAGCGCTCTGTTTGGTATGCGAGCTTTTGTTGTTCAAATTGAACATGAACGTGAGCATGTGAACATGGGACAATATTTACTCAGTTGTTCATATTTTGAAATGTTTTTTCCTTTAAAATTTTTATTGATGGTTGTTTGTACTGTTTTCATAATAAAAATTTGGATTTTGTTGTTCACAATTTAAAAAAATATATATTTTCTTCAAGGCAGAAAAGGATGCTTTTGAATAAAAATTAATTTGTTGTTTTTTTTAGAATGCAAATAAAATACGTTTGGATAGTGCCAGAGTATAATGTCCATTCTGCAGCTGTTATAGTTTTTCCATTATGTATTCGGAAATTTCTCTCTATATCCTTGAATATGAGTATAATAAGATGATGCAGTACCAATCAAAAGCAAAATAGGCTTCTGCTTATCAATATGAATAATTCATACGGACTTTTTTCCCATATATATGAACGTGTCCTCATATGCACACACATCTATTAGTGGGTTAATGTTAGTATACACGTGTTCAGCTGTAGGACCAAAAAAAAATGTATATTTCGTTTGAGCTATTGGCATGCTCTCCTCAAGAACATAATTAGGATCTGGTCACGTGTACAGGAAAGAAGACCTGCTGGCCATGCCATCGTTCACGTTCGTCGCATTGTTCCTCAACTGCAGGGAAGCAAAATGTTTTTAATTTTATTTTTTCACAATAGGCCATATTTTTTCCTTACTAGGCAACATTCAATTTTTAGTCTTCATGTTTTTTTTAGAATATAAAAAAATTTATTTAATTTTCAATAACTTCATTGTACACATCGGAAATTTGGGAAATTGTTGTTCTATAATTATTCTAAGATGGATAAAGGGATTAGGAAATATTAGACTGCCTCTCATTCTGGCAAGTTAATTTCTGAATACATGCAAGCATGAATATATATTGCTAACAACAATACATATTTTAGTGTCCTGATTTAATGAGAATTGGACGTCTGCATCCACTACGCAGCTAACTTGAGATCGAATTCAATTAGTAATGTAGTCGTAGTGCACTTTAGTTGATAAGAATTTATATTTTAGTACAAATATTATCAGAAATAACATTAATATAATAAAATATTTTATTAAATAAAAGTGCAACATTTTCATGGAACCTTTTATTTTTATCACAAAAGTCACAAAAATAAAGTAATATTTTACTTTTATAGGTAATTCAAATAATTGACTTATAAGTACGAGGTCTGTTCAAAAAGTATCGTGAATTTTGAATTTCCGTGGGTTACGTTTATTCGATTTTCGTTATATTGATACTCATGTCTCTCACTTATGTCGACAAAGTCGGCCATTTTGAATGTTCAGTTATTTTTTGACAGCTGCTTTGCTTGCACGTGTTGTGGCTCGTCTTCGATTTTTGCCTATTTCAAAAAATGGATCAAAGAATCTGTTTCGGACACCACAAAAAGTAGCAGGGGCCAGATCTGGGGGAATACGGTGGCTGAGGCATTATTAGTGTATTGGTTTTGGCCAAAAATTCGCTCGCAAGCAACGATGCGTTAGCAGGGGCGTTATCATGGTGCAAAAGCCAATTTTTGTTCTTCCACAAATCCGGAAGATAAAAAATTGGCGGATTGCTTCGGGCAACTTGCGCATAACTTGCAGGTAATATTCCTTATTGACTGTTATACCCTATGGCAAATACTCATGATGTACTACGTCCCTACAGTCGAAGAAAACTGTAAGCAAAAGCTTCACATTCGACCGAACTTGGCGCGCGTTTTTCGGTCTTAGCACGTACGGCAGCTTCTATTGGGATGATTGAGCTTTGGTTTCCACGTCAAACCATAAACCTATGATTCGTCACCAGTTATGACCCTCTGAATCAAAATTGGGTTGTCGCAGACAGAGTGCGACAGCTCCTTAGCAATGTTAATGTGATGCTGTTTTTGGTCGAAAATGGGCAAAAATTGAAGACGAGCCAAAAAACGTGCAAGCAAAGCAGCTGTCAAAAATTAACTGAACATTCAAAATGGCCGAATTTGTCCACATAATTGAGATACATGAGTACCAACATAACGTCACAAAAATTTGAAAATCGAATATACGCAACCCGCGGAAATTCAAAATTCGCGATACTTTTTGAACAAACCTCGTATGTTACTCTAAAAAAAAACACAAATCAAATGGTTTTATTTTTCCATCAATTCCGCATTATAAAACCGTTAAAAAATAAAATTCCTTAATCAGTTGTGTTTGATATGTATTCACCACTTCACTTTGTTATTTCATGAACGCCAAAGTTTGGCTCTTCTTTCTGTCACTTAAAGTTTGACGGAAAAAAGAGCGAAAGTATGTGTGGATGAATTAAGAATCCTATCAATAAATTTTCCATATTACAATAATATATTTACTCTTAATTTCTGACGACCTCGCTTATCTTAAAAACAAATAAAAACAAAAAAGTTAACTTATAAGGAAATTATCAAAAATCCTTAAAAGCAAAACTGAATTTTTGGCTCATTTCTAGATTTTTTTTATTGAAGATTCTTTTTACAAAAAAAAAAATTATAATAATACTCTTTTAATAGTTATTTGTTGAAAGTAGTTTTTTTCCATAAAACCTAATCCTCAACTATTCAGACTGTTGATTTTATGTCATATTGAGTTAATACGATTTTTTTGTGATTGTTATTTTTATTTTCTTGCTAATGCGTTCAAAGTACATGTTCGAAAAGCGCTTCATTCGCAATATTTGCACGGAACTCGATTATTTAGTGTGAATGGTTTGTTGAATGGTATCATTTATCCTTAACTCGATACTGCGTTATCGTATTCGGAATTTCTTGCATAGAATGTAATATTAGTTGGCCTTATGGCATCGAAAACCGGAATGAATCTGATTTTTCGTCCAACACGTACTAGTTCAAAACAATCGATAAATAGAGTCACCAGCTTACAATCACATACTATAGACCCACTTGGGATTTGATCCCATAACAATACTAGTGATGCTATAAAATTGGTAATCTTTCGAAAGGGACTCAACTATAGTGAAAATTGACAAAACACAAGGTACTTTTGCCTGAATATCTTTAAACAAAATTCTTATTCACATAAAATTCTATTTTCTTTTTCGGTCTTGAGCCGATTGGAGGTGTTTTTTTTCAAACAAAACAACACCTCCAATCGGTCACCACCGCTAAAATTTTTTTTTTGAACGATTTTCGAAAGCTAGTTACTTGGGAGATGTCATCGCTGATAGACGAACTTAGTTAAATGGTGAATGGGCTCAGCTGGTGATACTATCGAAATGGGAAAATAACCAGTCGAATAGGCAAAATGGATAGTTAATATTATCTCAATAAAAAAACATGTTGATTCGTCTTCATTTAAAGCATTTCTTACAGCAAAACGTGTATATGCTGACTATGAACTAAGTTCCAAACTAAATGTGGGAGAAGATAAAGTCTATTTGTTTGTTTATAAAGTCGTTATTGAAGATTTTTAAAAGTCAAAAGTCGACCGATGAATATCTTAGTGAAAAGCTGAAATTTACCAATAAACAGATTGAAGTTTACAACATCGACCCATTTAATTTTCATATCCTTTATAATAACTATTAAAGAATGAGATGCATCTATATGAATGCTCCTTATACAGCAAGTTTTTTATATTCCAGGTCGATATTGTTTAGCTGCTGTTTTAGTTTAGATAATATTTATCTATTAGGATTTGATAGTCATAGAGAATGAATGGTCGATACCAATTTATAATAAAGTATCTAACGTTGTAACAACAACTTAAAATTATTAAACCATTTTATTCAATTGTGAATAGGCGAAGAAAATTACGTCCGTTTTTTGGTATTAATCATATGCCGAACAAGTCAACCATTCAGTGTGTAATGAGTAATTTTGAAAAAAAGTATCTACTGGAAGATAAATCCAAGACTAGATGAGAATTACGCCAACGTACACGTGATAAGATTGATACTTTGCGTCAGAGGGTTGCTGAATATCCGAGTACTTCTCATCGATGCCGTGTACAAGAACTGGGAATATCTCCATCATGCTTGCTAAAAATTCACAAAAAAGATTTGCTTTTTCACTCGTATAAAATTCACTTGATACAACAGCTACAGGCAAATATCCATGAACGGCGGAGAGATTGGAGTACTCAAGTTTTATAGCTCGGTATAGACGATCACCATTTTTGGCAAAAAAATCATTATAAGCACACTTCGCCTTGACTGGCTTTGTTAAAAAATAGAAAAGCCGCTATTGAGGCATTGAAAACCCTCAACTGATATACCAAAGTACACCCTCGTGGAGTAACTGTTTGGTGCAGCATTTGGGCCGGCGGCATCTGTGGAGCTGTAAATAGTACTCGTAACAGGTGACCGCTATCGTGGAAACAATTTCTTCTATCCGAAGTGTTTGGCGGGCAATACCCGATTATGTTTGTGAACTATTTAATGAATGTCTTTGGAAGTGGCGTTTTTTCAAATGAATGGAAGAGGGGGGATGTATTCATCTTGCTTAAGTCCCAGGACAAATTATTGACTGATCCATCCTCCTACAGATCGATATGTCCGCTGTCAGTGCTTGGCAAAGTCCTTGAGCGAATGATAGTATGCCGGCTAAATGTAAGGCTCTCTAAAAGGGGCGTATCCGGCCCCCAGTATGGATTTACTGAGTGTAGATCTACTGAGGATGCCTGGATGCGTGAGGATGCCTGGAGTACGTGTTGGGGTTGTTTGTCGACTTTAAATCGGCATTCAACTATTAGAAATGGGATCGAGTGATTGATAAGCTCCTTGAAATAGAGTGTGATGAAGTACATCTTTGGATGGGCTATTTTGAGGAGAGATATGTTATTGTGAATGGGAAAAATGAGAGTATCGTGCGACAGATGGTTCGGGGCTGCCCATATGATTCTGTGGCTGGTCCGGCCATTTGGAACATGGTGATGAATGATCTGTTGGTATTACTAGAGAGAATGGAATGCGAGGTTGTTGCCTATGTGGATGACCTGCTTCTTTTGAGAGAGGGTGACCATAGTTTGAATCTTGAGATGAGGGGCTCAGAATTTATGAGCCATGTATATGAATGGGGTGAGCGAGTGGGTGTGGGTGTCTCTGAGAGTAAGTGCGAATGTATGTTATTGAAGGGTTTTCTGAGCCCGAGTAGGGTTCCAAATGTGAGAATGAGGAATGCGGCACTGCCATATTCACTAAAAGTGCGATATCTCGGTGTCCGATTGAGTAAACGCCTGAATTTCGGGCACCATTTGGACCACCTCAGAAAGAAAGTGGTTAGTAACTTTATGCTGAAGTTGGTTCTGTATATATATCTAAATGTTTGTAAGACAATGCAGGTCTTACTGAGACAAAACCGATGCAATGCAGGTCTTAGTGAGAGAAATCCTATGGGATCTAGAGGTGCTCCATAAAATTATTCTCTATCGGATGCGGCGTGGCATTATATTGACGGATGGATGCCCTGTTCTGAATGAGGAAATTCAAGAGCTTGGAGATAGCCAATGGCGGGCTCTAGTTCTGGAAAAAATGTATGAAATTTGGCAGCAGCGTTTGGGTGGGAGTGAGAATGGGAGATGGACCCAGAGATTCATCTAAAGTGTCAGATTTGCTTCGCAAAACAAATTAGAATGTGGCCTATTCCTGGGTTATTTGATAACCGGGCATGGCAGTATGAATGAGTTCTTATATAAGAGAGGATTGAGTGAAAGAGAAGAGTGTCGTGGAGTATGATTTTTATGAGGATCTCTGGGATTTAGATGCTTGTGGCATTAGTATGAATGAAGGTCAAGTGGATCTGAGTGGTACACTTAATATACCTGAGAGGAGGGCATATCTGGCTGAATTTGCCATGGCACTATTTGAAAGAAAATTAAGATTAATAAATGGGTAGTGAATGTGCATGCGAGTGAAACCTACGGTGGCTACAACCGGGTGAAAGACCAAGGTCAATTCCGGTTGTGCTTTCGGGTCTTGGCGAATTCGCGTACCTGAGCTAGCTTAGCGATGCCTAGGAGTTTATAAGATTTCTTACTGTAGCTCAATGAGCGGAGTACAAACCGAGGTACTCTTAAAACAAAAATTTGTACTATGGGAATCGTTGTGCTCCATGGTGTCAAAACACACTGTGCCCGACAATGGTAAGACGCCTTTGGCAGCAACGTATCGGCTGTGGTTAATACCCATATCACGGGTACCGTCTCCGGATCGCAGGTGGAAGGTAACTGGCAATACTTGCAATTATCTCGGGCGCTGTCACTTCTAATGACAGTAGAGGCTTAGGTTGTCCTCGCCACCAACAGCTGGAGTAGTCAGCTTGTAACTGATTACTGACTGTTAAATATCATTTATGATAGTGCAAGGATTGGGCGTATCTCAATCCTTATGGTCGTTGCGACCCGTGTCATAAGTATCTAGCGAGTGGTTTGGCACGTTAAATCGAATAATAAATCTACCCGAAGTGGATAAATTAGACCTACAGGACATGTAGTTACATCAAGCCGATGCCATCACACACAGCTCGTGCTATGATGCCGATTGTAAGGAAAAAAATTTCCAGCCAAATAATATCAAAAAGTGGTGATATCGACTAGTCCTCACCATCCCTTAATTTGAATACTTGAAGGAAAAGGTGTACACTAAAAACCAACTACAACCTCGATGCTTAAGAACAAGATTCGAAACAAAACCGCTGAAATAACACCAGAAATCTGCGAAAATGTTATGAAAAATGTATTTAAAAGAGCTCGCCTTTGCGAGTATTTGATCAATATCAGACTTAAGATCTATAATCAATCAATCAAATATAAATTACAAAATTGTATTTTATTTAAAAGTTATTGAAAAAAAACTTCAACCAGGAAGATAAAATGCACACTTTGAATAATCATTATTATTACTAGGTATATTTTTTAGAGTATAGCTCTCTTTTGTATATTAAGTTAAAATATATTAAAATATTGAATATAAGTTTCGAATACCAGAGAGTAAATAATTTCACGTTTTAAATATTGAACTCACCAGTTATTAGTTAAATTTAAAATCCTGTAAAAAGTTATTATATTTATTTTTACACAAAAAGAACTTAACAATTTAAACAATAATAACGTAATAAAAAAATCTTAAGAATTATTTTTTCTAGTATTATAAGTATGGTTTCTTAAACTTTTTCACCTACGTTCATTTTTATAAAAATCGTTAAATATTAAAATATGGTTTATATTTAAACAAAATAATTGAGACATTTTTGTTGTTGATTTTACTTTAATTTTTGTAAACCTTTAAAAGAGTTATATGAGCAAATTTTGACAACCGATTACAACTATTTTTTTTTTACTAATGGTTGTTCTTTTAAAAATGCGTAAATTAATATTTAGCATTTATCAAGATGAATCGTTATGTAATAGAAAAACGAGCTGAAACGGTTGTACCTTCATTACTGAAACGATAATTTAATTTGTCAAACTATCATCCAATAGCATCTTTCTGCTCGATCATCTGCTAAGCGAAAACACAAAAATGATCGTAAAACCGATATAAACGTAATAAGAATATTTGTAAAAAATGGTCTTCAATTACCGAAATAACTGTTAAAAGGTAAATAGATAGATGGATTAGATTTGTTTGTTATCATAATTTTCAAAAAAAAAGTTATGGAAAAGCTTCAGAATATATACTTTTCCCAATAAAATTTTTTGAATTTATAGAAATGATCATTGCGATATTTTCAGGTTTTCTAATATAAATACATTTTATGTTTGATAACTTTTATATCCAAAAGTAAGTATTAGAAGGAAAAATTTAATTGTAAAATCCTTCGTAAAAAAATTGCATTCAAATATGTGCAAGTCAACG
Source organism: Atherix ibis (assembly GCA_958298945.1). Lineage (NCBI taxonomy): Eukaryota > Metazoa > Arthropoda > Insecta > Diptera > Athericidae > Atherix > Atherix ibis. Next base: position 66,107,483 of record OY282607.1, read on the forward strand.
AACTACTGCTATTGCATATAGAATTACTGAAAAATATTTGACAGGATATGTTAGAGGAAGAAGCTGTCAGAGACGAATCGCTTGAGGGATATTTAGTCGAATCCATTATATTATACAAAAAACTACTAGTATGTTGAGCTAAATAGCGAACAAATGAGATTTCTTTAGCATAGAAATCTCGTGAATATAAAGTTTTTATACTCAGATGGAATGATGCGCGTATCTTTTGTTGGATATTTGGCCGAAAGCAAGAATTTTAATTTAGCTTTGATGAGAAATTTACGTGCCATTCTAAAGGAGTAACGGTTGAGCAAAAGAATTATTATGGAAGCAGAAAACTTAAGCCTTAGTTGGCTATTGCATGCAGATTCTATGGAACTGAACCCGGTACTGTGCGGCTATAATTCCATCCATTGGACGGAGCATATTATATTTTTGCTAAATCTAATGGAGATTTTCCATTTTGAAATGAGTTGTAATGTTAGAAGGTTTTTTTTTTTAAATCAATGTTTTTAAATCTGTTTTTCTATTCTAAGGTAAGGAAGGAAACTTGCATATAGCGATTACCTGGAAAAATCTATAGGACTTTCCTAGCTTCTATAATACTCTTTAGTATGAATATAGTCGTATACGAAATGCCACTAAGAAGTCTTTTGTTCACAATAGATCTTTTACAATGAGACTATGTGCAATATTCAATAGCTCACGGCTATAAGTGCATTATTAACAAGATACGAGTACGTGCTTGGAGAAGAGTGTGTACGTTATAAATTGTAAAAAGGAAATATCCTTATAAAAGATATAGAGTCTCTATATAAAAATATATGTGTGCTAAATAAGATATGAACTAATAAAACTGCATGAATACAACTGAAAAAAGAAATTTTAAAATAAAACAAACCGGATAAAATCCGGTGTATGGCAAACTCTTCATGTACGTTTATAAAAATACATTTGACTATGAGCATGAATTCAGGTGTAATTTACAGATTGCTTTTTGAATCATTGTCCTCGTTGTTCAAATTTTTTAGTAGTAACCGAAATTGATGTAATGGTAAGCGAGCTCATCAGGTACGAAATAAATACCATTTAGGAATTTGTAGTATACAAAATGAAATGACATTGATATATCACGGCTGGTTGTGATAAAATACCAGCAAAACATAAACCAAAAATTTAAAAACTTTTCTAATATTATAATGTTAAAGAAGAATTTTCTACACATATAGATAAGATCAGAAAATTCTGCTAATAATAGAAATTTGCATGACAGTGAATGATACACGTATCAGAAGTAAAGTCTAAAATATTATAAATGAATTACAGGCATACGTATATATATTTATATTAATTGTTATGATCGTAAAAGAAATATCTTTAAAATTGGTGTAGAAAATATATTATTTATATAAACAAAATAGAATCCTCTGCATAATCTCATCTGACAGAGAAGCTTTCCTCTAGGAAATATGCTACCAAATATAAAAAGAATAACTTTTTGTGTGGATTTAACATTATAATATCAAAATATCCTACAAGAAAGACATTTTGTGGTTATTAAATTAAGAGAATTATTTTAAAAAATCAAAATATCAAATTTTTTATTATTGAATTATTTTCTTCTACGTTTTTTTCCTCACAAATATTCAATACCAATTCGAAATGGATTTATATATTGTAGAAATTCTCGGAGAACTTTGCCAAAATATCTTGAAGTGCTTAGATTAATTAGAAAGTTAAATTCTAAACAGTTTTTACAATTGAAAAATATTACAATTACTTCGAACATCTTATCTAATAAATTGCTTCATGACATTGGAATATATGAATTTGTATTATTCCGAATAAGAAGTTTTATGCACAGGTGTTCGAGGTAGAAGACAATTATTGGGTTGTTCGGAAAGTAATTTCGTTTTTTTTTAATTATAAAAATGAAAGACGATTTTCTTATAGTGAATTAATATTTTATTCAATTAAATATTTTCCAGTCTGATCCAATATCCTTTGCCATCTTTCTGGTAGAAGCATGATTCCACGCTCATAATATTTTATATTCTGTGCTGGCAAAAACCTAATCCAAGTGATTTTTGACCTCCTCATTTAAATTAAACGTTTTACCGTCTAAAAATTTTTGTAGAGACCGGAACAAATAATAATCAGAAGGAGCTTGGTCTTTTTTTTCTGTTTAGATTAATGAGGTACAGAGGGAAACCTTCAAAAGGTACTCGCCTGGAAGTTTTTCCTGCCAGGTGAGTTATGCGGGATTTTTACCTCGCTAAAACCTAACCTGCACCTCTGATCTTGCTCCCGGAACAATGGTTCCCCGGCGGCACTCTTTGTAAATACTACTTCGCCGGGGCGTTCTTGTTTGATGCTACTGCTGTCCCGATGTTATGACGCCTTGCGGCCTATTCTTCGTACGTTGTGTGGAGATCCTTGATAATGGATTCCGCGTACTCTGCAATTCTGTTCCAAGCCGTTTGGCTCTTCAGCAACCACTCCACTATATTTTCTGGACTGACGGAACCGTCCAGATTTCTCTCCAGCTCCACCCGCGTCTCCTCATAGAGGGGGCACTGGAAGAACACGTGTTCTGCGTCTTCGATCACATCGCGGCAATGATGACAGTTTGGGGAGTCAGTTCTCTTTTATCTGTGCAAGTATGCCCGAAAGCATCCATGCCCAGTCAAGAGTTGGGTGATGTAATACCCGACTTCCCCGTGCAGGCGAGTGACCCATTTGGTAACATGTGGGATCAGCCGATGAGTCCACCGACCCTTCGTCGAGTTGTCCAATCTCTCTTGCCAGAGGCGAAGACTCTCGGGTCTCTCCTCATCACAGAGGACCTTTCGCCGCTCTTCCTTCTTCCTACGATGTTGGCATTCCCGCTCTCCTGCCAGGATGTCGATGGGTGGGCATGATGCCACGATGTTGACCGCATCGTGCGATACCGTTCGGTATGCTGACGCCACTCTGATCGCTGAGAGCCGCTGGACTGATGTTATTGTCTTGCGGTATGTTGTTAGCTCTAGCGATTTCGCCCACACTGGTGCTCCGTATAGCAGGACGGAGGTAACCACAGTTGCTAATAGTCGCCTTTGGATTTGCCTGGGGCCCCTGTACTGCTGATGCCTTCCTGATGACGCTGGAGATGTGCTCCTTGTAGTTGAGTCTGGCATCCAAGACCACTCCTAGATACCTGATGTAGAGTAGCGACCGGATGTCGTGATCGCCTACTCTTATGGTGATGGTCTCCATTTTCTTCCGGCTACTCACAAGAAGTGCCTCGGTCTTAACAGTTCGGCTGAAAAGTTGAGAACCATGACGTCTAGATGGCGCCTCTTGCAAAAATCTACTTAATTATCACAAAGCACCATGCTTCAAATGATTCCTGTCAAAATTTGGTCGATTGGTTCGTGAGATATAGCATTTTGAGTGGAGCAACTTTTGTTATTGAAAAAAAAATGGATAAAGACGAATTTCGTGTATTGATAAAGCATTGCTTTTTGATGAAAAAAAATACAGTGGAAACCAAAGCATGGTTTGACAAACGTTATCCGGACTCTGCTCCAGCTATTTCAACTGTGAAATATTGGTTTCGTCAATTTCGAACTGGTCGAACGAGCGCAGTTGATGCAGAACGCAGTGGACGCCCAAACGAGGTGGTTATGGCAGAAAACATCAAAAAAATCCACAAAATAATTTTAAATGACCGTAAAGTGAAGTTGAGCGAGAAAGCTGAGACACTGAAGATATCGAAAGAGCGTGTTGGACATATCGTGCATGAATATTTGGGCATGCGAAAGCTGTGTGCAAAGTGGGTGCCGCGTGAGCTCACTGTGGACCAAAAACAACAACGTGTTGATGATTCTGAGCAGTGTTTGGAGCTGTTCAAGCGCAATAAACCCGAATTTTTGCGTCGATATGTGACAATGGATGAAACATGGCTCCGTCACTACACTCCAGAGTCCAATCGGCAGTCGGCAGAGTGGAGAGCGAGCGACGAACCGAATCCAAAGCGTGGAAAGACGCAACAGTCGGCTGGCAAGGTGATGGCTTCTGTATTTTGGGATGCGCATGGTATAATATTCATTGACTATCTCCAGAAGGGACAGACGATGAACAGCGACTATTATTATAGCGTTTGAAGAAAGAAATCGCTAAGAAACGGCCTCATTTGAAGAAGAAAAAAGTGTTGTTTCACCAAGACAATGCACCGTGTCACAAGTCGATGAAAACGATAGTCAAACTCAATGAATTGGGCTACGAATTGCTTTCCCATCCACCGTATTCTCCAGATCTGGCCCCCAGCGATTTTTTTCTATTTGCAGACCTCAAGAGAATGCTCGCTGGCAAGAAATTTAAGACCGATGATGAAACTGAGGCCTATTTTGAGGCAAAACCGAAAGAGTACTATAAAAATGGTATCGAAAAGTTGGAAGATCGCTATAATCGCTGTATCGCCCTCGAAGGCAACTATGTTGAATAATAAAAATGAATTTTGCAAAAAAAAATATTTCTACTGTGTTTCGTTCTAAACTTTTCAGCCGAACTGTTATGTTCCGCCAAAGACAGGTCTGCCGATGTCATCCACTGTCTTATGCTCCGGATGGTGGTGGAGAATACGGCTTCCAGTTCCTGTAGGTATTTGGCTACAAAGACAACCGCTACGTCGTCCGCGAAAGCCACGAGTGTTGTGTTCGTCGGTAATTGCAGATGGAGTAGGCCGTCGTACATGACGTTCCACAACAGTGGCCTCAGGACAGAGCCCTGAGGTACCTCTCCCGTGACTTCATACTCTGCTGGTCCATCCTCGGTCTCGTATTGCAGTATTCGATCACTAAAGTATGATCTGACCATCCTCCGTAGGTAGCAGGGCACCCCCATGTTCTCAAGAGCCTCCAAGATTCGATCCCAGTGGGCTGAGTTAAACGCGTTCTTGATGTCCAGGGTGACAATGAGGCAATATTTTCTAGAACCGCCTTACCATCTCTTTCCTGAGATGGCTTCCTTTGCAATGTTCGTGACGAGTTCCAACGCGTCGATGGTCGATCTCCCCTTCCTGAATCCGAATTGAAATTCGGAAAGTTGAGGATCGATGTATTGCTCCAATCTGTCGGCCACTATCCGCTCCAATCTGTCGGTCACTTATATGCATAAGCAATAAATAAAATAAAATAAAAAAAAATAAAAATAAATAAAATAAAATAGAAAAATAAAATAAAATAAAATAAAGTAATAAAATTAAAATTAAAATAAAAATTAAATTTGATCATAAAATAAAATAAAATAAAATAGTATCATGGATTTAGAATTGATCATAAAATAAAATAAAATAGTAAAATTTAAAAGTAGTAAAATTAAATTGATGATTATCCAATGATAATTTTTAAAATAAGTTTCTTTGTTCCAGCCCGACCAACAAATAAGTTTCTTTGTTCCAGCCCGAAATCCAAACAAAGAAATGGCTGCCTATGCGCAGTCACTGACACCAACACAATTGGTCAGAAGCGCGCACAAACACCTTTGTGGGTCTCTTTGTTTTATAATTAAAATTAACACTGATAATAATTTCCATTTCGGTGCAATTGTTTGCTATTATTTAATTTTATTATTTAATATTATTAAATATTAAATATTCAATAAATATTTAATATTGTTCATTAATAATTAACTAAATCAAACTCAACCTCGTTATATTAATAAACACTATTTTTAATCGATCATTTACAATCAATAACAAATGTTATCGCACAGAAATTATACGTGCGATCAACTCGGCCGATGGTCTGGAGAGTATTGTGGGTATGGCAGTATATCCCATCCAAGCTCTAAAAGCTTTTGCCGAGTGGTCAAACTTGTATGTGGTTTCGCATTATCCGGTTGGAACACTATATCTTTACTATTGACCAATTCTGGCTTTTTTTCTTTAAGTGAATCATTCAATTTGTCCAACTGATGACAGTACACTTAAGAATTGATAATTGAGCTTGCTCGTTAGAGAAGCTCAAAATAAACGATTCCTTTGAAATCCCATCAAACAGATAGCATAACCTTTTTTTGATGAATATTGGCTTTCGAAATGATTTGAGCCGGTTCATCTTTTCTACTCCAGGATCTTTTGCACTTAACATTGTTGTACACAACCCATTTCTCGTCCTCAGTGATGATACGCTTCAAAAATGAATCATTTTCTTGGCATTTGAGAAGCAAATCACAAACGTCAATCCGACGGCATTAATTTTTTTTCTTTAAGAAGACGAGGAACCCATATGTCGACCTTTGAGATAAACCTAGCCATTTCAAATGATCATGAGCGATCGAATTTGGTAAATTTAATCTCTTAGCGATCTCACAAGTTGTTATTCGCCGGTTTGCATCAATTAATGTCTTTATTGTGTCTTCATCAGCAAACGAAATTACTTTCCGAACAACCCAATAATACTGTAAACATTAAAATATTATTGTTTGTTGTGCAAATTTCCTAGTATCTACGAATAAAAAATAGATTTGGCAATCATTAAGTTAAAATAAAGTCTATAATTGAAGAAGCTTAGATAAGTAAAGGTTTATTATTAAGGATACCTTATCTTTCAAATTGAATAAAATGATTTTGTTCAAGCTATAATAGATACATTTATTGCAGATTTACGTTAATTTTATATCATTGTTATATAAAAATAATATCATTCAAATTGTGTCTATGGCTTTGTTTATATGAAGTGGCGTGAGAGGTACATTCTGAGATGAATCTTCCGTTGAATTGTGTTATCGACCATAAAATCGATCATTAAATAACTAGAAAATAAAGCAAAATATATATAAAAAATGTTTGTTATCTCGATCCGTTATTGAATCGCAAAATAACTTAATTTTTGACAGCCAATTACTATGACCCTTATCAGTAATATAAGCAAGAACATTTATACATATAAAAAATATAAGCAAGAACATATGTCAGAGCATCGGATTGAAAATGATTGGAGGCAAGAAATTTAAGCAGCATTCTAACTAAATGCGTATATACGTAAAATAAAATCGCATATAGCGAAAAGAGAGAAACTGATTCATATGTAGCCAAGAAAAGTGAACAATTTTATGAAATCAATAATTTTAGGGAGCAACGACAATACATGTGCAAAGACTGTCTACTTAACTTTAAGAAGCATGGAAGAATATTTACTCCTTATGTGTATATCGCAGCAACCAGAGTGATTTGATTTCAGAACAAATAGGAGCATTACCAAAATTTGTGCAACATTTTTTGAACTGCTCAAGAGCAATAACCATAACTAAAATAAGGTGAATCTGTCAGTTGTAATGTTCAAGATTGATTGCACCCTGTAGATCAAGAACTTATAGGCCAAGTCTTAGATTAAAGAATACCTGGATAGGCCCTTACCGTATATGTATACGCAATTTTGTGTAAGAATTACATGCCAAGCGGCGAGAATTGGCATTTATCACATAGCTTTTTGTGGATATTTGTATGTAGACATGACACTCACTGCCATCTAGTTCTCGTAATAGAAATTTATTACATTGCAAAAGCCTAATTTATATTCTTTTTAATTCACTTATTGAAAACAAAAATACAATTTAAACACAACGATAGGCAATTTTTATTTTTTTTACAATCTTTTGATATGAAATGGAATACTATTTTAGGTTTATTATTGATTTCGTAAATAACATTCAAATATAAAGCGCCTCAATTTTGTGGACTTTCGGAGAGTTTTACAACCTGCCATTCTCCATGAAAGTGATTACAACTCGAACTAATATTACTAGCGGTGTCATTTTGGTATTTGTCATTGATAAAAATAATAAAGTGTTGAAAGTGAAATTTAAAGTGTTGTTTTTATGTATTACAAAGTATTTAAAAAAAAGTAAGAATTTTTATAAATAGTTTTATTATTGATAACATTTAATAAGAAGTTTTTATTACAGAAAATGAAGTGTTTCGTGAAAAATTGTTTTTCCTACAATGACATGAGGAAGCCGGGAATTTCTTTCTTTCGGTAAGTTGATATCTGTAGTTTTAGTAAATAAAATAACAAAATTTGTTATTTGTGATGTGCCTAAATGGGTTTAAGTGATATATTTTATCCAAAAAGTGGTGAAAAAGTGAAAAGTTTGGCATTGAACAAATGTAAACAAATCCGATGTTGACAGTTCAATGTTTACCAGAAAATAGTACAGTGCCGGTGTACGTAAAGTGTGTGTAAGAAAGTTTAAGGTACCGAATTTTTCAGTCTATTTTTCATTTCTGTTTTCATTGTGTTAAAATAAATAAAGTATATTCTTCGGAAGGCTTATTATTTAAATAAATTTGTTTTGCTTGCTCTATTAGACCATATTATAATGCATTTTTTTAAGTACATAAAATTTTTCTTCTTATTATGTGCACAATAGATATGTTGAAATATCTAATAAATAAATAAATAATATTTTAAAATAGAATACTGTGTTTTATTATAAATTTCCAAAACTAATTCCATCAAACAACAAAATCCGCAATATTAAAAAATCTATTCGTTTACGCATAAATGGCATCGCATATGAAAATGGTTTTGAACGAACCGCTTCAATCGCATCCTGAAGTTTAAAATTGACTCCCAATGGTTTACGCTGTTTCTGTTGTATTGCATGTGTGTGCGTTCTACGAATGTATTGCCACAAAATTCCGACAGAATTTTTGTGTGGAGGCCTATCCAGTTCTTCTTTAATCTAAGGTCCAAGTATGGAATACCTGGGCATACCCTATCTTATGTACAAAAAAAGGAATCTTGGTGTGCATAAAAGTATAACTTTGCTGAGTATTATTAAACAGACTTTCCCCTATTTCTACTAGATAGAATAGGTCAATACTTACAAAAATTGATTGGCATGATATTACACCCTTAAACACAATATGATAGTCCAGAGAAATCAGAACTAGATCGGGTCTCTCTTAGTTATTCGATGCACACAAAAAAACGGTTATATATGGACATCAGCTTACCTGTTTTTTCATCTACATTAAGGCAGCTGAAAATATCCTAGCCAGAGCAAAACTTTACAACGGACTTTAAAAGAGGTTCTTTAAAAACGTATGAGCTAATTTAATAAATAAGACTAACTATTTCCAAAGAGGGATTTCTATAGTAAAATCTATTGCCAAAAAAATATATTTACTAGTCATTATGTATTCTTAAGAAACTAGATTTATCATAAAAAATCTTTATAATATTTTTGCCGTTTACGCACTGTAATAAGTTGGAAAATTCCAAAAGCACTAAAAATTTAAAAAAACAATATTTAAGATAGTAGAAGACGAGACAGGTCCAACCTTCCTTAGATCGATTGCAGCACGGGTTATGTTAGGGACACTGAATTAGAAGACGTCGGCACAAAACATCCAATGTCTTCTTGTATAATTTTTTTCTTAAGCTTTTGTTTAACCTTCCATCTTATTCTATCATTGAAAATTATTTTTGCTAAATAGTTAGTTAATGCATATTGTTTATGCCGAAGTGTATTTTACGCTACTATAATTTAAGAAATTATGTGTATGGATCAATATTAAATAATATACGTATATACTGAAAATTAAATGTAATATATTATTAAATAAGAAAATTTCTATTTTTACTAGTTTTAATAATACAATTCGAAAAGTTCAACATGTACTCCAAAATATTTAAATGGATCTAGTAGAGTATAGCTTTATATAAACTCCTGATTATTAATATGACTAACAACCTATAAATATAAGTAAACATATTAAATTCTTGTCCACTATTACCACATATACAAATTAAATGAAAAATTACTATACTAATATTAAATCGAATTGTTTTAACTAAATTATATACGGTTCTAAAAAAAATTAATCCTATCCTCTCACGAAGGACTTTCATGGCATTTTATTAAAAATATTATCGTTATTTGCATTTTTTCAAAATATTTTCAATTATAAAAATTGGAAAATTAATTATAAAACTTTATTGTACAAATTTTCTGGTAATGACAAGATATATTTGTACAAAAAAAATATATTCTCAATAATATATTGTTAACATCACGATATGTGAACGATGATGATATATTGCTCTTTAAAAACTTTATGCAAAATCCGTATTTTTGCCAAGAAACAATCTTGGTATTTTATTATTTTTCAAATATTGACGTAATGACAAGTTGTTACCTAGCTATAAATAAATGGTAAAATACACAAATAACTTGAAAACAAGATGGTGGATTTCTCAGTCTCTATATTATATAATAATAGTTGTTGCTTGTATGCAAATTTTTGTCTTTGTATGGGAAATATTTACCTAGCAGATTATTATTTATGGTTCATTTTACTGAGAAAAGAAAATAGCATAAAAACCGACTATAAATAAAATTTGTTTGTTTATTGAAAAAAGGATTTTTCTAATACAGAAAATAAGCTTTTTTGTACATTTATATATATAATATCAATTCTTAATTAAGAATACTATCTAAAGAAACATATTTAGTTTCTTCATTCCCGAAGTATTTGCTAAACATTTGGTAAAAACTTTTACTCCACATGATTACTATATAGAAAACAAATCGCATACTAAGAAATTTATTGAAGAACTTATATTCCCAGTCCTTATGAGTCTTCTTCCCAAAAATTTTAAGCCCTCGGAAATTAAAACTACTATTCTGCGCCTTCCCAATAAAAAAAGCTCTTGGTTATGCTTTAATAACAGCTCCTATTCTGAAGTAAACTTCCAGACAAGCTTGAGTTTTAATTATATATATTTTCAATGTTATCCTGCCCACAACCTATTTTCCCTTACTCCGGAAATTTTATGTCATTAAAATGATTGCTAAACTAATTAAAACTATTCAGTATCCTTCCTTTTATAGACCTATCAGCGTAATAACAATCCTTGATAAAATGTTTGAAAAACTCCTATTAAAACGACTCTACCCAGTTAATGAAAAAATTATTCCTGATCACCAATTTGGCTTCCGATCTGAACATGCCATCGCATTTTTGATCACATTTCATCCTCTCTTAAGAGGAAAGAGTATTGCCCAGGAGTATTTTTAGCTATCTCCCAAGCTTTTGATCGTGTGTGGCATCCTGGACTGCTCTGGAAACTCAAGAGCTTTTTTCCTTCAATATACTACCTTATCATAAATTCATATCTCTCCCAATGTCATTTTCAAGTTGGAATTAACTCAGAATCCTCGGAAATATATCATTTTCTAGCCGGAGTCCCACAAGGCAATATCCTTGGTCCTATTTGATGTAATATTTATACCCATAGCATCCCATCTGATTCTTATACTATTATTGCTAGTTATGCAGACGATACGGCTATACTTCTTACCCATACAAATCCACAACCTTCAATCCTGGTTCAAGAGATGGAGAGTGAGGGTACACATATATTACTAGAAGAGTGCTTACATGACTTTCACTTTTAGTCACAAAAAACCTACCTCTTTATACCTTAATACCAACATGATTCCACAATATGATAAAGTACGTTATTTGGGACTTTACCTGTATAAGAGACTAGCATGGAACTCACATACTAGACTAAAAAAACTTGAAGCCACTAAGACGTTACCTAAAACTTCTTAGACTACTGGACAAATGCTCGAAACTAACTATAAAAAGAAAACTTCCAATCTACAATACAATTATAAATCCTTTTTGGACAAATGGAATTATAGTTTGAGGTTCAACGAAACTTTCCAATTCCTATCGCATCCAGGCCTTACAATCCAAGATCCTCCGTAAAATTGTTGATTCCCCCTTTAATGTTCATAACAACGTAATACATTGAGATCCAAATGTTCCCTTTGTTCAGGACTTGTGCATTTCCCGCTATCAAAAATTTCATTCCCGTTTATCTTATCATCATAATCCACTTGTGGGAGAATTGTCCTGTACTGCCCTCCCCGGAAACACTTATTGGAGACTTAAGAGATTTTCTAGAAGAATCTAACTTGCGTTGGTTGGAAACATGCCAATGGGTGTTTACTCTCACTTCATGATGCATAAGATTGTTAATTAAAATGTTAAGTGAATCTGCTTGTTACAATACAATTGTAGTTAATAGTTAATTCCTTCTTTATGAATTGATTATTTGTTTAAAAAGAATTGCTTATACTTTAAGTGGTACCTGCGGGTTTTTGACAATTTCTTTAAGAGACCAGTATCTTTTCCATGCTAATTGTACTCTGTTAGGTCTTTTGGTGATATTATCTGTCCTAGGTATGTATATTCATCGACGTACTCTATTTTGTTGCCGTTGACTGTAATGGTGATTTTGTCGGAATTAGTCATTACTTTGGTTTTTGTATTATTCATGGAGAGTCCGACTTTATCACTTTCGTACACCAACTGTTCAAGCATTGCTTGCAGGCTTCTCGGGTCTTCAGAGATTAGAATTAGATCGTCTGCAAATCTTAAATGGTTTAGTTACATTCCGTTAATGTTTAATCCACATTGACTCCATTCGAGACGTCTAAATATATATTCAAGCACCGCCGAGAAAAGTTTGTGTGATTGTGGGTCTCCCTGTCGGACTCCTGTTTTTATAGGGAAGTATACACCTACTCTTTCTGTTCTTATTTTCGCTTTCATGTTCTTGTATATATTTTTAACAATTTGTATGTACTTGTTTTCAACCCCTTGTGTTGTAAGCGCTTCCCATATTTTTGTATGTTTTAATGAGTCAAAAGCTTTATTATAGTCTACAAACGCCAAATAGTAATTGATACCATATTCTGTACATTTCTGGATAACTTGTTTTATGGTGTGTATGTGTTCGATTGTTGAAAAGTCCTTGCGAAAGCCTGCTTGTTCTCTGGGTTGGTTTTCATCCAAAGTCTTTGTTAAACGATTCAACAGTATTTTGGAAAAGATTTTATATACGAAGGTCGTTCAATAAGTCCTTAGAAAATCCGAGAAATTGCGCTTATAGTGTCGGTAAAGATTTTTTTTTGTAAGGAACATTTTGACCTACGCTATGGATCGAGCTTTCCTGTCGAAAGCTCGATCCATAGCGTAGGTCAATTTCTATCGTCGATTAAAGTTAACGACATTTATTTGTGCATAACAATGGAAAAAAGCGAGTTTAAGGCTATCATCAAACATCTCCATTTGAAAGGCTTAAGCCCGAAAGAAATCAAAGCCGAGTTGGATGCAGTTCATGGCACATCTGCACCTGTGTTTGCGACGGTTTACAATTAGGTGAATGAATTTAAACGTGGCCGTTCTTCCACAAAAGATGAACCTCGTTCAGGACGCCCAGTTGAGGTGTCTACTCCTGAAATTATCCACAAAATCCCCGATCTGATTTTGAACGATCGACAAATTAAAGTGCACGAATTAGTTGAGGCCACGGGCATATCACAAGGTACAGTCGCTTCAATTTTGCATGAAAAATTGTCTGTGAAAAAAATTTCGGCAAGATGCATGCCGTGTTTGCTCTCAGAGGAGAATAAGCACAATCGTGCAGTGAACTCTGAGGCTATGTTGGCACTCTTTCATCGCAATCCTGCCGAATTCCTTCGTCGATATGTCACTGTAGACAAAACCTGGATACACTACTACACTCCAGAAACGAAGAGACAGTCATCACAGTGGATTTTCAAGGGTGAACGGGCTCCGAAGAAGGCAAAAACTGTGCCATCGGCCGGTAAGGTGATGGCCACGGTCTTTTGGGATTCGCAGGGCATCATTTTTATCGACTACTTGGAAAAAGGAAAAACAATAACAGGAGCGTATTACGCGTCGTTATTGCAACGGTTGAGCGAGCAAATCAAAGAGAAACGCCCCCATCTGAAGAAGAAAAAAATCCTCTTGCATCAGGACAATACGCGTGTGCACACCTGCCAAAATTGTGGAATTGAGAATGGAATTGTTGCAGCATCCCGCTTATTCACCAGATTTGGCCCCGACTGACTATTTTCTTTTCCCCAATCTGAAGAAATGGCTTGGCGGACGACGGTTCACTTCCAACGAGGAAGTCATTGCTCAAACGGATGAGTGTTTTGCAGAACTTCCGAAATCCTATTTTTTGGACGGCATAAAAATTTTGGAAAAACGGTTGGAAAAGTGTTTAGAGCTTAAAGGTGATTATGTTGAAAAATAAAAAATTTTTTTTTTAAAAAAACAGTTTTTTTCCATCTTTTTCTAAGGACTTATTGAACGACCCTCGTACGTTCGACATCAGGCTGATGGGTCTGTAGTAAGTTATGTTGTCTTTATTTCCCTTTTTATGTAGTAGTATTATAGTTGACGTGGTCCACTGGTGAGGTATACATTCTGTCTCAAAAATTTGGTTAAATAAATCTGTAATAGTGTCTACTATAATATCAGATGTTCCTATCATAAGTTCGTTAGATATGCCATATTTTAAAATAGCAAAAAGAAAAACAAAACAAAACAAAACTTATTGTTCCGATCTACGCTAAAAGCTCACAAACTAACTAATATTATTAATAATACATCAAATCGGGATATTGAAGATTGTCTGCTTCAGTAAGCCTACTTGGAGTTCCTGTTGTCGCGACATAAGAGCATATGCAAAACAGTAATATCCATTTCGAAATAGTGGAATAAACAAAAAATAACAGATTTAATAATAATAAAAAAAATGGTATTTACCATTCGATTGAGGACCAATGATAATATCAGTACGATCACATGAAAATCCTGTGAGCCCTGTTGACAATATAAAATCAAATATTATAATTCCAATTAGAGATTAAGGCATTTTAGTTTTACATAAACATGCGAAAATTGAAAATTGTGCACCTTTGATTTGAGAATATTATTAAGAATCAGATTAACCGAACGATCCTTTCTATACAATACTAATAGTTTGATGAAAAAATTATCTACTATTTATGAAATATCCTGTTGAAATTTATGGATGATTATATAATCAAAAACTTGACCTACTCGTATTAAGTATGTTAAAAAAATGCAAACAACTTTTTCAAAATCTAATCTTCTTTACATTTCATAAATGAATAAATAAAAAAGCCGAACGGGGGTAAAGTTTATTTAACCATGTTATTATGCTATCTGCTAAATAAAATCTTATTCGCTTTACAGAATGCTGCTAACCTTGCTTATAGATATGCGAGTATATGTACATTTTTTTCATTAAATGAATATAACTTTTCTGCCATTAAGTAGCCTTGAGTCAAACAGATCAGGTAAATAATGCTGCGTCGTTCTTAAATATTCTACTGTATTATTCTGTATGGCATTAGATTAATTTTCCTGTTCGCATTTATTTCAATAAGCACCTCAATAAAGCGAAACGCTACCGTTCTGATAAGAAAATATAATTTCCTTGAACCCATCTTATTTTCGTTGATGATGATATAAGAACTTTCATCACAACGTTATTTTCAGTGATTGTACATTGCAAAATCGACACATTTTTCTTTTAAAAGAAAAAATTCATTTCTTTTCGAAAGCAAAATGTAATAATAAAAAATGCAAATTATGTTATTTAATGTAATATTAAATTCGAGTGTAAATGAAAAAAAACAACATCGCTATCAAACGTGAATAATTCTCAAAATGCTCTAACTTTTAGAGTTAGTTTATAAATATTTACTAATATTAAATTCGAAGGTGAAATGAACCAATAAAGTGGCACTATTTAATTTGGAAATTATGAATAAAAATGGCAATAAATTTTCAAAATTATTCTTTAATTTACTCATAAAAATGAGTATTGAATGAAGAATTAATGCGGACATCGTTTATATTTTATTCAAAATATATAAAAAATATTGTGTACATTTGAATATTTTGATATGATATTATTGTAAATCATCTTTAATTTTATAGTTATTTAGTGATAAAATGAATTTTTTTTAGGTGAAAGAAATGGTGATTTTACAGCGTTAATGATAAGATTTTATTGGATATAAAAATAAGAATATTGTAATAACTGCAAAGAAAATTAACGTTGCGAGGATATAATATGCTAATGAATACTAAAGAAATCAAATAATGTGAAGGTCATGAATATATCTTTAATATCATTACGTTAGTCCCAAATAGTTTAGGTTGGTCCCAACTAGTTTTCAGTTACTATTTCTAGACTTTTTAAGTAAAATTTTTTATACTGAGATTAATTATATTTTGGAATATAAAATAGTTTATTAAGACCATGGAAATCAATAGAATAGTTAGTAACTTTCTTAGGAAAACTATTACTAACTATTCTATTGATTTCCATGTATAGAATAGTTAGTAGTACAGGCTCTATATATGAAGTTAAGATTCAATCATATATCAGTGGATTGCAGTAAAATTACTAGACATATAAATCTTCTCCCTCTGATTACACCTCTTAATTAATCAAAATATTAACGACTAAAGTTTTACATGCTATTCGAATACTCCACATACAATAAATGAGCATGCCAAAAAATTCAAAATTATTCATTAAATTATAGTTTAAATTATTTTTAAAAAAAGAAGAAAAATTCGTTAGAATATATTGTTTGACAGTATTTGGTAAGCACTGAACTGTCAACATCACATTTGTTTACATTAATTAAATGACGAATATTTCACTTTTTAGTCACTTTTTGGACCAACAAAATGTGCAGAAAAACAACAAAAAAGCCATTAGAAAAACACCAAAAAAGCCACTACACGTATTAGTTAAAAACCGCAATCCGAAATGAATATAATGGTCGCTCCTCTTACTGAATAAAGCATGGCACCGCACTAAACTGCACGAAAATAAGAAGATAAAAGCTGCAGCGACCCGATCATTTACTAAGCGAAGCTATAAACATGATCGTAAAGCCGATATAAATGTAATAGAACACTTGTAAATGGTGTCCCCATATTCTAAAATGAATGTAAAAAATGAAATGAAACATTTTAAAAACTAAATAGATTTGAAAATTCTTAAATAAATATTATTGTACGAAAAATAACACCAAGTTGGGGAAAAAAACAAAATTATAGGCTGGTTCTCATAATCATCATTATCAAATTATTAACGAAATTAAGACCAATTTCATTATTGCCTTGTACATCTAAGATCCTGGAAAAGATCTTAGCTATAAGACTTAACCAGGCGCTTGACAATAGACTTAATCCTCAATAACATGCCTACAAGTCAGGCAGGGGAACTCTGAGTATGCTACTTGAACTTCAACACTCAATCCATAATTGCTACAATCGTAGACTTTGTGCTTTACTGTTGTCTTTCGACTTAGAAAAGGCGTATGACCGAATTTGCCCACACAGGATACTCTTACAGTTGGCAGGGTGGGGGATAGACTCTGCAATATTGGCACTTCTGCGTTCCTACCTAACTGGTAGAACCTTCACGGTACCCGCCAACGGTCAATTTTCGTCAAAACGCGAAGTGAAAACGGCATCCCACAAGGATCCCCTTTATCAACGATGCTATTCAGTATATATATTCACTCCCTTTCCGACCATCTATCATCCTTTAACAATTATATATATGCCGACAATATTTTGATACTTGTATCTGGTGCTGATCTTCAACATCAACTAATAATGCCATCCACAACATCAACACTTGGAACAGCATAAATGGTACGGTGATCCGTACATCGAACCCACCTTTTCTTCATGTTTGCAAGAAAAAAAAATGTAGCGTATCTGATTCGTCACTGAGCCCCTTCCCTCCCCACCCAAAAGATTTAATGTAAATCCTGGGTATCTCAATTGCCCGTGGAGGAAAATGGAATCTTCCTTCAGATTAAAAATGCTATTGACAAAATTAACACCTTTCTCCGAATGGTTAAAATTGTAGGCAGCAACAAAAGTAAGGAGTAACCAATGCTCTTTTGGTCGGAACCTTACTCTAGTAACCAACGCTCTTTTGGTCAGAACCTTACTCTATTTTCTCACTATATGTATTAGTGTGCCAATAGCAGGAAAACAGGTAGTCGAGGCAGCGGTAAACCGTTGCATTAGACTAGCCAGAAGAGCACATCGGTGGAATCCATACTGATAGAAACTGGTCGAAAACCCATCTATTTCTATCTTCAAAAAGCTTGCCTAAGCTTAGTCTACAAAAACCTATGCCTTCAAAATTGCCCCTTCCACAATTCAATCAATTCTCATCCCTATCACACCTTGAAAGCAATTCATCCAACCTCCTCCTCGTTTTCCAAACTTCCCTTCCAAATCCAGATTAGAAACCGTAGTTAGGAGCAAAGTTGAAAGTATCTGCTTTTCTTGACAGGTTTAAAAAGGCTAGTACTGATCCGTTCACATATAGGAAACTTTTCCTTGGACAGTTGGAGGGATTAAAAGATCATCGACTGTTGGTCACGGATGCCGCCGCTGACACCAATACTACATCTTTTACGGTCGTCGAACATTTTGGCTGCAGCACCTGCGCACTATGTTGTGGAATCTTCCCTTATAGGGCAGCTCCATATAACGGGGAGCTGTAGTCCATTAAAGTAGCAATTGAAATTGCGACCAATATTTTCAGCCAACAAAGCGTTATTATTTTTAGTGACAGTGTTACCGCCCTTAAAGCTTTTTATGGCCCATAGAGTAACTCAGTACTTAGCGAAATTCTTCATAGCCTACTTAGCAATAAGAGAATCGAGTTGCAATGGTTGCCGAGCATGTGGGAATAGTGGGCAATGAAAGCGCTGACAAGTTGTCTGCAGAAACACACCGGCAACCAGTGATCACAGTCATTCCCAATCTGCCTCGCCTACTAATAGAATGGCAACTAACACCATTAGCCATCCGCAAATATGATAACTGGACCAATTGCGGCACATTTTTCATTCATTTCGACTCATTGGACAACCACCAATAAACCAGTCTATTCAACATCCATACCAAAATTCTGGGCGCAGAAGGTCCTCAGAATCCGGATTGAAAATACTGCTCTTACTCGCAACTTCCTTTTTTGGCAACACCATACGTCCCTTATGCCAATCCTGTGATACCCATTTCGCTATCATCCATATTCTACATGAATACCACATAACCAAGAATTACTTCTCGAGCAGGACTGATCCCATTGTGAATCTGCTGGACCCAACAACTCCATTTCCTAGTCCCCTATTTACACTTCTACAACATACTAATCTGCTCCACAAAATATAACACAGTTCTTAATATTCTATACTACTAACCACAGACCAGTCTCGCTCAGATGATTTCCCACATAGCCTCACTGTCGTGGCGCTATGATGTAGCCCCTGGCACATGTCTAAGGGGCCTTACAAATAAACAAACAAACAATTATTAACGGCGTGATAACCGTGAGGATGGTCTAGTCCAACTGAATTAAAAAACTCCAGATGGCATAGATTCTCGCTGCGGTCTTACAGTTCTAAACTCCCAAGAGGTTTTTGGCTAAAAAGAAGACGCAATATTGATGTTTAAATGATAAGGAGTTATGAATAAAAACGGGAGCATCCATAATTATTTTCAGAATTTTAAGAATTTTAAAAAGCTAACATGTCATAAAGAATAAAAGCAATGATGTTTATTTGGATGTGCCTGACTCTGTGAAAGACTGAAGTAGGTAGATTATAGACTAATTACTATAATTGGTAAATTAAAAAAAGTAAAATAACTAAAATATAATTCAAGCTACTATTATTCAAAAATAAGTAATTGCAAGAAGCTTAACAACAAGCGCTTTTGAATATGTTCGATCTTAAAGAGGAACATTTTCAATTCAAATAATTCGACCTTATTTGGGCAATTTATATTTTTTTTATTTATTAATAAAGCAGTTTACTGAGTAAATAATCATTATTTTATTATTTGCAGTATGCTCAGCATTTCGAAAAAATTTCTTTGGTCATAGTTCGTATTTCTTTTATTTATTTTTTATTTCGTTGGTATTTTCTGCATCGAAAGGATAAATAAATACAAAACCGATAGAGATGTGCGTACATCTGTATACGTATAATAAAAGTGCTCATATTCGTAAAAGTAAATAAAAATACCTCAACATACGAATCAGAATAAATGAAAACTTTAAAAATTAAACAATTTGGAATGCCTTTCGAATGCGACAGAACTATTCCTCTAACGCCACATACACTTTAATATAAATAAGGAATAAGGACTTTTTGATATGCAAAGCAGATGGTTGTTTAAAAAGTACAATCAAACATTTACAATAAGAAATTACTTTCGCCTGTTTCCCTTAATACCTATTTTATGGGGATGGTGAGAAGTTCAAAGAAACTATTCCGGATACAAAGTCAAATTTTCAACAGGTATACACTTTTTATACCTTCAAATTTGAGCATTTTCTAAACATTTATTTAACCTTAGTTTTCGGAATAGTATTCATTTTCGGATATTTTTAAAGAATTTCATTTTATTTTATGAGAGTGACTTTTTTTCGTAATAGGGTAGTTTAAGGACAACTTGAAAAAATGGTACATATTGAATAGGCCATTAAACTTATAAATATTTTCAATATACTTTATACTTTAACATAAAATGGACTATAAAATATAATTTGTGAATATAAATTATCATAAATTATCAAAATCAACTTAAAAATTATTTTTTCATTTTATTTAGTTTTTAATTCATTTTTAATAGCATGTGCACTGCAATTTAATTTTTAGATGCCACGAAAAATAAGGCCATTTGAGTGTAATTAACTAATTAATTGTAAAAAAAACTCCAAAATTTTTAAAAAATTAATCTCTCGTTTTTGATGCTAGTCAAGAATGTCTATTTCACGTCCCTGTACAAGAACACAAAATTTCAATATTTATACAATATAATAAATATAATATGTTGACCCTAAAATCACATTATTTAAATGCATAGTTCGTCCAGAACAAAAATAAGAAAGCTTTCTGACCGATAGAATCAGTCTGGTTCGGTTCTTATTAACATAATTACGGCAATTGTAGACTTTCTGGGTATCGTCTTCTTTATTTAAAGCCATTGAATAACTCACCTTTTCCAACCTATTAAGTACAGTTTTATTAATATCTGAGCGATTATTGCTCACATAGAGGACCTCTTAATGATGCCGGAACATTCGTTATTGAGCCAAGCCTAATCAATTAAATGGTTGAACTATGATATTATATTTGGGGTTTTTAAAAAATTTTATTTTATATTTAATTCTTATAACTATAATATAAGTAAGAAGTAAATTTGATTTATGTGACAAAGAGTAAATACCCAATTATAATATATTTAACTATGAAAAGTCTCTTGCAAATAATTTCATTTTAATCAAAGTTGAGTAATTCTGGGAAAGAGTATTGAGAATAATTATTTTACAAACGGATCATGGGCATGGGACTTTTTATGGTTTTAAATGAATAAAATATGGACAAAAGTAACATTGAAGTCACAGTTACGAACATAGGAAGCAGCATTGGCAATTTAACAAATACAATTCGAAATAAGTTGGAAGGGCTGGTTGAAACCAAATTTTGAGTCTGTAAGTCCATTTGAGTTTAAGTACTGTGTCGTTTATTAACGATTTACTATTTATGGAAAGTTATGATTGTCCACCTAATAATGTTAGTAATTGCTGGTATCGTCGACTCACTAAGACTTTTCAGTCATGTGTGTGCATTTTAGGAAAAGAGTTCCGCCATTTAGAAATAATGGAATAGATAGTTTACGACAAAGAGTAAATATAACGTACATAATTTATCTCTCATAACCTTTAATTCTCCATCTCGTAAGCAAACCTTAAAATTTAAAAATGTATCGCTTAAGAATCGCCTATACAAAATTAGGGTTTTGAGCAACTGTTTAAATAGCTATGTGATCAACACAAGGCTTGATAAAGATATTATTGTCATAAATATTATAAAGACTTGCCATGAATAATGACAGTTATAATACAGGTAATATACTTAGATTATAAGAAGAACTGGATAGGCCTCTACACAAAAATTGTGGCATAACAGAAACGTCGTAAATCATTGGGGGCCAATTTTAAACTTCAGTATGCGGCGATTGAAGCGGTTCGTTTAAAACCATTTTGATATGTTATGTAATTTATACGTAAACAAATAAATATTTTAATATGGCGAGTTTTGTTGTATGATGGAATTAGTTTTGGAAATTTGCTATAAAATACAGTATTCTTTTTAAAAATATTATTTATATATTTTCATTTTATTTATTAATAATATAATCAAATAACTTGCAATTTATATTTTATATGCTCTTCCACTTTATAACAGAATTATAAAATGAAAGAGCATATAAAAATACAATATAAATTGCAAATTATTTGATTTTGTGTACATAATAAAAATCCATTCCAAAAATGCAAAATGAATTAAATGAGAGAATTGAGATATTTTGTTGAAATTAAAACTACACCGCAACTTAGTAAATATAAATTTTAATGTTAAAACAATCACATTTGTAGATATTGAAAACTTCTTTATAATATAAATGTGTGTTTGTGAATCGAAATGGTTATTTAAATAGGCATATATTAACAATACATTTAAGTTAAATTAAAAAATTAAGCATTAATTACATAGAACATTACATTAAATTCTTAATAATATAGAAGTTAGTTGTATGATAGTAAATGCTTTAAAACTAAATTACAACGTCGGAAATTTAATGTACTTAAATAATTAATAACTAATATTCTAAAAAAAAATGAAATCAATATTATTTAGTAAATGCACTATCAAATGGCCTTATAGAGAAAACGAAAGTGCAAATGCAAACAAATTTATTTAAATAATAAGCCTATCGAATATACTTTATTTATTTTAAAACAATAAAAACAGCAATGGAAAACAGATTAAAAACTTAATTTGTCTTACACACACTTTCCGTACACCGGCACTGAACTTTTTTCTGGTAAACGCTGAACTGTCAACATCACATTTGTTTACATTTATTAAATGACGATCATTTCACTTTTTGGACCAAATAAATCATTAAAAACCATTTAAGCACATCATAAACTAAATTTTTGTTAATTTCTCTAATAAAAATGAAAAATTTCTTTGAAATGAAAAAAAATACCTCATTTTCTGAAATGAAAACTAACAACTAATGTAATCAACAATATAACTATTTTTATAAATACTTACTTTTTCGTAAATACTTTAAAAAACATAAAAACTACACTTTCAGTGCCAAAATAACAAATTGAAGAACAACAAAACCATGCAAGCATTTCTGTATGCTACTCGTAGCACTTTCATGGAGAATGGCGTGTTTTAAAACTCTCCGAAAGTCTACAAAATTAGACTCCGAAATTCTAAAAAATACCTACCAAGGTATTTACGAAATAAATAATAAACCTAAAATACAATTACATTTCATATTAAAAGGTTGTACCAAAAATAACCATTCCCTGTTATTGAGTTTAAATTTAAATGAATTAAAAAGATTATTAATATTCTAATATTAATTATGCTTTTGGAATTCAATAAATTTCTATTACGAAAACTAGATGTCAGTGGTTGTAATGTCTACATAAAGAAATCTACACAAAAGTATACAAGCGTTACGATTTCTCGCCGCTTCTGCATTAATTAAGCCAAAAATCGAAAGTACTGGCCTATCCAGGTATTCTTATATCTAAGGTAATATAAGAATATTTTTGATCTTCATAAATTTCAGAGTTATGTTCTAGCATATAAGATTTAATTATAAGATAATAAGGAGAGGAAGAATGCTCTTGAGTTTCAATAGTAGTCCATTGTGTCGGATGCAATATAAGAGGAATATACCCAGTCAGGCGTTCTTTTTCAAACGAGAGACCTACACATATGAATTCAACAACGCGATAACATTCATTGACGCTCCAATGCTGAGTGCGGAGACTGAAGTGATGATTGAAAATAATATTGGAGGAATATAGAATGCAAAAAGGTGTTAGCAGAATAGTTTTTGAAATGGTTTAGCTAATTAGAAAGTGGACTTATAGGCCTGTATTTTTAGATCAAACTAATTTAATGGCGATGGTGACAAATTGATTATAAATTCCCTTTCAATACTCTACAGTAAATAATTTAAAAATATTTTATCTATTGTAGTAGACTGAAAAGTGAATATTTTTTTGTATACTTAATATATAAATTATAAATTAATATTAGTAGTAGTATTAAAATATAAAAGCTGTTGCTTGGTAAAATAAAATAAATTAATAATAATTTATAAAAAAAAATATAAAATAAATACTTTTTATTAAAATACAATTTTTATTGAGCTTATGAGTTTTTTAAAAAAAAATATTGAATTCTTAGAATACGATTGAGCAGCCTTATATCAATATTACAGCTTTATTCAGTTTTAATGAATTTTTAAGCTAACAGATTCTTAGAATTTATTTAAAATATTTTCGACAGTTTGATTTTAATAAAAATCTTTGAATAATTTTCATATTATAAAATATATCTAAAATGGGGATCAGGGCCATATTTACTTGCAATTTTAATAAACCACTACCACTAGTAGGTATACTATTCAATCTTTTTCAATGAAAATTTTTCGTTAATACTCGTATATATGTCAATAGATGAATAAATTCACCATTTACGAAACTCAATTATATCCAGAAAAGGTAACAATATAGGTACGGCTTACATTTTCAAAGTGAAATCAAAACGCATATAAGAGTCGATAGTAATTATTCTATAAATTAATGATAAAAATATTTCTCTATTTTCTTAGTTTATACTAATATTATATTAAATGATGTAGTTTAAAAACAAAATAGATCTACGTCCTTTACTACTACCACTAATATCAACAAATTAATTTTTTCAATTAAACAGTTCAATAATTTCAAGAAATGTCCTTCCAATTTGCTGCATTATTCATGTAATTTAACATTTCTAGATTATTTTCTGTAGTGACCGTAAGCCTGTGACTCAATTTGCGAATAACATTGATATCAGTGCGATGAAATCAATATTCCAGTTAGTCCTGCAAATCAAACTTTTCCCTTAATACAAGAAACTTTAAAGATTTTTATTGAAACAGTAATTCAATAATGAAAACATATTACACAATCTGTATTATTTTCTTATTTTAATACTGTAAGGATACGTTTCTTATATAACAGTGGTAAGCGGAAAGATTTGATAATTTTGGAAAAGCCTTGGAACAAAATTCTATGAATTATCTATTGGCTACCAAAATTTAACTAGTTAAAAGAAACAATTTTTAAAATGGTTTCTTTTTATTAAAAGAAACTTACGATTAGATTTATAATTTTCATCTCCAATAATATGGAATTGGGTTTTTTATTTGCCATAATTTTGTTGCTGGTTCGCTCAGTCCAAGCTATCTAGGATATTAATCTGATACTATTTAATATAAGAATTTTGATTCTATGCACTAAAATTAGTATACTTTTTAAAAAATCAATAAAAATTAAGCAAAAGCGTAAATTTTTCATAAATATAAGAATAAGTTTTGATAGAAATTTAATTAAACAAATAATAATTTGATTTATTGATATCTCATAAATTGCCAAATATATAAATTATTATTTAAAAAAATGTAAAAAAAAAAAAACAAGTCAGAAAACTACAAATAAAACAGAAGCAGTCGATATTAATTTTATTGGATTCACACTTAAGGAGACCTCATTCGATGATAGATTATTATTTATTTTTATGGGATAGCTTAACGATTTTTATATCTTGCTATATAAAATAAAATAAAAAATACTATTAAAAAGCAGATAATAATATAATTTTTATAGCTTGTCCCTTTATACGATGTATCTCTATAAAAATGGCAGAAATTGTTCAGTTTTTTTGTTGTTTTTTTTCTATTTCCGAAGTATATTTACAATGCTTTGAGATACTTCTACATAAATTGGAAAATCAGATTCAAATACGAGGATTTATAAGCGACGGAAAGAGTAAAGGGGACCATGTTTTATGTTGTAGGAACAATCAGCCAGACAGGAGCATAGACAGTCAAGCTGTAATTATGTTTGTTAAGTTTCTTGAATCCATCAATCAACATTAATTGGTCTGTAAATTATTGATAATTTACATGCACTAAACTTATTTTGGTGAAACGATACAGCTCATTAAGGATGTTTATACGGAAACGTTAGCAAAAACTCTAAACGAGGGTGAACATATGTATATGCGTAAGAAGGATAATGATCACCTGTTCGATAAAGTAATTTTTCTTTATAGTCTAATTGATTACTTCTAGTTTAATGTAATTGAATGGAAGGTAAAGAAAAAAAAAAGATTGATAAAATGTAAATAAAAAAAAGTTTTAAGTAAAAATCGAAAATTGTATAAATTTTCCATTAAATGAAAAAATTTCTTTTTATATAATTTTCAAATGGATTTTTATTTAAATTGTTTTGAAAGAATTTTTCTTTTTTGCAATATTTTATAAAACCTTGTACATATTTTTTTTTAAGTCTTGATATTATAACGATAAGGATGTATACACATATTATTCTGGAGCTGTATCGTTTCATAGGTGCCCTCATAAAATGTAAAGTGCTCTTTGTTTATTACGTCGGTTGCATCCACTTCAAGTCGAACATATTTTTTTTGTATAATACACTTTTTCATAGTAGAAACGTTCTATTCTAGAGTAGAAAAATAGAAAAATGGCTCTTTGTCTACTTCAAAGGAGTATATACTAATACCTTATAGAATAAGTACACTCGAAGCTAAATGTAAGGTACTTATATGTCACTAGGTAAAGGTGTATTTTAACATTTTTCTGTTCTGTAGAACTGTTAGGGTAGGCCTATTTGTTATTTTGATACATGGCTGGCTGCACATGAAAGCGAATAAAATAATTGCTGCCCTCTTTACAATTTTTTCTCGTTCATACTTTACATAAATGTTCATTGAATGCATACAATTATTGAACCAGCTTTAAAAATAGTATATTTTAGAAAATATACTGTGAGCATTATTCAATGATATTGTCGTAAATATTTTGCAGATTCTATATAAAAGCCTAAAATAACTAATATTTAAACATAAAAACTATTCGTCATATTGTATAGTAGTTATTTATATTTATTTTTGCTCTAGCAAATATTGTTTAATTAAATAATATATAAATCGATTAGGAAAACAAATTATAAAGAAAATATTGGTGGCAAATCATTTTTTTGCATATATAACAGTTCGGCTGAAAAGTTTAGTAGAAATATTTTTTTTTGCAAAATTCATTTTTATTATTCAACATAGTTGCCTTCGAGGGCGATACAGCGATTATAGCGATCTTCCAACTTTTCGATACCATTTTTATAGTACTCTTTCGGTTTTGCCTCAAAATAGGCCTCAGTTTCATCATCGGTCTTAAATTTCTTGCCAGCGAGCATTCTCTTGAAGTCTGCAAACAGGAAAAAGTCGCTGGGGGCCAGATCTGGAAAATACGGTGGATGGGGAAGCAATTCGTAGCCCAATTCATTGAGTTTGACCATCGTTTTCATCGACTTGTGACATGGTGCATTGTCTTGGTGAAACAACACTTTTTTCTTCTTCAAATGAGGCCGTTTCTTAGCGATTTCTTTCTTCAAAAGATCCAATAACGCTATATAATAGTCGCTGTTGATCGTCTGTCCCTTCTGGAGATAGTCAATGTATATTATACCATGCGCATCCCAAAATACAGACGCCATCACCTTGCCAGCCGACTGTTGCGTCTTTCCACGCTTTGGATTCGGTTCGTCGCTCGCTCTCCACTCTGCCGACTGCCGATTGGACTCTGGAGTGTAGTGACGGAGCCATGTTTCATCCATTGTCACATATCGACGCAAAAATTCGGGTTTATTGAGCTTGAACAGCTCCAAACACTGCTCAGAATCATCAACACGTTGTTGTTTTTGGTCCACAGTGAGTTCACGCGGCACCCACTTTGCACACAGCTTTTGCATGCCCAAATATTCATGCACGATATGTCCAACACGCTCTTTCGATATCTTCAGAGTCTCAGCTATCTCGCTCAACTTCACTTTACGGTCATTTAAAATTATTTTGTGGATTTTTTTGATGTTTTCTGCCGTAACCACCTCTTTTGGGCGTCCACTGCGTTCTGCATCAACTGTGCTCGTACGACCAGTTCGAAATTGACGAAACCAATATTTCACAGTTGAAATAGCTGGAGCAGAGTCCAGATAACGTTTGTCGAACCATGCTTTGGTTTCCACTGTATTTTTTTCATCAAAAAGCAATGCTTTATCAATACATGAAATTCGTCTTCATCCATTTTTTTTTTCAATAACAAAAGTTGCTCCACTCAAAATGCTATATCTCACGAACCAATCGACCGATTGCTGTCAAATTTTGACAGGAATCATTTGAAGCATGGTGCTTTGTGATAATTAAGTATCACAAAGCACCATGCTTCAAATGGTTCCTGTCAAAATTTACCTCTTTTTGCAAGAGGCGCCATCTAGACGTCAACGTTCTAAGCTTTTCAGCCGAACTGTTAATCGTAATAGTTTGAAACCTTCTCATTCGGTTATTAATAATACAGTATCAAACCCAAAAATACTATTCAATACAAAATTGCTTTCTATATAAAATAAAATAATATTAATTATAGATTTTTAAATGGTATTATATATAAGCTGGATGAAATTTATTTTAGGTACATATGTTACGATGATGTTTTTTTTAAATAACTCTACAATTTTTATCATTAACAAACATATCTGCAAAATTTTTAACTGTACTTTAAGTCATTATTTAAACGTACACCTTCCTTGCATACTACACATCCTGGTTCCTAGACTATTATATGAAAAACTCCTTCTGCGCTAACCCATTGCCACAATTTCCCTCTATTTGGCTTCAATTTTTATAATTCAGTGTCCAATATAATATATTATTTTTAATCTATGTTATGAGTAATTTTATTCAATAACGCAGTTAAGATGTTTTCTAAAAATTACCTTTTGTATATGAATTTCTGATGCTTTTAGATGCTTTTTTTCTGAGAATTTATGTAAAGATTTGGTCTTCGTTTTTACCGATTTTGAACTTGACCGATAATGGTAGCTACGAATTTCCTTTTATAAAACAAGGAGCTTAAAATTCTTAAAATAAAATATAATAGCCTATTTAAAATCGTGGCCTTTGTATAAGTCGAAAATAACAGAACTTTATTTTTACTCAAGTTTTGGAATGTGCGGTTTTTGAAATTGCCACTTCATATGAAGATAGAAATAAATCGAAGAATTTTTATTTGCAAATAAATTGATATTTATTAGTTTTTAAAATAGCGCAAAATAGCAGATGTGCAGAGTCAAGATCAAAATACTATTATTTTTAGAATACAAAGATTGTTTATGGTTATTTATTAACAATATTTACAAATTTCTTAAGAACTCAAAGCATAAAGTACGTGGTGGTAGTGTTGGCATCAAAGATCAGACCAATTAGGTCTAGTCGCGTATAGATAGGAGACTATTATTTTGAAAAGATATATCATTTTCATTTGGGGTCAAGGGTCGCAGTCGAAAAAATCCATGCTGGCAGCCAACCGAGCCTACTTCTATCAGTATAAATTTTTTAGCTCCAAAATTCTGCTTATTAAATCGTAGCTACGTCTTCATAAGAGCCAAGTCTTGCCACTCCTTATGTGTATTGAGGAAGAAATCGGCGCCTAGTTCAGTAATTTTAAATTATTTTGCTCGGAGATTCTGACATAGAAGCTGCCAAGATCCTGGAGCGTTACCGGAACCCGCGGTTGTAAATAACACTATGCTCAATAAGCTGCGGTTGGCTGGATAATTAATCCGTATGGACAAGGAAGATCTTGCCCGATAAGTCTACAATGCCTCCATTTATAAACTGATAGTATCTAATCATGAAAGTAATGTTACTACTTACTTTCTGAATTTCAAAAGTTAATTTTTTTTATCTGAATTATAAATTCTGTATAAAAAGTATCCAAACTGTAATTGAGAACTAAATTTAATAATGTTATTTTTCTGTTTCAAAAAATTATCTTATTGGGTTGTTCGGAAAGTAATTATCTTATTGGGTTGTTCGAAAAGTAATTTTCTCCCAAAAGAGGATTTAATTGTATTTTTTCACAATCAACTTCACACTTAAGACGCATAATCATATGTATTTTGGCAGCTGACATAGCTAGGCTTCCTTTTGAAAAAATTATATTGATTCTGCATAGTAGTTTTTGGTTGATACCCTTTTAAATAAGGAAAGTGACAAACCGCATTTTCGGCATATTTAACTTTTTTACTATAGAAAAGATAATACTGCTCTTCAATCAAGAAAATAATTTTGTAAGGAGAAAATGTGTTAAGTGAGCGCCAGTGGCAAAACTGGTTTGCAAAATTTCGATCTGGCAATTTTGATCTCGAAGATGCACCACGTTCTGGAAGGCCCGTTGAAGCTGATGAAAATACAATAAAGACATTAATTGATGCAAACCGGCGAAAAGCAACTCGTAAGATCGCTGAGAGATTAAATTTATCGAATTCGACCGTTCATGATCATTTAAAACAGGTAGGTTTAATCCCAAAGCTCGACATATGGGTTCTACATTTGCTTCTCAAACGCTAAGAAAATGATCCATTTTTGAAGCGTATCATCACTGTGGACGAGAAATAGGTGGTCTACAACAATGTTAAGCGCAGAAGATCGTGGAGTAAAAAATATGAAACGGCTCGAAACAATTCGAAAGTCAATATTCATCAAAAAAGGTTTGATGGGATTTCATAGGAATCGTTTTTTTTTTGAGCTTCTACCGGGCAACACAACGATCAATTCTGAAGTGTACTGTCATCAGTTGGATAAATTGAATGATTCACTTAAAGAAAAAATGCCGGAATAAAATATCAATTCACTATAAGAAAATTGTCTTTCATTTTTATAACAAAAAATGAAACTACTTTCCGAACAACCAAATATTTCAATGCATGTAAGATCAAATAAGTATATTATGTTATAATAAGGTTTGTGATCGGGATAACTCAACTACCTTTATACCATCATTTTTAAGAACAACATGGCTGTGCCTGTGAAAATTACTAAATAATGAGAGGAACCTTTAACTGGCATAAAAAAATTATCGAAAATTATAGTCATACAAATTCATAGAAAATGTTGTTATGCAATTACGAACTACTTCTTTTCATCGACCATTGCGGTCCCAAATATACATCCTGAGACATTGGAATCCGTATTAATTTTTTTTTCAACAGTTTGAAAAATGTGAGTGAAACAATTGTTGAATTATATTTAACTCAGTTCAAATTACATAAAATAAGACAATATATAATATAATTATGGTAACTGAAAATAACCTTAATTAGGAAAACCCATACCTTTGTTTAACGAAAGCTATCACAAATACAACATCCTCCATATTATAATGTTAAAATTTATTATTGTTGTATAGAAAAACAACCTGAGTTATCATATTTAAAGGACAGAAAAACAACCAATAATACTTATCAAAAATATTTATTCATCTACGTTTAAAAATAGTCATTCAATACGCTAAAATTAATTTGATTGAAAATAACTTTTAAAGACGAAAACCAAAGTAGTATATACCTTCTTACCTATTAAAGTTAGCAATTAAATATTTCAAATAAATACTTACAGTAAGTAGACAAAATTTCTATATATATAAATAGAAGGAAAATGTAAATAGAAGAAAGCTAATGATTAAGATATTTTCAACGACCCTGATAATAATAATAATAATGATGATGATGATGATGAAGATAGAAACAAATGATCAAATTTATAAGGTCTTTACCCTGTTGTCCATTTTATCTGAGTCGAAATAAAAAATAAATATTCTCTTTGATCGAAATGTTCTTTTATCTGTAAAATAAAAGCAAAGACTGAAAATAAGATTATTACCTTTGTGTAAAAAATAAAGTTAAAAATAAGAGGTTTATTATTTATTACAATTCGACAATAGAAAATTACTCCCTTTCATATGATTCTTTCCTTTCCGATCCCTCCGAAATCTTTCACAATAACAAATTTCGTAAAGTACTTGGTTAATTTTCTTTTCTTTTTCTTTTTTTTTGGTTTATTTGTATTTAGTTAGAATTTTATATATCTTTTATCGAAATGATGGGGCTTAAGAAAAATACAACTTGAAATGAAACAAATAAAAAAAAATTCAAAATCTTATGTTCAAAATTTCAAATGTTAAAGAATAAATACGATGCCACTGATCTGGTTATTTTTCTTTAGATTTTTCATTTGTAGGACGCACATACATTATTATATGAACAATTTCTAATAAAATGGGAAACTTTTAAAGCAATGACAAACGTTTTTATTTGGGCAAAAACCACAAATCCATAGAAATATCTCGAAAAATGTCACAGTAAAGTTGCTGATAGTGTCACATGAATCCTAGTCACATATATCTTGCTACTCGTACCTTACAGTTTTTAGTCGTTAGCACTTCGAATAGTATGGAAAAGAGCTATCAGAGTAGCAAAATGAAGTTTATTCCGATAACACAGCTGGACTAATGTAATCCCTTACATTGGACATATCCCCATCGAAATGGACAATCGATTTATTTGCACCTTTTCTTTACTATCAACATTATAGGACATGTCAGGTGGAATTAAGAAAAGTTATTGAGTGGGTATTTAATGTTCAGCTATTATGTACGATAATTGATTTGTTCGTAATGGACGACTCTTTTGAACATGGCCAGATCTTAACAGCCAAACAAGTCTATTTTATTGGCATTAACGATAAAGAAATATAAAGTAGGCTAACTAATAGTAAAATACTCAATCTTTTTCAATTTAAAGAAAAATAATTAATTAAATTATACTTTAAATCATAGTTTGAGTTTGTTTTTGATTTTTTAACTTTATTCAAAATCATCCTTTTGTAAAATAGTATATTTTCTATGAAATTATTTAAATAGAAATGGAACAATTTTGTTAGAATCGTAATTCCTTTAATTTTTGTTAGAATCGTAATTCCTTTAAATTTTTTTAGAATCGTAATTCCTTTAAAATTATTGTAATAATCAAAATTATTTCTCATATTTTACACATTTCGAGCAGTTAATTTTTACAGATTCTAAAAAAAAAATCACAAAACCATTTGGGCACCGGCAAATTGGTGCAGTTATTTTTACAGATTCTAAAAAAAAAATCACAAAACCATTGGGCACCGGCAAAAAACCATCTGGGCACCGGGAAATTCTATAATCTCAAAAAAAAAAAAAAAATATTAACAAAATGTAACAAAAATCTATTAAGAATACTTGGCTAATGTTGTGTTTTTTTTTGGGACTTAAAGTCCTAAATCTAACTAATAACAATATAGATAATATGGAAGCAGGTATGATAGCTACTTATTTTTATACTGCCTTAATTAAATGGAAATCTTAAAACGGCAATATTCGAAAGTATATATGGCATCTGTGAAAACCTAGCGTTATTTAAGGGTTGCATTACAGACTAAGTCGCTACAGATGCACTTGATAAACTGAAATAGTGTATGAAATAAATCATTATATGTTAAGTTGCATAAAGTCGAGAATAAAAAAATTAATCAATTAATAATGAGCAAATATGGACTCAACAGGGAGCAACTTCAGGATATCATAAAAAATGTATTACAATATTTATTCCTGGTGAGATTTATGTTCCAGGCTGGAGTTTTCTTTTTAATAAATTTTAAATAAAATACAATTTTATAATTTATAATTTATTGATTGATTATATGGTCTTTAGCATTATGGATGCAATATAATGCCGGTAAAATGCCCGCCTATCTCTGACAGCGGCGCAAAGGCGAATCCTTTTATGTTAAGCACATTTTTCATAACATAATTGTAGACTTCTGGTATTATTTCAGCAATTTTATTTCGAATGTTGTCTTTAAACACCGAAGAAATAGGGAGGGTTCAAATGTGGGAATGGTGGAGGCCAGTCTATATCACCACTTTTTGTTATTTTTCGGCCTTCAAAAGTTTCTCTTAAAATTTTCATCGTAGAACGAGCTGTGTGCGATGAAGCACCGTCTTGTTGGAACTACATATTCAGATAGCCTAGTTTATCCAATTCGAGTAGAAGAAAGTTTTCCAAGAAGTCCCAATAGCGGTCACAAGTAACTGTTACAGCATGATACTGTACAATCATGCTGCCGACCCTAATGCTGCACCATAAAGTTACTCTTTAAGCATCGAGGTTATGGGTAGTTTGTAAGTGAACCCCTTTTCATTCAAGTACCTTCATACGATAAAATCGAGAATGTTGAAATCAGGGGACCGTGGGGACAGATCGATATCATCATTTTTTGACATTATACTCACAAAAGTTGCATCCTAGCACTACTTGTGTGTGATGTGGCACCGTTTTGTTAGAACCACATGTTTTGTAAGCCTAATTGATCCAATTTACACAGAAGAAAGTTTTCCATCATGTCCCTATATCGATCCCCAAAGAAATTTCTTAGTCTCCTATTTAAACTTCTACAACTTAGCAATCTGATCCACAAAATATAACAAAATTCTTAATATTCTATACTACTAACCACAGACCAATCTCTCACAGATAACTTTCCACAGTCGCCAAATAGCCTCACGGTCGTGGCGCTATGAAGTGGCCCCTGGAACAAGTCTAAGGGACTTTACAAACAACAACATCATGCCCCAACAATGCGCCGGCCCAAATGCCACACCATACAGTTACTCTACGAGGGTGTAGTGGTCTTTAGTGTATCAGTTGAGGGTTATTAGTGCCTCAATAGTAGCTTTTCTGTTTATTAATAAAGCTAGCCAAGTCCAAGTGTACTTCTTCGCTCACAATGATTTTTTGCTAAAAATGGTGATTGTCTATACCGAACTGCAAAACTCGAGTACTCGAATCTCTCCGCCGTTCATGGATAATTGCCTGCAGCTGTTGTGTCAATTAAATTTTATACGGATGAAAAAGAAAATCATATTTGATAATTTTTAACAAACATGATGGAGATATTCCCAATTCTTGTTCACGGCGTCGATAAGAGGTACCCAGACATTTTTTAACAATTATCAGTATAGTCAGTATTTGCCCAAATAACTACTTTGTAAAACCTTGGGATTCTTGGAAGAAATTTTTCAAAGTTTATGGACTTATTATTTTAGAACTTTTAAAAAGCTTTGCTCTGCGGCCTCTTGGCTTATTTTATTAATAAATAATCCTTTCTTATTTATGTTGACTAATTTCAAAAACATTTGATATAAAAAAAATCTGGTTACTGTGGTAGCCATATCATCCTGTTCAAGGATCTTTGCAGCATTTTGTACCTGCCAAAAAAGTAAAGACAGGCAAAAAATGTACTTAGAGCAATTTTCCAAAAATCTTTGTTCCCCAAAAAATAGCTTGCACATCCAATATATATAAGTTAATTCTAACAAAGTTTCCTTTTGAAAGTCATCCCAAGTATTTCCAAAGTATAATATTCAATGTTAAATTAAAATTTTACAAAGAAATGCAATTTTTATTTTAAGCCGACCAACAGTAAATTCATCTATCTTATTTCCATAAAAATTTCTTTAGGCTAACATGACGGCGACTGGTATCAATTTTTTTGATTTGAAAATAAGGAATAAATGAAGAGAAACAATATTTGTTATAAAAGACGTAAAATATACTAGGAAACATAATAAAAATAAAACATTAGAACTACAAGTATGTGCATGTAATCGCAAAAAAATCCAAATGAAAGAGTCTTACGAGTATATACTCAACAAATTGAAATGTGTAAGACCTCATTGAAAAGATTTTTTACATGAGGTCTAATATAGGGTTTTCCGATATGAGTGATATGATTTTTAAGTAATATTTTAGCCATTTGTAATATGTTGTGATCTGTCATTTTTTTTCATTGTATTTAATGCTATTTACAATTTTATCATGGAGAGATATACGTAACAACAACGTTTACAAATTGTTCAATTTTATTATCAAATTAATCGTTCTCCAATTGCAACTTTTCGTGCGCTTTTGCCATTTTATGGTCGTAATAATCGTTCAACTGTGCTCGCTATTCGTCGAATTGTTAAAAATTCCGAGCAAACATTTTCTTTACATAATGTTCAAGTGCCAATCAGACAAAGAACCGCTCGAAGTAATGAAAATATTGCTGCCGTTCAGGTAAGTATTGCTGAAGACGCAATTTGTCGATTCCAAGACGTTCTCAAGAATTGGGACTGCTCAAACCACAACCTGGCGGATTTTGTGAAAGGATTTGGGCTTGCATCCGTATAAAATTGTTATCATTTAAGAACTAAAGCCATTGGACCACCGTAAACGTCGTGAATTTGCTGATTTTGCCTTGGAACAACTTGAAAACGATAACGAAATCATATCACTCTTATTTAAAAACCCTTTAATTATAAAAATAATCTTTGATTGTGAAACCTGTATATTTTATTTCTATATTCTAAGATGTCGAACAGGACGAAATTAAATAAAAGTAGGAAAACCATTCATGAGTACAAGTATCTACAAATATCGGATGTTCTCCGGTGAGAAAAAGTATCCTACTAACAGAATGCCAACAGACACAACTAATGTAAAATCTTTTTTGTTGCTTCAACTCCATTTGTTGTGGATGGAATTTCTGCTTTTAAAGAGGCTTTTATGTTAATCAATTCTGTTCTCACGTATTTTATTTGAATTTCTATAATATTACGAGGGTCGTTCAATAAGTCCTTAGAACAAGATGGAAAAAAACTGTTTTTAAAAAAAAAAATTTTTAATTTTCAACATAACCTCCTTTTAGCTCTATACATTTTTCCGACCGTTTTTCCAAAATTTTTATCCCGGCCAAAAAATAGGATTTCGGAAGTTCTGCAAAATACTCATCCGTTTGAGCAATGACGTCCTTGTTGGAAGTGAACCGTCGTCCGCCAAGCCATTTCTTCAGATTGGGGAAAAGAAAATAGTCACTCGGGGCCAAATCTGGTGAATAAGCGGGATGCTGCAACAATTCCATTCTCAATTCCACAATTTACGCCATGGAAACAGCGCAGGTGTCCTGATGCAAGAGGATTTTCCTCTTCTTCAGATGGGGGCGTTTCTCTTTGATTTCCTCGCTCAACCGTTGCAATAACGACGCGTAATACGCTCCTGTTATTGTTTTTCCTTTTTCCAAGAAATCGATAAAAATTATGCCCTGCGAATCCCAAAAGACCGTGGCCATCACCTTGCCGGCCGATGGCACAGTTTCTGGAGTGTAGTAGTGTATCCTTCGTTTCTGGAGTGTAGTAGTGTATCCAGGTTTCGTCCACAGTGACATATCGACGAAGGAATTCGGCAGGATTGCGATGAAAGGGTGCCAACATAGCCTCAGGGTCCACTACACGATTGCGCTTATTCTCCTCTGAGAGCAAACGCGGCACCCATCTTGCCGAAATTCTTTTCACAGACAATTTTTCATGCAAAATTGAAGCGACTGTACCTTGTGATATGCCCGTGGCCTCAACTAATTCGCGCACTTTAATTCCCCGATCGTTCAAAATCAGATCGTGGATTTTGTCGATGATTTCAGGAGTAGACACCTCAACTGGGCGTCCTGAACGATGTTCATCTTTTGTGGATGAACGGCCACGTTTAAATTCATTCACCCAATTGTAAACCGTCGCAAACACAGGTGCAGATGTACCATGAACTGCATCCAACACGGCTTTAATTTCTTTCGGGCTTAAGCCTTTCAAATAGAGATGTTTGATGCCAGCCCTTAACTCGCTTTTTTTCATTGTTATGCACAAATAAATGTCGTTAACTTTAATCGACGATAGAAATTGACCTACGCTATGGATCGAGCTGAAATTTTGACAGCTTTCTTATCGATAATGCTACTTACAAATCTTTACCGACACTACGAGCGCAATTTCTCGGATTTTCTAAGGACTTATTGAACGACCCTCGTAACTTCTAACAGCAGATCTAATCGTTTTTTATATTTTACATATACCATACCAAAAGAAAATAAAGAAAAAGAAAGAGATTTTCTTACCGAAAAATTGCAAAACATAAATATTATTCAGTGTAAAAATAATAATATTGTTCACCTATGATAGTAATTTTTATACTATATAAAAGAGTATAATTTTCTTTGTCTAACATGAAATCTAAATTGCAAGGAATGAACGAATCCAATAATCAATTAATAATCAAATTATGCAGCTACATATATCATTGCAATCTAATTATTAATTAAATTATTCTTAATGATCGGTAGTGAATGGTGAGCTATATCTGATTCCACAGTAGCAGACTATAAGAGAAGCTCTTTCTTCGACAAAATGTCAGGACGCCGAAGAATTCTTGTGAGCCTTAAAATAGTTATAATAGCATATTAGGTAGTCTTAAGTTATTTAAATCAATTGTCCTAGACTGAACTGCTGATTTATATACTATACTAGTAGAAGCAGATCGCTGATCTATCCAAATAAAGATCACGTTGCTTAGTTTCACGTTTGAAGTTAAGTTTACTCAATTTTTTTATAATTGCTTTTAAAAAAAACATTTTTTTGAGACACTTTTAATGAAATCTTTTATTCACATTAATAATAATCTTCAAATAAATACTTTTTTTGTTTTCTTACTTGAAATTTTTTATTTCATTATCTACTCTTTCTTGTAAAAAATTAAAAATAAATAAATAAATTCGCACCCATTAGAGAATTTTAATCATAAATTCAAATATTAATAAATCTAGTAGAAAGTTTCAAAGTACTCTCTAATCAAATTTTGTCCTATCCCACAATGTTGTGGTGTTACTTCGAAGGGAATTTATTTCTAGCGAAATCATTTCCATTTTCAGATAGACACAAAAACAGACAGACAGAAGGAAAAACCTTTATAAAATTTTGAAAACTCTTTACCATAATATAAGCACCTAATTTTATGAGTGGAAGAATGAAAAAGGTTTCCAAGTGGCTAATAGCAAAGTTTTAATTCGCATTGGAATCTTTCATTAAAACATATTTTCTTCATCCTTTTAGAGTGACTTTCACCAAAAATTTAATACTTTTACCAAGATAACTCTTTTAAATATTTTAATTGCATAATTTTTAGAAGAAATATCATAAAGAATAAGAAATAAATTTACTTTTCAAATTTCCCTTTTTGTATTTTGTTATACATTAATTTTTTCCCAAAGAAACCATTTTCGTGTTCTCTTCTTATCAAAGTCTGAATTATTATTTTTGTATTATTTGAATTAGAGTTTTTAATTTACTAATAATGAAATTTTATTGTCGTAATATCATTAGGCATTAAGTAGAAATGTTAGTACGTTTATAGTAAATTAAATAGAAAATTTTGTGTACTTTTCGAAAACTTATTAATTTTATCTTTTTAAGTAAATAATTGTTACTATGAGGAGTAAAAGCAAATCGGGTTTTAAAAAGTATGAATATATTATTTCTGATGAATCACTATTTTAATTTATAGTCTTAAGTAAATTTAGTTATTTATTTACTTTTGAATTTCAATAAGCAAATAAAGTATCTAAATAGAATGAGATTTTCACTTCAACCGTTGAATAACATAAGTCATTATTAAAGGATTCAACATCAAATATAGAGTTTAATGATACACTATTTAAAAGGAAATTATAAACGAATTTCGTTTAAGTTACTTTGAAGTCTATTTTCGTAAACACACCCACCAACAAGTACTATTAATTAATAACATAAATTCTTTCAACTATTTACCAGGTATATAAGCTTAAATCCGTTGTTTGCTCATAGATGCCGTGAATGGGCGTATTAAGCTACCATGGACACGTAATACTTTTTTTATGAGTTTGCATTATTAAGCTACCATCTGTCAACATTAATCAGTGCTCATTGTCAGCAATTTCGTACAACAGCATACATTTTTCCTTTGGTAATCATATCTAGTTTTGTACCAGAAAAAGAGCATATGCGGGAAGCTCTGCTTTTCTGCTTCAACTTGAAGAAATCGGCCGCGAATCGCATCGAATGCTTATGGAGGCCTATGGTGACAGTGCTTTATTGGAAACAACGTGTCGAGATTAGTTTCGTCGGTTCATAGACGGCAATTTTGACTTGTGGGACAAGAAGCGTGCAAATCTGCCTAGGAAGGTTGAGGACCATCAATTGCAGGCTATTTTGAACGAAGACGATACCCAATCGCAAAAAATTCTCGCGGTGCAATTGGGTATTACTCAACCAGCCATTTCCATGCGTCTGCGTGCAATAGGAAAGATTGAAAAGATCGGAAAATGGGTGCCGCATGAATTGAACGATAGGCAGATGGAGCGACGCCAAAACACAATGGAAATCTTGCTCGCCAAATAGAAAAGAAATCCTAAATGCAATAAATCGTGGGTTGATCTCGGCCAACCATCAACATCTTCCCCAAGACCAAATCGCTTCGGACGGAAGACGATGCTGTGCGCGTTTTGTGGGATCAGCAGGGTATCGTCTACTATGAGATATTGAAACCTGGTGAAACTGTCAATGTCCACCGCTACCACCAACAACTGATTAAATTGCACCGCACTCTGCGTGACAAAAGGACGGATTATCAACAAAGACATGACAAGCTGATTTTCCTCCACGACAACGCACCATCGCACACGTCAAAAATGGTCCGAAACTATTTGGAGACACTCAACTGGGAGGTATTACCCTACCCCGCTTATTCATTAGACCTGACCACTTCCGACTACTGCTGGTTTTCATCGATGGGCCACGCGCTCGCTGAGCAGCTCTTCGATTCTTACGAAGACGTCTGAAAATGGCTTGATGAGTGGTTTGCCTCGAAATAGAAGGAATTTTTTTGGCGTGGTATCCACAAATTGCCCGAGAGATGGGAAAAATGTGTAGCTAGTGAGGACAAGTACTTTGAATAAATTTATTTTTGCTTTCTATGAAAAAAAACATGTGTTCTTTTGACAAAAAAACAGCGGATATAAGCTTATACACCTGGTATATGCTTTTATATAAATACAAAAGGTATATAAATTTTTGACCCCTAAAAAATAAGAAATATAATTATCCAACCTTCAGTTTTATGAATTATTAGAAAAGTTTATATCAAAGAATTAGAACAGATTAATAGAATAAAATCATATGTACAGGTAAAATTAAGTATCTAAGTATTTATGAAAATTTTAAAGCAGCCCGAAACTTCAGGAATTCAGAAGCATAGTTTTGAAAAGCTAGACAAATCCACCTTTGCATTTTATATTAAAATCTCCCACATTTTATGTCCAAAAATTAAAAAATAGTTGTTTCTTCCAAAAATATAATTTATTTCAGACCATCTGGACGAATATATTCTTCTCGATAAACCCATATTTAATATAGCATAAGAACCCCTCCAATATTTTACTCTTTTAAAGAGAAATCTCTAAGTCATTTTAAATAAATTTTAATATGAGCTACTTAAAATATATTATTCAGAATATTTCTCCTTATTCATAATTCTAATAAACAAATTAAATATGTTACAGATTTTTACGATTGCAAAAAAATAGCGATTATTAACTTCGAAGTTCTTAAAATATTCAGAAAATTAAAGTGTAATATTGCATCAAGAAATTAGACAGACTTTTAAAAATAGAAATAATAAAATGTTATTGTTATAGGAGTTAGAACTTGTGTTATTATAATAGATAGTGAAAAAGGACAATTATGAAAGCTTAGCTAAAACAAAAATACCGAAAAATAATGCTGACCGATAATAGTCTTGCTAAAAATTAATTCACATTTTTAACATTGATTCATCCATCACAGAGCGAAATTAATTCATCCCCCCAAAACAGGAAGAACAAATTATTAAACCTTTTTTTCTCGAAAGGATGCTTCTGCATAAAGAAAATTAACCATGGTGGGTCAAGATTTTTCACGGAGAGTGGGTGATGTAGTGGATCGATACACCGTTCAAGTTAAAAGTCAAGTTTTCTTTATTGCATATCCTTGACATTTTACATTTTTCCTAGCTCAATCTTTATCTTTATTGGTTCTTAGCTTTCTGCTATCCTTGAATTTATTTTTATTATATATATAAAATACTTTATTTACCTTTATTATAACATTTAAACCTTAACCCTTAAATCTATTCTTATAAACTAAACATGCGTTTTTATACAAACTAATCTTAAAACTAAATTATAATTCCCTTCGGTGCTCCCGACCTCGAGTGATGTAATTGATAACCTCGATGTTGTCGCTTTGCCTTCTTCTTTTAGATCTGGAGACGTTGCTCCAGAATTTCTTCTGTGTCCGGTGACAGGTACTTGGAATTTTGATGATGGGGTAATGATTTAACCCATTTATGCATTATTTCCTTTTGCCATACTACAAATAGGGAAACGCCTGCCTCCCGGTACAACCAGTCGTTTGATATAAACTTTTTTGTCTGTCCAGATCTGCCTAGCCCTTTGGCATTTCGTTGGATCTCCTTTTCCATCCTGTTCAGTTTTGTTGCTACCGTTGGGGAATATGATGATCAGATGGGGAAGCCGTAGCATAAATAGGCTCTTATAAATTGCTTATAAATAATGAGTTTGACGTGCTTACGTAGGTTTTCTGAGTGATACATTCTCAGAAGCCTACAATATATGCCGTTGGCTTTGTTAATTTTATCCCTGATGAAGGAGTTGAATTTTAGGTTCTTGTTAAGATTCAAGCTTAGGTACTTAAGATTCACCACGAGCCTCATTATCGAGTCACCCCTATTTCCAAATCCGCCGTCTACGAATTTCTTCTTCCCAGAGGGCGTGAGGCACAAGCATCCTGTTTTTGGAATGTTTACTTAAACACCCCATTCCTTAAAGTATTCTGTCAGTTTATTGACTAATGACTTCATATATTCAAATGCTTCTCTAGCTCGCATTGATGCACTGTAAGCTAGGGTATCGTCGGCGAATAATACCATATGAGAATTTCCGTCTAATTGGGCCTTACATACGAGGTCTGTTCAAAAAGTATCGCAAATTTTGTGTTTTTTTTCAAAAAATATTTATTGATTCATGAATATATATTTTGTCCCCTTCAAAGTAATCCCCACCAGATATTATACGCTTGTGCCAACGTTTTTTACCATCCTCGAAGCACTTCAAAAAATCATTTTTTGTGATCTTGTTCAGCTCCTCCTTCGATGCCGCCTTTATCTCCTCAATCGTAGCGTAGCGTCATCCTTTCATGGGGCTCTTCAGTTTTGGGAATAAGAAAAAGTTATAGGGGGGCAACTCTGGGGAATACCGTGGCTCCGGCATTGTTCTTCCACAAATTCGGGCGTTTCTGGCGGATATTATCTTTATCTCCTCAATCGTAGCCTAGCGTCGTCCTTCCATGGGGCTCTTCAGTTTCTCGAACAAGACAAAATCACAGGGGCCAGATCTGGAGAATACGGTGGCTACGGCATTATTAGTGTGTTGTTTTTGTACTTCCACAATCCAGGCGTTTTTGGCGGATTGCTTCGAGCAACTTGCGGATAACTAACAGGTTATATTCCTTATTGACCGATCTACGCTATGGTAAAAACTCATGATGCTTTACGCCCCTGCAATCGAAGAAAACTGTAAGCAAAACCTTCACATTCGCTTTTCGTCGTTCACATCTTCTCGGCCCTCTGAGTACATTTTGTATTACCGATAAACGTTTCTTCGGTCCGAGGTAGCTTCACCATATGCCATAGTCAATATTCGGAATGCGTCCGCGCAATTAATTTTATTCTTCACACAAAATTTGATACAGATTCTTTGATCCATTTTTTGGAATGGGCAAAAATCGAAGACGAGCCAAAACACGTGCAACCAAAGCAGCTGTCAAAAATTAACTGAACATTCAAAATGTCCGAACTTTTTGCAAAGCAGCTGTCAAAAATTAACTGAACATAAGGGAGAGACATGAGTACCAACATAACGCCATAAAAATCTAAAATCGAATATACGTAACCCGCGGAAATTCAAAATTCGCGATACTCTTTGAACAGACCCCGTATATCTGCAATGTAAAGGTTATATAGCTTAGGACCAAATTAATGAGCCTTGGGGTGTGCCTGACAATACCTCAAAGAACCGGGAGTATATGTCTCCACATTTCAGTTGGGCTTTTCTAAAACCTAGAAAACTGATTATTAGACTAAAAAGGAATTTATAATTTACGTTAGTAAGTTAGTTGTTGAATTAATGGGTTGAATACTACAGTAACATTGCCGGCCCAGCGTTTACTAACGACTGTGCTACAGAGCCGTCTAATTTATATATTAGATTTTAATTTATAGTTTTTTTTAAATTAAAATTTAACATATGTACTAGCCGGCTCTGGACTACCAACCAAGAGGTTGAAAGTTCTAATACCATTGAGACATAGGCTAATTCCCGAAAAATGATGTTACTTTTTATTTCTATATTAATTTCTGTA
Organism: Atherix ibis; assembly: GCA_958298945.1. NCBI lineage: Eukaryota > Metazoa > Arthropoda > Insecta > Diptera > Athericidae > Atherix > Atherix ibis. The sequence goes on from OY282607.1 coordinate 66,151,851, forward strand.
CCGTGCCGTAGTTCTAGAGCTGTGAGTAATTATTTTATTATATCATCAAAACATTGAAAGAAAACGAAAACAAAAATAACTCCTAATTATTTTATTATTGTATCTAAATCTTGTAGACTATTAATGAAAAAATTTCTTAAATAAGATTATAGATAAGAATCTCATTTAGGTAAAATTAAGATTTGTTTTTTATATTTTAAAATTTTTTCAATTACTAAATATGGAAAATTTTATTTGATGATCTTTTGCCACTTCTTGATAGTATTGTACAATCCCTTATCACATGTGCAAAACATGTGATAAGGGATTTTCAGAGCCTACTTTTAATTTTTGTATAAGCCAAAAGAAATAATAGTTAGAAGTGTAAGATCCGGACTATACAGTAGATGCGTTAAAATATTCTAAGGAACTTGACTAAATTTTTGTCAAATTGGTAGTTGCGTCTTGCCAATTCTTAATACGAGAGTCGTTCAATAAGTCCTTAGAAAAAAAGGACAAAAACCGTTCTTTAAAAAAAAAAAATTTTTTCCCACATAAGCTCCTTTTAGCTTTATACACTTTTTCAACCGTTTTTAAAAAATTTTATCCCGTCCAAAAAATAGGATTTCGGAAGTTCTGCAAAATACTCATCCGTTTGAGCAATGACGTCCTCGTTGGAAGTGAACCGTCGTCCGCCAAGCCATTTCTTCAGATTGGGGGAAAGAAAATAGTCACTTGGGGCCAAATCTGGTGAATAAGCGGGATGCTGCAACAATTCCATTCTCAATTCCACAATTTTGGCCATGGAAGCAGCGCAGGTGTGCATACGCGCATTGTCCTGATGCAAGAGGATTTTTTTCTTCCTCAGATGGGGGCGTTTCTCTTTGATTTCCTCGCTCAACCGTTGCAATAACGACGCGTAATACGCTCCTGTTATTGTTTTTCCTTTTTCCAAGTAGTCGATAAAAATGATGCCCTGTGAATCCAAAAAGACCGTGGCCATCACCTTGCCGGCCGATGGCACAGTTTTTGCGTTCTTCGGAGCCCGTTCACCCTTGAAAATCCACTGTGATGACTGTCTCTTCGTTTCTGGAGTGTAGTAGTGTATCCAGGTTTCGTCCACAGTGACATATCGACGAAGGAATTCGGCAGGATTGCGATGAAAGAGTGCCAACATAGCCTCAGAGTCTACTACACGATTGCGCTTATTCTCCTCTGAGAGCAAACGCGGCACCCATCTTGCCGAAATTTTTTTCACAGACAATTTTTCACGCAAAATTGAAGCGACTGTACCTTGTGATATGCCCGTGGCCTCAACTAATTCGCGCACTTTAATTCGCCGATCGTTCAAAATCAGATCGTGGATTTTGTCGATGATTTCAGGAGTAGACACCTCAACTAGGCGTCCTGAACGATATTCATCTTTTGTGAATGAACGGCCACGTTTAAATTCATTCACCCAATTGTAAACCGTCGCAAACACAGGTGCAGATGTGCCATGAACTGCATCCAACTCGGCTTTGATTTCTTTCGGGCTTAAGCCTTTCAAATGGAGATGTTTGATGACAGCCCTAAACTCGCTTTTTTCCATTGTTATGCACAAATAAATGTCGTTAACTTTAATCGACGATAGAAATTGACCTACGCTATGGATCGAGCTGAAATTTTGACAGCTTTCCTGTCAATAATGCTACTTACAAAAAAAAATCTTTACTGACACTATGAGCGCAATTTCTTGGATTTTCTAAGGATTTATTGAACGACTCTCGTAGTTAGCATCCGAGACAATTGTTCCGCTAGGATGTTAGTCTCATGGGTTAGGACCCTGTGGTTGCTCTTATTAAAAAAAATGTTTCTTGCTTCTCAATTCTATCATGCTTCCAATTTAAAAATCTTCCACAGCTATTCCTTACTCTATCGTAAATTTTTCCTTTTTTTAGAATATTGATTTTTTACAAAACGAAATAAAAATTAAAATTTACATAAAAATTTATAATATTGTAATGTACGCAAAGATACTTGTATGTATAAGCAATAAGCCAAATATTTCTAGTTTTTTTAAGATACTACAAGTCAAAGGTCTCTCGAAGTAGAAAATTACCGCAACAATATGCGGTTTAAATATATTTTTCCAACCGCAAAAGTAGAAGAAATTTAATCTCAAATCAAATAACATTGAAAACAAAATCAGGATGAAAATATTTAAAAAAAAACACTTGATTTTTATGAGAGAAAGAAATAATCGGGATTATTGCAATATTTAAGGATTTCATTCTATTGGCAACAGAAGGACACAAACTCATTGAATCTAAACGTACCACCAGAACTCGGTTACACCCTTTGCTCCCTTAAGTTACACCCTTTGAAATTACTCTTGAAGGACTTCATTCAGGAGTTTCAGCACAATTCAAACTCTGGATTATAACAATCAGATTGTGATTGCGAGCTTATTTGTATGCGATTCCAGTTCGATTCGGAAGTTAAATTATGCATCAAAACCAGGATATTCTCCCACAATCACTCCCTTATTTTTTCAACTTCCTTTGTCCTTTAGTATTTTGATACAATCTGGCCTTCGAACTTGGTGATGGAATTTATGCGATGGTCTATAATCGTGAAAATTCACCAAAGCAACTTGCAGTTTGTTTGATTCCGAATATCTACTATTAGCTGTGCATCTTGTCAACTATTCGAAAAAAATTCACCACAAGAGCATAGATCATTTATGATACGTAAACACATGTATACACTTGTATGTAAGAAAATGGTAAATATAGATAGTCCTTTCCAATTTGATGCCAAAAGAAGAAATTATTATCAAGTAACAAGTAAAAAGTTAGTGATCATTGTTGAAAGAACGTGACGTATTCCTGACCCTCTTCATAAGTTACGAGTACCCGAATCCTAATCTTCTTCTATCAATTTATTCAATACTCATTCGTACGTGATAGAATTCCTTACTTTGACTCATAGACTTTTAATTCCAACAATTTGCAAATCTATACAGTACGAAAAGTGTACATTTTATATTATTTAGTATCGATTTAATAAAATTCAATACGTCCCCGTATATATATAATCTTGAGAGCTTTTCTATTGATTGAAATTGTTCGCATCTTATGCTCTTGGCAACATACTATATACTATATTATAGTATTATTTCGATTACAAAATTGTAGAAAAAAAAATTGTTTTCGAATCATATGCAAAGTACCCTGAAGGTGGTATCATCAATCAAATCGATTATCGAATCAAGTTTCAACAAAAGCAGGCAAATTGATTCCGCTATCAAGAGCAACAGATACTTGCTGATGGGTAAAATCTTTATTTGCAAAACTCCAAATGAAGAGGGTTGATTTTCTATCAAAACACAGAAAATTAGATATATTCTTATATCGGCAGTACTCAGCACGTATCGATATCCTCTATAAGTATTTAAATATAGAGTACTAGAATTGGTGAAATCTATTACCATACCCATCATCTGTTACGTAAATTTTAATTTATTTAATAACGTCTAAAGTTTATTTACGACAAGTCTTATACAGGATTTACTTTCAAGAAGTAGAATATATAAATTGTATATTACAAATAAGATTAAGATAATTTTCCATATGTATTTAAAGAGGAATATATACATACACAAAAATTAAAATAAAATAATTTTGAATCTATACTAACCACTATTTGAAATACTCTTGAAATGAGACTGTTTTGAAAAGCAAAAATAACAAAGACCTCATTTCAGGTTATCTTATCCTCTTTTCCAGGCCTTATCAGATTATAAATGATTTATTTTTACAATAATAATATCATATTGGCATTCAAACTTTTATTAGATTATGAGCAATATTTTGGGTCTCACGTTCCAAACTAAACACACATTACATGCTAGTGCAAACGAATTACTCAACACCGAAATCCGAGAAACAGTGAGGCAGTTTGAACAACAACATATTTCTCTTAATGTGAGAAATTTTTCAAATAAATTAATTGCGAATAATATTGAAGAACACCAAACAGATAATTACTTCACCACCTCCGACAAAGCAATATATTGTTTTAGAAATTTTAAGAGCAAAACATCTTCAGGTCCTGACAACATCCCAAATATCATCCTCAAGCATTTGACTGATATAGTTATCCACGATTACGTCACAATATTTAACAACGCTCTCAACAATTATTACTTTCCATCGTGCTGGAAAGAAGCGAAAGTAATAGCTATCAAAAAGCCGGGGAAAGATTCATCTGACCCGAACAACTTCAGACCCATCAGTCTTACGCCTAGCATCAGTAAAATTTTCAAGAAAATCATACAGGACTCTATTTTACACTCAGTAAACAACAACAATATTTTAGTAGAAAATAAATTTGGATTCAGAATGGGCCACTCTACAATTCATTCAGCTAACAAACTCATGTCGGATATATGCTGGTACATAAATAATAAAGAATTTGTCGGGGCGCTATTAGTCGATTTATCCGATGCTTTTACCTCAGTATGGACTGAAGCTTTAATCTTTAAACTGATAAAAAATAACTTCCAACCGTGCTTAATAAAAACAGTTTCTAATATGATTTCCAACAAAACATTCACAGTTGAAATAAATGGAGCTGGACAAAGCAAAAAATACAGCATTAACAATGGTTTACAACAAGGAACTGTAACATCACCAACGCTATTCATTATCTACATAAACGACTTATTAAAGAAACTGAACAACCTGCCAGGTAAAACATTTACATTAGCTTTTGCAGACGATATAACATTGTACACTGCTGACCGCAAACTAACTAATATACAAGCTAATCTGCAAAAAATGTTCAAAATCACACAGCACTTCGTTAACTCTTGGCGCTTAAGAATTAACTATAGTAAGTGTGAGTCGATATTATTTCGAAATAAAATTGAGTCGTGTTATACCTCGGTTCGGCAAAATTGGAAGCAATTTTGCATTAGAGCAGATAATGGCGAAACTTGCAATAACAAGTCCTGTGTTCGTTACTTAGGCATATGGTTCAAAAACAACTTAAACTTTACCGACCACATTAAAAAAGCTCTTGAAAAAGCAAATAAAGCGTTTAGGATCGCCAACAAACTGTTTTATTCAAGACTCATTTCTTCCAGAGTCAAAATTATCGCTTATCAGGTTATAATCAGACCAATACTATGTTACGGTAGCCAAATTTGGTACAACGTAAGCGCGTCACTAATGGAGAAATTTAGAATTTACGAAAGGAAATGTCTTCGAGCATGCCTTGGAAAATACCGAAAGCCAAACACAAACTACAAACACTATATCTCTAATAAAACGATTTATAACTGGGCAAACATAATTAGGATAGATAACCATATAATCTCTCTTTGCAGGAAACATTTTAACAGAGCGCAACTTGCTGAAAACAATAGCTTAATAGGACATGCAATATATCCAGATGATCAGAACATTCAATATAGCATGGACACAGGTTTCATACCCCCTGAAGCTTTTATCTTTTTGGATAAACACGCATATATCCAAGACGCAAATAAGATCCCAATTTTATTCCACACCAAACGCAGAGCATCAGACAAAAAAATTCCAAGGAATATTGCAAACAGCAGAAACATAAATACTCTACAATACGTATATAACACAGAAATATCGACAAGAGACAAAAAGAAAACAAAAACGCGATGCTGGTGGATCGACGAAGGTTAACCAAAATATCACTAGGGTTATGGATTAGTTATAAGTTTTGGGTATGGGTAGTTGTAAATTAGGTGTAAATTCTTTCTTATAGTCTAAGTAACAATATAAAAACAATAATAAATGGACTACGTTTTTTTTTTTAAATTTTTAGTAAAATAACAGGTTAAAAAAAATATAATAGATAATTAGAGAAACTTAAATTTCAATATATAAATGGACTTAGGAAAAACCTTGTAATAATATAATAGCTTAAGTAACCTAGCGTATTCCATCGTGAATCAGTAGGTTAAGAAAAAAATAAAAATCTACAGTGGTTCTTTAGTTGTAAGTTTCATATGAACACCACTACCACTATTACTAAATAATAAATAAATGAAACTATAAAAAAAAAAAAAACTTTTATTAGATTAGTAAAAAGGATTGGCATTAACTTGTATTTTAAATAGAAATTTCTATTTAAAATTTGTGACAGTTAATGTATATTTTTCATTAAAGGAAACGGTATGTTTTTCAAAAAGATTCTTTTTTTAAAAAAAAGATTAAAACTTATATATATAAAAGAATACAGAAGAGTTAGAAAATGAAGCAATTATAATAAATATTAAATTTATTATAAAAAGTGAAAGATCAATGCTGACCTTGATCAAAAAGTTCCCGGAATAATGGGAGTGTGGCGCTTTCATCTTTTCAATTTCAGTTCTGTTTTTTTTTGTTAAGTTGGTACATCTGTTGTTGATATTCCCTCTAATTCTTAGCATCATAGCTTGATATTTGCAAAAGTTACGTTGCCAATAGTACATCTATCTGTGTTTGTGTTGGCGATTTTTTAAAATTTTGCGTAAAAAACGGATTTAATGGTGCGCGAACGTTGAAAATGTTGGAAAAGTGTTTCGGCAACGATTCTCTAAAGAAAACGGTCGTTTACCAGTGGCACGAGCGGTTCAAAAGTGGTCGTGAGTCAATCGAAGATGATGAACGCAGTGGCAGACCATCGACATCGAAAACCGACGAAAACATTGATAAAGTAAAAGAAATGTTGGTTAATAACCGCAAATTAACCATCAGAGAGATAGCGGAGGACTTGAACATTGCCTATGGATCCGTCCAAGACATTTTGGTTAATGATTTGGGTTTCCGTCGTGTAGCAGCAAAGTTGGTGCCAAAAAACCTCAATTTCATGCAAAAAAGAGACCGTGTTGACGTCGCAAAAGACATGATTTGCGAGGCTGAATCCGATCCCACATTCATCAAAAGGATCATTACTGGAGACGAGACGTGGGTTTATGAGTACGACACGCAATGCAGACATCAGGCGACTGAATGGCGTTCACCAAATGAAACAAACCAAAGAAGGCAATGCTCAAGGTTTTCATGAATTACAACAGTGTAGTGCATCTTGAATTTTTGCCAGAAGGCTGGACAGTAAACAAAGAGTATTATTTGGGCGTTATGAGACGTTTGCGTGAAGCAATTCGCCGAAAGAGACCAGAATTGTGAGCAGAAAACTCGTGGATTTTGCACCATGATAACGCACCATCGCACAGTGCCATCATTATCGTAATTTTTTGATGAAAAATGCAACAAATACAATCCAACAACCATCGAATTCACCTGATGTGGCTCCCTGTGACTTCTTTCTGTTCAATCGAGTTAAAAAACCATTACGGGGAACGCGTTTCAACAGTCGAGAGGAAGTAATGGAAAAATCGCAGGAAGCACTGAAAACCGTATATAAAAAATGTTTCGAAGATTGGATCAAGCGCTGGCATAAGTGTGTTAAGGTCGATGGGGATGACTTTGAAGGAGACAATATAGATTTCGATGAATAAACTTGTATTTTTAATATTCTGAATAAATTCCGGTCAAGGTGGTATGTGTAGTAGCGCCTAATAAGATTTTTTATTTATTGTTTCCCTGTTAATGTACGGAGATAATTCCGGTATCATTAATATTGCTTTTATGGTTACTACGAGAAAATCCAGACTACATCATATTTAAAGATGAAAGCATTTTTTTTTGGAAAAGGATAATGTGTGTTGTATATAAAGTTCACTTCCTACATCTTTTTAAGGTCCTGTTATATATTGATTACTTTTATGTGTACATGCAGGATTTATTTGGTAATAATTTATTTCAATTGGAATTTTTTCGGAAACGTACTGTAATTAAAGGTCAAGTATTGGTATTTTGTTGGAAATAATTGGTGGTTCTTTAGAAAAGTCAAGGAAGATATTCTTATTTGATATACGGAAAAATCGGTTTCAAATGTAACTTAGCTCAAATAGATAAAGAAGATTCAGCTTAGAATGTCTGGAAAATTCCACACTTTAAACTACAAGCTCATGCTACGGCCTCATATATAGAATGGTAAAGGCCTAAATTACAAACTCATAAACAGTAACCTCATTAACAGTACCCTTAAAACAACTTTTACTCACATTGTTTGAAATTATCTGATGCACCCAAAAATTTAATTAGTTTCAAATTGGAAACAATCAAAAATTTAAAATTATTGACACTTTCTCCACAGAAATAATTTTTTCAATTCGTTTTGAAGTACAATAATCCACGTATTAAAAAGTTAATTATTAGTACAACTTAAAGGATTATTGGAGATGTTATTCGATAACATCCTTTTTCAATTTTATTCGACAGGTTCGCTTTGACAAAGTACCATTCCGTATACTTATTTTTTATTGGTGTTTCCAATATTCTGTTGGATGCTGCTAATAAAAGTTATTCCAAAGTGAATTTAAAAATATGATCCGTAAGCATAACTAATGAGTTTTTTTTATACTTTAACGGTACACATGCCTTAAATCAAAATAGTCATAATACAGGCTGATTTTTATGTTCCAGGTTGATTTGTTTGGTCGCCATTTTGGTTTATTGGCATTTCTGACTGTCGTGGAGAGTGGTCAATGATAATTTATTATCGAGCATCTAACCCCACAACAACTTATTGAAATTATTAAAACATTTTATTAGCCTAAATATTTCAAAGATCTGTAATATTTTTTTCAAGCTGTTGGTCGGCTAAAAAATTTAACATTGAATGTTATACCTTTGGAAATACTTGGCATGACTTTCATAAAGGAAACTTTGTTAGAATTAACTTATAAAGGAGGTATACAACGATATATGGGATGTGCAAGCTATTTTTTGGTGAACAAAGATTTTGAGAAAAGGCTTTAAGCACATTTTTCGCCTGTCTTTATTATTTTTCCAGGTACAAATAACCAGATTTTTTTTTTATATCAAATATTTTTGAGATTAGTCAATATAAATAAGAGAGGATTATTTATTAATAAAATAAGCTAAAAGTACGATTGTAATTAGTCCACAAACTTTGAAAAATTACTTCAAAGCATCCCAAGGTTATTTGGGCAAATACTGATTTTATTAATGTTTAATAAAAAAACAAAAAATAATCGGTATAAAAAAAATTATAACCAAATTAAAAAAAAATTGTAAATAATTTTGATATCGTGTTTAAATAAAGAAACTGAAATTGTTCAAATATCTAAGATTGGTACTTAATAGCTTGTATAGAAAGCTTTTTAAGGTCCAGATCAATTTTGGTTTGGCCGCAAAGAGTGGTCAATAATAATTTATTATAAAACATCTAACGCCGCAATAAAGTATCGAAATTATTACAACATTTTTTAAAAATAATTGTTTAATTCTAAATACGAGGAGAAAATTACGTGAGTTTGTTGGTGTTAAGCATATGCGGAGCAAGTCAACCATTCTCCGTGTAATGAATAATTTTGACAATAAGCATACACTGGGAGATAAAGCGAAGACTGGGTCCCAACTAAGCCAATGTACACCTGGAAAGATTGTTCTCAAACAGATTTGTTTTTTACCTGTATAATGAAAAAATCATTATGAGCGACGAAGCATATTTCGAATTGACTAGCTTTGTTAATAAACAGAATAGCTGCTATTGGGGCACTGAAAACCCTCAACTGATACACCAAAGACCTCGTAGAGTAACTGTATGGTGTGGAATTTGGGCTGGCGGCGTCTTTGGGCCATATTTCTTTGAGCATGTTGGAGCCAATGCTGTAACAGTTACTGGTGACCGCTATCTGGATATATTTGAAAATTTTCTTCTACCCACATTGGACCAATTAGGCCTGCAGAACATATGGTTCCAAGAAGACGGTGCCACATCACGCACAGCTCGTGCTACGAAGAAAATTTTAGGAGAAATTTTTTTCTGCCGAATAATATCAAAAAGTTGTGACATATGTGTAGGCCGGAGCCCACCATCCCATGATTTTAACCCTCCTGATTTCTTCGTATCAGGGTACTTAGAGGAAATGGTATACACTAACAAAGAAGCAACAATAACCTCGATGCTGAAGGACAACATTCGAAACAAAATTAATGAAATTATACTAGAAGTCTACGAAAATGTTATGAAAAATGTGCTTAAAAGATCTCGCCTTTGCGCTGCGGCGAGAGGCATGCATTTGACCAATATCATATTTCATACGTAATACTAAAGACCATATAATCAATCAATAAAATACACATTTTGAAATTGTAGTTCATTTAAAAATTATTAAGAAAAACCTTCAACCTGCAATATATGAACCACCCTGTTTCAATAATAATATTTATTAAAAATAACGGATAAAAAACAGATTCAATAAAAATATTTAATAAAAATAATGGAAAATCTATCTTAAAATAATTCTCTATTACTGTGAAAATACTCATACAATTAATGCTCTAAAATTATATATGTATAAGTCCTTAGAAAATTCAAAAAATTGCGCTCGTAGTGTCGGTAAAGATAATTTTTTTGTAAGTAGCATTATCGACAGGAAAGCTGTCAAAATTTCAGCTCGATCCATAGCGTAGGTCAATTTCTATCGTCGATTAAAGTTAACGACATTTATTTGTGCATAACAATGGAAAAAAGCGAGTTTAGGGCTGTCATCAAACATCTCGATTTGAAAAGCTTAAGCCCGAAAGAAATCAAAGCCGAGTTGGATGCAGTTCATGGCACATCTGCACCTGTGTTTGCAACGGTTTACAATTGGGTGAATGAATTTAAACGTGGCCGTTCATCCACAAAAGATGAACATCGTTCAAGACGCCCAGTTGAGGTGTCTACTCCTGAAATCATCGACAAAATCCACGATCTGATTTTGAACGATCGGCGAATTAAAGTGCGCGAATTAGTTGAGGCCACGGGTATATCACAAGGTACAGTCGCTTCAATTTTGCATGAAAAATTGTCTGTGAAAAAAAATTCGGCAAGATGGGTGGCGCGTTTGCTCTCAGAGGAGAATAAGCGCAATCGTGTAGTGGACTCTGAGGCTATGTTGGCACTCTTTCATCGCAATCCTGCCGAATTCCTTCGTCGATATGTCACTGTGGACGTAACCTGGATACACTACTACACTCCAGAAACGAAGAGAAAGTCATCACAGTGGATTTTCAACGGTGAACGTGCTCCGAAGAAGGCAAAAATTGTGCCATCGGCTGGCAAGGTGATGGCCACGGTCTTTTGGGATTCGCAGGGCATCATTTTTATCGACTACTTGGAAAAAGGAAAAACAATAACAGGAGCGTATTACGTGTCGTTATTGCAACGGTTGAGCGAGGAAATCAAAGAGAAACGCCCCCATCTGAAGAAGAAAAAAATCCTCTTGCATCCGGACAATGCGCGTGTGCACACCTGCGCTGTTTCCATGTCCAAAATTGTGGAATTGAGAATGGAATTGTTGCAGCATCCCGCTTATTCACCAGATTTGGCCCCGAGTGCCTTTTTTTCCCAATCTGAAGAAATGGCTTGGCCATTTCTTTTTTTTTTTAAAAAACATTTTTTTTCCATCTTTTTCTAAGGACTTATTGAACGACCCTCGTACATATGTTGGCAACCCCTTAAGTTAGTTAGATATACTTCATACTTTTAATACTAAAAAAGACTAAATTAAATTAAAAAATGAATATATTTTGATTATTTATAAATAATTAATTTTTAAAATAAAATAACTATTAATTAAGTTGAAATAATAAATTATATTTTTGCTAGCAAAATTTTCTTGTTCGTTTATGAAGTGTAACTTTAAAGTCAAAATAACAATCGCAAAGTTTAAGAGCAAGTTACTTTATCTAAAGTATTTCCACTTTAAACATCTTTTGTTCCCATAATTTAGTAAAGAATGAAAAACTGGCAAGACAGTTGTTGTTCAAGTGTACGAGTATCCTCGAGCTTGGCTTGTCGTTTATAGTGACAACTCTATCACCAAGTCCTTTGTGTAGAGGACTACTTATTCATCCACTAAATTTCTTATACTGTCATGGTATGGTGTTGTACATGTTAGTCTTGAGTGGCACATCCTATACAGTTCGAAATAGATGTGAAGGAAAGCGCCTGAAGACTGTTGGCTTCATTCAGTCAGTCAACAGGAGAAAACGCTTTAATCCTGTCAAAGGAAACACATCACGTTCCATCATTTCTCAAATGAATCTCGGAGATATTCTCTTTGTACATGGTCTCGTTTTACCTTTTCTATTTCGTACTTTTCCTTTAACATTTTAAGAGTAAAAGCAACAGGAATGTACCATTTATTCGAATAAAATTCTTTTACGAAAGTCCAGAAACGTTAAGGATAACGTGAGGATTTATACAAAAAGCTTTGTGTTTAATTAATTTACGAAATTCCGCAATGTTTTTTTTGGGTTTTTTTTGCAGTATTTTATGCAAACAATTTTACTGAATAATTTGTAGCAAAATAAATAGTATTTTTTCTACAATCTTATTGATATTTTTAAAAAAAATTGTCTTTTAATTTATCTTGTTTTACATTGTTCATAATAAATGGATTTTTGTTTCAGTGATTGATATAATCTTATAAGGTTATTAAATATTTTCTTTGCAGGCAAAAGTTATTGCAACAATTGAGCTGCTGTGGAAGCCTTCTCATATTTTTTTTTATAAAACTATGTATCAGATAAAGAGAAAAAAAACTTAGTTATAGTGTAATTAACAAAGACTATTTTAATGTGTCAAAAATACTAGTGATGTGTCGTTATAAGATTAAAATTATTACCATATTCGAAAAACGAAGAATAATGTATGTTCTGTGATTTCAATCTGTAATAAATAGCGAAATCATGGGGGAACATAATGATTATCTCTTCCTTGATATACTTAAGCTCAATTAATTATATCTGCTGAAGCCATAAATGAATCCATCTAGCCTTTCCTTTTTAAATATGCTCTCGACAATCGGCACTTTTAAAAATGCCATACTTGGAAGTATACAAATACAGCTGAGTTACCTCCAATAGGAAAAATACTCAATAATAGGTTGCATTGAAGTAAATATTTTAATCTTTTATTAAATATCTTTAATAATAAAAAAATTATTTTTAGTAAAATACAAAACATTTTTTAATAAACGTAAGATACACTATAAATAATACCACCTTAATTGCAGCCTGATTGAAATACTTTTGTTTTGTAATATACTCTCAATTAAGCTCGTAGCCATCAGGATTTCTCATTTAGTAATGTTAAGTAAACATTATATTAATAATATGACAAATCATAGTCAGGAGTCCTCCTTTTTGATGATATTAATTTGTCCAATAAACTCCAGCTCCCGTGTTTAGACGATAAGTTGCCACCCGAAGCTTGCCTAAGCATATCAATGATAACGAATAGTGAACCATCCAGTTAACAGAGGCTAATCAAATGATCGAAGTTCTTTTTTTGTGCGGAACAATATAAACCACGTATTAATTGAGCACTGACATCTCTCAAACATACTAGAAAATATTGGATCACTTAGGGGTGACAACTTTGCCGATAATAGGCGGTTTAACTTTGTCGTACGAAGTACGAACTTAAATTGAATGCAGCAATCAGAACCATTAGGAGATTAATCAAATATTAAAATATTAATTTATACATATTTTTATATAAGACCTAAAGGGCACTATCATTAGATCGGCCGAAAAGGTACAAGGCGCATGCTGCAAAGAAAGTTGTAACGGCTGGCTTGATAATGCTTGGAAGCAAACAATAGAACAAACGAATGCTGCATAACGAGCCATGCTACATTCTACGACAATGCGGACACGCATAGTTAATTATCGTAAATTCCGAAGAGCAGAAAAGAGGATAAATGAAAAATACCTGATATAATTATCAGGTCTGTGAAATCGGAAAATATAGGAAGCAACTGCACCAGGATCGGAAGTTTAACCTATCTGTGAGTAGGATGAGAATATTTACACCGCAATGCAGAGAAAAGAGAGGTCTCTCGAGCTGAAGTAATCAAGGAAATTATTGAGGCAATGCGTCGACTGAAGAACCATGTCACCTAGTGTGGGCTGGTTCGCCAACGAACTGGTTAAGTTTCGAGGTGAGACAATGTACCAAACTGTTCATCAATTAATTGTCCAAGTATGGAATAGCAAATCAATGCCTGATGACTGGTTATCATTGTCTGCCCCAAAAAGGAGATATCACAGAGCGGAGGAATTATAAAGGGTATTACGTTGCTGAAAACCACCTATAGGTTATTCGCCGCTATTTGCCTAGGCATGGATAATCCGACTTTACCAAAGAACTAGTAGTTCAAACACGTATCAGCGAAGCTTCGCTCCAGGAAAATTGGCGACAGATCAGATCATCTTTCTGCGGTAGTCGTTGAAAAAACTATTAGAATATTGTCAATAGATTTACCATCTACACATATTCATTAACTTTAAACTAGCTTACAATAGCATAGGCAGAGTAAAACTCTACACATACATGAAAGGATTTGGCATCCCAAAAAAAAATAATTAAACTAAGTAGGCTAACCATGACTAGTGTGAGAGAAAGAGTAAAGGCAGCCGAATCACTTTCAAACCAGCATTTTAATGCATACTCTTTAATGTAGCACTAGAAAAAGTAGTTCATGGCTAAAAATAAATCATTGGGTACTATCCTCATTAAGTCTGTTCAGCTTTTAGCACACGCCAATGACATCGACAGTATGTGACGCTAAAAAAGGGCAAGAGAGGCCTTCATCAACATTCAAGCTGGCAGAAAACAATTTGGACTAATAAAAGACAGAACAAAGTACATGGCGGCAGTGTTGACGTCGAAGACAATACCAATTAGGACTAGTCTCGTATAGATAGGAGATTATAGCTCTAAAAGAATTAAATAATTTTCCTATTTCGGATTAAAAGTCGAAGCCGAAAACAACATGGCCGCAGAAAAACAACTTGGATATTTCAGTCAGTATAAATCATTTCGCTTAAAAATTAACATCGAAGCATAACATCCAAGCTACTGATATAGTATAAGACACCAGTCCAGCCAGAACTGATGTATTATTCGAAAATTTGAGTTCTCAGTAAAAACCACTATAAACTCTTGTCCGCGTTCAAGAAGAGGTTCTTTTCAAAAAATGTTGGCCCCTACAGGAGGATGGGTGATTCCGGGACCTGGTTATAGATAAAATTAAGCCCAATAGGTTGCCGTGAGCTAGATACTTAATATGTATGGATAAGGGTAATCCCTTAGTAGTTAAGTCTACATTGGATCCATTTAACGGGGACCCAGAAGACTAGGTAGACCCTGCATTCGGGGGAACATCAGCGTTGGAAAGGACTTACAAAATATGATAGGAGTGTCAAACTTAACAACCACGGCATGAATCCGGGACGTTTGGAATTATTTGATTCAACAGACCTACTCATGACTTCCAATTATCGTTTCCTCTATGATGATGATGTTAATTACTGGGTAAGTAATTCTACCAACTTCACGTCGCAGTTTTCTGTTTTATCACATTTCTTATCTCAAATATCTCATGATATTATTTTCAGTAAAATTGTTGAAATAAAGTTAGATTTTTTTGTTACCCTGAAACACTAACTATTCCTTTATAATTATTTATTTAGTATGATAAATTTTCAATATTATAGAAGTACTCTTTTATAATACCTTTGCATGAAATGACTCAAAATTTAGGCTTTTTAAAATTATATTACATGCGTCAATTATTTATGTTGATAATTTATTGGCAGTAGCATACATTTATACTTTCTCAATCGATGTCAACTGACTTACAGGATTTAATATTCAAAGTTCTTAAATAGGATACAAACTGACTTCAGTAATCAGTATTATAAACTTCATATATCATGCATATGAAATTGTTTTTCCTCTATTACAAATTAATTGAACTTGATCGTATCTAACCAACAAAACTTACGAGATATCCTTTTATAAGCCCATATCAAGGGGTATAAACGCTCTATTAGGCATTACCCAAAGTAGTCATCTATGGAAGGGGCTTTACAATAAATACGATTAATATTTAACAGTTTACTATTTTTTGCAAATGACAGTAAATGATTTTTTTTTCTTTTCTATGCGAATCAACAACGAATAAAGTTAAAAATTAAATTTACACTATGTTCTGTTAGCCAGACGTTCCGTAGGAGCTGCCTGGAATTTATAGTCGAAACGGGCATTCTACCAAAATTTAAGAACAACAGTTCAGTTGCTAATCGGACAGTGCCAATACGCATCAGTAAAATTTATGATCAAACGAAAATAGTGCGGTTGTAGCTCAAAGTGTACGTGGAGACTATAACTTCTCCATTCCGCGTTGTTTACAAGAACTAGGCCTTTCTGCGACTACAACAGGGAGAACTATAAAAGCTTACTGTCTGGTGTGTATTTTGGTCAAACGGCATTACCGGTCCCTGCTGCTTTCGAAATGAGGTTGGCATGACCAACGGTGTATACAGAGAAGTACTGAACAATATTAACAGATTTATTTTTGGCCTCAATTGGATAATATAAACTTGTATAATATCTAGTTTTAACAGAACGGTGTAATTTGCCTTACACCAATTTAACAAAGGAACTTATTTCAGACGAAGTTTCCACGCCACGCTATTAATAGAAAAAGTCTCAGTGAGATTTAGGTCCCTGAGAGTTTTTCTATTAAGCTACTTTAAATTATTAGTTTAAACCATTAAACTGATAATACCTTCTAAGCTGGAGAAGATCATCTTTCAAGCCATCGGTGAGATTCAGTTCGATTTATACGGCATAAATCATCAAAACTTGGACTTTTCATATCACCTTTTGCAAATGAATTAGTGGAGGTCATTTTAAAAATGATATTATAAAATAATAATGATACTACAATTACTTCCTTTTATAATAAAGATATTTACCATACTGTAAATAGATCTTTATTTATTTAATTTTAAAGACGAAACGCTCTTAATGAAAAACATGTTGGGTCTCTTGCTGTGCATTCTTCCTATTGACGACATTTTCAAACTCATTAAATCTTCCAAAATTCTCATTTACGCCAATGATATCAAAATTTGTTCTTGTATAAGAGACATAACTGATATTTATTATATTTAGTAGGATCCAAACATTGGTGTAAATCCAAAGGCCGGCTACTAACGAGTGATTTCTACACTTTTGCAATCCAAAGGCCGGCTACTAACGAGTTTTATACACTTTTGCAATTTGAAAACTAAACTAAGAGTTTAGTTTTCAAATTGCAAAAGTGTATAAAACTTTTATTTGAATCGATAAATCAATGCTTGCAATTATTTCATGTAAAGGTTTGCCACAACTACGTTTAAAGTGATCCGTGCTCACTTTTTTGAGCATCTCAGGTGGTATCTCGCTAATAACATGTATAATGTTGTCTTCCAAGGCTGCAAGTGACGCTGATTTATCGGCATAGATGAATAACTTCATGTAGGCTCATAGAAAACTCCGAACTGATCTCTCAATATGGCCTATGTGGCATGTAGCGCCGTCTTGTTGAAACCACATATCAACCAGATGCTGTTCTTGCATTTTGGGTAAAAAAAAAGTTCAGCGATGAATCCACCGTTGCGGGCGCTATTGATATTAATATTGCGGCCAGCGTCATCTTTAAAGAAATAACAGTTCGGCTGAAAAGTTTATAAGGTTGACATTTAGATGGCGCCTCTTGCAAAAATCTACTTAATCATCACAAAGCATCATCCTTCAAATGATTCCTGTCAAAATTTGACAGCAATCGGTCGATTGATTCGTGAGATATAGCATTTTGAGTGAAGCAACTTTTGTTATTGAAAAAAAAAATGGATAAAGATGAATTTCGTGTATTGATAAAGCATTGCTTTTTGATGAAAAAAAATACAGTGGAAATCAAAGCATGGTTCGACAAACGTTATCTGGACTCTGCTCCAGCTATTTCAACTGTGAAATATTGGTTTCGTCAATTTCGAACTGGTCGTACGAGCACAGTTGATGCAGAACGCAGTGGACGCCCAAAAGAGGTGGTTACGGCAGAAAACATCAAAAAAATCCACAAAATAATTTTAAATGACCGTAAAGTGAAGTTGAGCGAGATAGCTGAGACTCTGAAGATATCGAAAGAGCGTGTTGGACATATATCCTGTGTATATCGAAAGAGCGTGTTGGACTGTGTTTAAAGTGGGTGCCGCGTGCGCTCACTGTGGACCAAAAACAACAACGTGTTGATGATTCTGAGCAGTGTTTGGAGCTGTTCAAGCGCAATAAACCCGAATTTTTGCGTTGATTTGTGACAATGGATGAAACATGGCTCCGTCACTACACTCCAGAGTCCAATCGGCAGTCGGCAGAGTGGAAAGCGAGCGACGAACCGAATCCAAAGCGTGGAAAGACGCAACAGTCAGCTGGCAAGGTGATGACGTCTGTATTTTGGGATGCGCATGGTAAAATATTCATTGACTATCTCCAGAAGGGACAGACGATCAACAGCGACTATTATATAGCGTTATTGGATCGTTTGAAGAAAGAAATCGCTAAGAAATGGCCTCATTTGAAGAAGAAAAAAGTGTTGCTTCCACCGTTTCGTAAACGCACGCACAAATACATGCTTTTGGGTACAATGGCAGTTTTAATTTTACCTGCGGTTATTTATTAGACCAAATGTTACAATTTTGCTTATTAACAGACCCATTCAACCAGAAATAAGATTCGTCGGTGAACGAAATTTTTGGTAAAAAAACGGATTTTCCCCAAGTTGTTCTAAGACCCAATCACTAAAAATTTGACGCTTTAGCAGGTCGTTCTACTTTAGTTCTTCTACAATCAGACCAATATACTTGCGCAAAATCTTCCATATAGTTGAGTAACACCTTCCCAATTGCTGTGAACGGTGACGGATGGAGTAATCGCGGTCTTCACCAACACTGGACGCTACGACAGCAATATTTTTCTCCGTATGCACTCTACGCACATGGGTTGGTGGTTTGTTATCCAATAGCGTCAAATTGCTACAAAATTTTGTCACTATGGCTTGAACTGCTTGCTCAATAGATGGATTATGGCGGCCATAAAATGGTTGAAGTGTGCTAAACACATAAAACGAATACGAATTTGGATCATAAAAGTCAAAAATTTATAACCATTATCCTTCCATAATAAAATGGCAATGCTAACTGAGCACTCCTCACTTTAACAGACGTCACTAATTATGCAGGATCTGTCAAAAATAATAACATAAAAAACCAAACAGCAAAAAAATAAATGGTAAATTAATAACATTTTCTAGAATTAATCGAAAATATGTGCAGTCTATTGCTGACTTAGGGAGATAGACTAGATAGAAAAATATCAATATATTCCATATTAACTATATAATTTCAAAAAGAAGCATAATTTTAGTCAAGGGCATACCTTTACTCACTTATATTATTCCTTAGTGATACTAGTACTTGAATATGCATCTGTTATCTGGACACGTTTTCCTACCACACATATTTGAAGAACGTAATTTTGTTCGATTTGTGATAAAAGATCTTCACTTCCACCTCATATAGATCGTATTAATTGGTTTAAGAATGATTTTCTCTACAAAAAAACTGCTCATCTAGTGTAAATTCACCAATTTTTAGATAGAAATATCGACTGTAAGGCTTATTCAACTATATTTTCCTTTAAACATATTAAATTATATAGCTTTTCTGTGTATAACTTTTGCAATTGAATGACTTTAAACTAAAGTGGTTTGTGAATGTATTTCAGCTAATGTTGTAGAATTATGGATTCTTGTATATGCGTAAAGTGATTAAAAAGTGTATATTTAAAACTTTTATGTCTGTTGAATTTAAAATTATTTTTTTACCTTCTATAACAATAAATGCCTAGTGTTTATTTTATAAAGTTGAAGAAATCTTCTATAGAGAATAAATTATATTAAAAATACTCGTTAATCTGCCTAATCGAATAACAAAATTCTATTAGTGTTACTTGACGCTTTGATTAAATATATGGAAATCATAGATACTATCTTGGCCACTAATCGAGGTTGGAATTAAGTTTGAACTTGTCTTTCATAGATGAAGTTAGATTTGTAATTTGTTTACTCATCCAATGGTACATTCTCTCAGATGAAAACCATATAAATAATGGGACTACTTTGTTAATAATACACACAAACAGCACACACGTATTTCTTTACGAAACGTATCCTTTTTGACTAGTGCTAAAACTTCGTCGCTTTTGTGTTCGGCAATAAAGAAGGACATTTACCAAGCAAATAACCTTCCGCCTTTGCACTGGCCTAAGACGCAAACATTAAGCTTTCACTCATTTCTGGTTAATTCAATGCTTTACAAAGTAGTTGTGTTTGCTGTAGGTGACAGAGTAGAGGGATTCATCATAGTGTGTAAACATTCAATTATCACTAATGGCCTATCATAATAATTACCATCACTACTTAATATGGATTTGGATCTGTTGAAATGTATTCCGCCCCGCCTTAACTCTCTCCGGTCATCTCCCATATTACACTAACTTTTCAGTATACGAGTACCAAGCCAGGTTGATTATTCACAATCACATTCATCCATATAGTCGAATCTTATATTTTCCCTTCATGTACAATATATAAGGATATGGATATTACCATAATATGAGACTGTTGTTAGATTATCATGAACATGGAGCTGGTTTTAAAGTTTATAATGGAAAATTTTAGGGAAACTAGTCCTATTTTCGGTTCGGTCCAGTCTTTGTTTTGAATACGCAATAATAGTATAAGTTTTCCTACTGTAGCTCAGGATATTTAAGATTTACCCAAGGGATAATTTCAGTTTTATCAGCCTTTGTATTAATTGTAAATATACGCACACGTATATATGTACTTTAGAAAATGAATATCAACACCAGCAAAAAAGAAAATCTCATCTTATTCGAATGTGATATGGCAAGACCACCACCATACTACATTCTAAAATGTATTTAACAATTTGCCTGTGGCAGATAATGAAAATTGCCTTAAATCAACACAAAACTAAAAGCAAATTCTGTTATTTACTTTAGAAAATAAATTTCTCGAATCACTGTTCCATGGAAAGAGATCATTCTTGAAAGGAAATGGATATTTATTTGCTAGAAAAACCAAAAACAAAAAAAATCCATTTGATTTCAAAGTTCATAGTTTAGTTCACTTTATGTAAAATTCTGCCTCCAAAAAGGATTTCCATATGTCAACTTATTAAAACCATATGCAAATATCAATAGTAAAGTGAAGGAGCTTAATGAAGACTTCCATAATAGCTGATATATAGAAAATTTCACTGATCCTGTATTTCCTGAACCGGAAATTTTCATTCAAAATCTCTGAAGAATAAGCTTAAGTTTAACCATTTACTAGTAGTAGTAAATAATATTTCAGTTACTTGATTTTTTTTTCAATAATAAATTGAATAATTATGTCCCCAAATGGAAAAATTAACCAAACAAAATATATATAAGGTTTTAAAGGTTAACAGAAATACTTTATTGTATATGTCACTCGAATACGGCTTACCTCATTGATGGTATCCGAGTTTGTTATAGGATAAGCTATAAAAGTTGATAGTAAAATCGAAAGCCTTAATATGAAAACAATTTATTGACTCACGAGTGCGTTTAAATCGAAATAAATAGACAATCGAAGGTGGGACGGCACGGTTGTTCATTAAAAGTTGATTTCAAAATCATCCAAAATAAGATAACTTTCAATGAAATTTTTAGTTAGAGACTAAAGTGTTTTTGACATGTGCCAGGACACACAGCTATGGAAATCTAGATTCAGTATATTAAACGAGCCTGATCTTTCGGTTGGGGCGAATACTTATAGTTTTATTAAATTTTGTAGAGTAAGTAGCGGACATAGTCTATTGACTATATTTACTAATAATCAATTTTAATTTCCATGTTCACTATTTAGAAACCTATAATCGGTTGACTTAGAGAAAAGAAAAAAAGCAAATCTAGTAGACAAGAGAATGTGCCTTGATATTTTCTTTAATTTAAAATATAAAAAAAATATATAAATACAAAATAATAATATAATATTGCATGAAGTTGTATGAAAATGAAAGCATATTCTATATATCTTAGTAAAAAATAAGTAGGACACGAATCAACACTAGATGGTGGATAGTTTCTCCACACAGCCTATCAGGACCTATATTCCTCGAAATTACAACATGCAAGGAATATAGGTCCTGATAGGGTCATTCATAAAGAGGGTCATTCAAAGAGCGGCAATACTAATTCTAAAAATGGAAGCACGCCGTTGTTTCCCATTTAATAACCCCAGATACCTCATAATACGTAGCTGCCCAATAATAGTTTATGAAAATGGGTTCGAAAAAGTTTGACAAAATAAAAGATTTAGTATTGAAGGCGGCAGCAGGATTCGTTAAAAGAAGTAGCCAATCTTCTGTTAACCTGTTCAATAAAAAAAATCTCTTAATTGAAGGATTGACTAAGCCTTCTTGGCTTCAATGTATCCGGCACTCAGTATGGATTTACGAAAGGTAAATCAAGGGAGGATGCCTGGATGTGTGTACACATATGTTGCCGAGAGTGAGACTAAGTGCGTATGTGGTGTGTTTGTAGATTTTCATAATGCCTTCAATTGCATGCCATGGGATCGCATCATTGAGCGGCTTGAGGAGATTTCATGTGAAGAAACTTCTCTATGGAAAAGTAGAAGTTAGGAGGGTTGTTCGGCAGATGGTACGTGGTTGCCCACAGGGAACTGTGGCCGGCTCCGCCATCTGGAATATGATGATTTACGGTCGTTTGGTGCAGTTGGAGAAGGCCGGAGGAGATAATCTTCTACTTTTGATTGAGGGGGGGAGTAGGTATGCAGTAGAGATAGCGGGAAGCGGCTATATGTAGATAGTGTCTGAGTGGAAGAATAGATTGGGGGTGAATGGTTCAGAAAGAAAAACTGTGTAGGCCGCCCAATATTCGTTTAGTGGTGGTAGGAGTCCAAAACGAGTGGAAAGTACGGTACCTTGGAGTAAGATTGGAGAAACGCTTAACTTTCGGGTAGCCGGTTTGGTAAGCATGCTGGTGCGAGTATTTCGCGAAGAATGGGGACTTCAATCCAGAACGGTAAAAGTCCTTAACAAGGGTGTGTTTTTTTTTCTATTTAGATTAATGAGGTACAGGGGGAAACCTTCAAGAGGTACTTGCCTGGAAGTTTTTCCTGCCAGGCGAGTTATGCGGGATTTTTACCTCGCTAAAACCTAACCTGCAATTCTGATCTTGCTCCCGGAACGATGGTTCCCCGGCGGCACTCTTTATAAATACAACTTCGCCGGGGCGTTCTTGTTTGATGCTACTGTTGTCCCGATGTTATGACGCCTCGCGGCCTATTCTTCGTACGTTGTGTGGAGATCCTTGATAATGGATTCCGCGTACTCTGCAATTCTGGTCCAAGCCGATTGGCTCTTCAGCATGCACTCCACTATATTTTCTGGACTGATGGAACGGTCCAGATTTCTCTCCAGCTCCAACCGCGTCTCCTCGTAGAGGGGGCACTGGAAGAACACGTGTTCTGCGTCTTCGATCACAACGCGGCAATGATGACAGTTTGGGGAGTCAGTTCTCTTGAATCTGTGCAAGTATGCCCGAAATCATCCATGCCCAGTCAAGAGTTGGGTGATGTAATACCCGACTTCCCCGTGCAGGCGAGTGACCCATTTGGTAACATGTGGGATCTGCCGATGAGTCCACCGACCCTTCATCGAGTTGTTCCATCTCTCTTTCCGGAGGCGAAGACTCTCGGGTCTCTCCTCTTCACAGAGGACCTTTCGCCGCTCCTCCTTCTTCCTACGATGTTGGCGTTCCCGCTCTCCTGCCAGGATGTCGATGGGTGGGCATGTTGCCACGATGTTGACCGCATCGTGTGATACCGTTCGGTATGCTGACGCCACTCTGATCGCTGAGAGCCGCTGGACTGATGTCATTGTCTTGCGGTATGTTGTTAGCTCCAGCGATTTCGCCCACACTGGTGCTCCGTATAGCAGGACGGAGGTAACCACAGTCGCCAGTAGTCGCCTTTGGATTTGCCTGGGGCCTCCGATATTGGCTATTATCCGCGAAAGTGCGCCCTGTACTGCTGATGCCTTCCTGCTGACGCTGGAGATGTGCTCCTTGTAGTTGAGTTGAGTTTGGCATCCAAGACCACTCCTAGATACCGGATGTAGGGTAGCGACCGGATGTCGTGATCGCCTACTCTTATGGTGATGGTCTCCATTTTCTTCCGGCTACTCACAAGGAGTGCCTCGGTCTTATGTTCCGCCAAAGACAGGTCTGCCGATGTCATCCACTGTCTTATGCTCCGGATGGTGGTGGAGAATGCGGCTTCCAGTTCCTCTAGGTGTTTGGCTACAAGGACAACCGCTACGTCGTCCGCGAAGGCCACGAGCGTTGTGTTCGTCGGTTATTCCAGATGGAGTAGGCCGTCGTACATGACGTTTCACAAGAGTGGCCGCAGGACAGAGCCCTGAGGTACCCCACCCGTGACCCCATACTCCGCTGGTCCATCCGCCGTTTCGTAGTCTAGAAGTCGATCACTGAAGTATGATCTAACCATCCTCCGTAGGTAGTAGGGCACCCCCATGTTCTTAAGAGCCTCCAGGACTCGATCCCAGGGGGCCGAGTTAAAAGCATTTTTGATGTCCAGGGTGACAATGAGACAATACTTTTTGGAACCGCCTTTCCATCTCTTGCCTGAGTGGGCTTCCTTTGCGATGTTTGTGACGAGTTCCAACGCATCGATGGTCGATCTCCCCTTCCTGAATCCGAATTAAAATACGGAAAGTTGAGAATCGATGTATTGCTCCAATCTGTCGGCCACTATCCGCTCAAAGTTCTTCCCGTCCGAATCTAGCATGCAAAGTGGACGATAGGATGTTTGTTCGTCCGGTGGTTTCTTCCCTTTTGGGATAAGAACCAATCTTTGTTGCTTCCATCGAGTCGGAAATACACCTTGCCGCAGGCAGGCGCCATACATGCTTATAAACCTGTCTGGTGTGGCAGCAATTGCACTCTTCACTGCAATACTATATCTTATAATTTCCAGACAACATATAATTGGGGTAGGAATAATGTATTTTTTTTGACAGCTGAAGGGTATAATAATATATTATCAGGTATACCAGGTTTAGTCGATAGATAAATATAGGTTTTCAACAAGTTTTTGATTAATATGAATATGTCCGATGTGTTCCACTACCTGCTCCACTATTCAAATTGATTTATCTCTGCTATTACAAATATGCAGTGAGGAACGGAGATAAGGCTTCGCCTAAAAAGTCATTAGGTACTCGAAATTCTGTACTAGTAAAGTACTCGAAATTCCGCACTTCTCCTTCCTTTACATGTGCTATTAACTAAGATTTTCATCATTCTGAGAAAACAATAAATTTTATCTGAATCATAGTTTATCTAAAAATTTCATCTTCCTCAATGGATAATTTAGATACTTACGACTTTTATTATTAGTCATGGTAATTTCTGAATACACATAGCCATAGCTTATTTTGCTGCTTTTTTAAGTCATAAATTATATTGTTAATTGGCTAATAAATATTTAACAAAGTTGATGTGTTGTAAAACATCATTTAATGAGAGGGAAAAAGTTCACAAAATAATATAAAAAATAAGCAGAATATGTATAATTTTTCACATATTATAAAAACTTTGTTATTTTCAATAGAAGCCAAATATGTTTGTTGAATGTCTGACCACTTGAACATTGTTTAGATATATACATATATCTTCATACCTCATGTATAAATATAACCTTGATAAATAACCTTGATAAATTCAGCTGAAAAGTTTATACGGTTGACGTCTAGATGGCACCTCTTGCAAAAATCTACTTAATTACCACAAAGCACCATCCTTCTAATGATTCATGTCAAAATTTGACAGCAATCGGTCGATTGGTTCGTGAGATATAGCATTTTGAGTGGAGCAACTTTTGTTATTGAAAAAAAATTCATAAAGACTAATTTCGTGTATTGATAAAACATTGCTTTTTGATGAAAATACAGTGGAAACCAAAGCATGGTTTGACAAACGTTATCCGGACTCTGATCCAGCTATTTCAACTGTGGAATATTGGTTTCGTCAATTTCGAACTGGTCGTACGAGCACAGTTGATGCAGAACGCAGTGGACGCCCAAAAGAGGTGGTGACGGCAGAAAACATCAAAAAAAGCCACAAAATAATTTTAAATGACCGTAAAGTGAAGTTGAGCGAGATAGCTGAGACACTGAAGATATTGAAAGAGCATGTTGGACATATCGTGCATGAATATTTGGCCATGCAAAGTGGGTGCCGCGTGCAAAGTGGGTGCCGCGTGAGCTCACTGTGGACCAAAAACAACAACGTGTTGATGATTCTGAGCAGTGTTTGGAGCTGTTCAAGCGCAATAAACCCGAATTGCGTCGATATGTGACAATGGATGAAACATGGCTCTGACACTACACTCCAGAGTCCAATCGGCAGTCGGTAGACTGGAGAGCGAGCGACGAACCGAATCCAAAGCGTGGAAAGACGCAACAGTCGGCTGGCAAGGTGATGGCGTCTGTATTTTGGGTTGCGCATTGTATAATATTCATTGACTATCTCCAGAAGGGACAGACGATCAACAGCGACTATTATATAGCGTTATTGGATCGTTTGAAGAAAGAAATCGCTAAGAAACGGCCTCATTTGAAGAAGAAAAAAGTGTTGTTTCACCAAGCCAATGCACCGTGTCACAAGTCGATGAAAACGATGGTCAAACTCAATGAATTAGGCTACGAATTGCTTGCCCATCCACCGTATTCTCCAGATCTAGCCCCCAGTGACTTTTTCTGTTTGCAGACCTCAAGAAAATGCTCGCTGGCAAGAAATTTAAGACCGATGATGAAGTGATTGCCGAAACTGTGGCCTATTTTGAGGCAAAACCGAAAGCGTTAGGAGCGCTTTTTGATGAAGAATGAATCGGTAACAAAAAAAAGGAAAGGGGCTCATTTTACAAGGGATTTGCGGCCAAAGCTTTTTAATACACTTCGACTTGTTGCAATGTTTCTTGAGTGAAAACTTGCTGAAATATTTTTCATAACTTAGTTTTTTTCGTAGTCCTAAATAATTTCTAGCCGCAAACATTTTTGCGATCATTCTTCGAGAAATACATAGATATAAATAGTTTTTAGTAATTGCTCGACCGGTTCGCTTATACTCGTATATATACTCCTTAAATCTTCAAAACCTAAAGCACACGCTTTTACTGTACACCTTGCATAAACACTTATCACTTCTTTCGAAGTTGTCAATTTAATCAAAATCCTTTAAATAACAAACCTCTTGGTTATGTTCTTATCCAACAACTTCCTAAAAAAGCAATAGTCTTGCTTGCTACACTATATAGCACCATCCTTCGAACAACATATTTCAAAATTCTCTCGAAATTTGCCATACTAAAAATGATCCCTAAATCCAATAAACCAATAAACCATCCCACTTCCTGTAGAACAATAAGTCCCCTTCCAATTCTTTCAAAAATCTTTAAAAAAATAGTCCTCTACCGCTTAAATTTCCTACTTAAATTCTCAAATTTAATTTCCAATCCTCTTTAGAAATAAAAGAGTACTATCTATGTTAGTTTCTTTATATAAGTCAAGAGGAATCTTTCTTCAACGAATTTCCTAGTCCTAAAGTCATTCCTTACAAACCGGCACTTCTAAGTATATGAATTCAACAAACCCTCCAATATCTCTCCGATATTGGATGATGTTCCACAGGGTAGTCTATCTGGACCCATCCTTCAGTTTTACTCTGTGTCATAAACCATGTCCTCCCATATACCTTAATGGTAGTGCCATACCACATCACACCGAAGTTTGGTACCTATAACCGAACTGAGACTAACTTTTGACATGGAACCCACATAAAAGACTTAAAACACATGAACTAAATAGGCGATACATATAACTACTTCGACTTCTAGATAAACGTTCTAAACTTACTATAGACAGCAAGGTACTTTTACTCAATGCCCAACTGAAACCCGTTTGGACTTACGGACAAGAATTCTAGGGCTCTTTTATGCCTTCCAATTTCTGTCGAATTCAATACCTTCAAACAAATATTTTTCATACACTTGTCGATGCTCCCTTTTATGTTCGCAATACTGTTATTCATCGTGACCTTGAAGACCCATTTGTTTTTGATGTCGTTGTGTCTTATTATAAAAAGTTACATTCACGTATCTTCAATCATACTAATCCTCTTCTTCCAGAACTATCCTCCATTTTCTTTTGTAGAAACACCAATCGAAGACTGAAGCTTTATTTATTAAAATACTAAGTCTTACCATATGCACACGCTAGCAGGAGCAGCGTCAATAGATTCGATCATATAAATCTGCTTGTTATTATTTGTAGTTGTAGATATCTGTAAAAAAAAGTTTTAAAAAAAAATATATTTTCAAAAATTATTATTTTCAATTTAATGTTTTGCTCTACTAAAACATTTAACGGCTTTTATAAAGAATTACACGTACACGTATATAGATAGTTTTATGCTCACATCGTTAAGTTTACTACCCCCATCAAAAGATTGACAATGAACCTTTTTCATCTTAGATCATTTAAAGGTATTAAAAACTCTGCCTATCACAACCTATTGAAACTAATATTATTATCGCTTTATGATATCGCTTCTTCATTTCGACATTAAACTGAAGCTAAAACTTTTCATTTTTGCTTCCGGAAATTCGCCATGGTTTTGCTGTGACCAAGCTTTCCAAGGATTTCAGGACAGAGAAAATCAATCTCTTTTGGACCAATAGGGATATTTTATTATTCAGCATTTTTGAATGGAATAATTTAGACTGGCCAACATAATAGTATTTTTTAAATATTCAAAAAAATTTAGAGTTTAATATAATTCTTCAAAATTTTTTACAATGTAATTTTGTAACTTGTTAATTGGATTTTAATAATTCTTTATGAAAAAAAATTTTAGGAAAAAAATAGTTTTATGTCAATATTTCATAAGTAAATTTATATATTGTAGTTGGCAATAAATAAATATTAGCAAGTGCAAACAATTACTCTTCAAGCTAAAGTCTTAAAGTGTGTTAGAATTTAGACTTCTCGTATTTTTTAAAAAATTAAAAAATTGATAAAATATTTACTTTCTAATGTGATAAATTCTATTTTCAAAATATTCGAAAATTTAGATTGAATCAAAAAAAAGCTTGTTTCGAATTCTTCTATTCTATATTGACAAAAGTCCTCAATTATGGTGAATTTAAACTCGAAATTTAATCGAAAAGTAATTATTTTATCAAGTATAAATATATCGATACCGCTCGCAAACGAGATAAAGGATATAAATCCATAAAAATAGTAGGATAGAAACGATAGTAGTAAGGGTTGAAAAGAGAGGATTGCAAAAAAGAAGATAAACAAATATTATTACGAAAAAATGCTTCAATTTGATTGAGTTTTCGGCTGTCGAAAAAATTAAACCGATTATTCTTGAAGTGTGTTTGCGCTCTCTTGTGCAATACGCGAACATTTATTCAGAAATGTAATTGAATACGCAAAATAAAAATTAAATCAGTACCTCTTGAAAGGATAACTTTTTTTTTGGATACGAATTGTACCAAGGATAACTACAATATATTCGCTTATATCATATACAGAATCAATCGTACCCATATGTTTGATATATGTGTATGATACACATACATGCATAAAATCGATCACATTTGTTCGCTTATCAGTTGGTTGTAGATCTTCGTTCTGATTATACTTTCAGGATATGTCCTCCCTATGATGAGCAACGAGTTTTTACAAATTGAATAAACATTATTATCGTAGCTGTCGATTGCTTTACATTCGATATTATTCAAGACTAATTGAATTGCATATAAATTTGTCAAGTGTTCCGTAATATTTAAAAAAAATTCACGCTCCTACAAAAATTTTCCGCAAAAATGTCATTTACACAACCCAATATACACTCGAATACATTTTGCGTATAATACACGTATTATTTTAAGAATAACTTTTGCTAATTATTTTATATAAATTGATCGAATATATTTAAATATGCGTTGCAAAAAAAACTACTACTATTTTAATTATTCCAATAAAAAATTTTAAGGCTATATATAATTATATAAATTGAGAACTTACATTTTTAAAACTAAAATTCTTGAAGCGATTCGAAAATAAATAAATACAAGTATTTTAATTAATTTTTATATCAATAATTCAAATATATAATAATGGTTACTGGTTTTTTGGTAATATGATTTTTTTTAGATTTTTCGTTATTATATGCATATGGTTTATATATTTTATTTTTATTATATTGTAATAAAAGCAGTTTTTTGTCAGTTATCCTTTATTTATAGTATACGATAAACATGTTTGTTGAAGTAAGTAAATTTTCGGGAAGTCCAACTCTGTAGTTTTTGGATCTATCTTCATTGTCCAAATAATGAGGAAAGGTTTAAATTGGCAAAAAAAACATCAACATTAGTCGCTGCAATAGTGTAAAAAGGTATTTTTGGGATTCACAGGCGCGTGTATGTTTGTAACTTGGTGAAGATAATGTTATCGTTTGACGATGCTTCGAAAGGTAGATTCTGGATGAGCTATCGCGACATATTTTAAACGATCCAAATATTTTTTTTAGATAGATGATTTAGTCATTAGTCGCTGTAAATAATATATATGCCTTCGAATGGTTATGGAATGAGTTGGACCAATAGGACTTCTGAGCTGCTGTGGAGTTGGCATAAAACTATTCCATTAACTTTGCAAAACTTATTAATTTTCGCGTTAATAGTGACCTATTTTTTTATCTTATTACTAATAAGATATTTTAGTATTTTTCCCTTAATATATTAAAAACGTGTTCAAAAGAAATGATAGCAGGAAATTGTTTCAACCATTTCAAGATTGCAGGGATCTTTTTGTCCGAACTATATTTTAGAAAAGACAAATAGTAAAAATATGGACTCTAAATGTCTTAAACACGTGCTTATATGTTTTTTATGGTCTAATTAATAAGTTTCGGAGACAGTAATTTTCAGAACATCCTAGTGGTCGGCTATTGATATTTTGCATAAATTTTGCTTAAAATAAGATGACTATTGCTCTTTTCATTGATTATATATTTGTTGCTTAAAAAATTGGTATATGGAAAGCCTTTATAGTAAGACTATCGTAACAGCAAAATTTTAAAAATGTTAATAATATTTTTACAAAATAGACAGAATTATTAAGAGGTATTTTGAAATGATTTTACTTAGCGTCGTATTCGTTAATATGGAAATTACTAATAACGAGAAAATATTAGGTTGGTAGGCCAACAAAAATTATATGCCCGGACATATTCCAAAGCTACCAATACGTAAAGCATAGTGTAGATAAAATAAATTAACAAAATTGTAAAAAAAATCATTTATCCTTTTGATGATCTGTAGCATAAATGCCTTGATCATGCATTTGAAAATTCACTACCGAAAAACCCTTCAAAAGATTTAGTGTCGATATAGGAAAGTAATTTTCGAAGAAGTACAGAATACAGACAAACATGATATAATTCCAACATAATGTCCAATTGCTGTAAGAGTAAAACAAAGGCTCGTAGTAAGTAGAAGTGATCAGGTTGCAATCCGATATTTTACATGAAGCAAGTCCTAAAAAATATAATAGTATAAAAAATTAAATACAAAATATATGAGTAAGAGGGTCGTTCAATAAGTCCTTAGAAAAAGATGGAAAAAAGCTGTTTTTAAAATAAGAAAATTGTTATTTTTCAATTAATCTCCTCTTAGCTCTATACACTTTTCCAACCGTTTTTCCAAAATTTTTATCCCGTCCAAAATATAGGATTTCGGAAGTTCTGCAAAATACTCATCCGTTTGAGCAATGACGATCTCGTTGGAAGTGAACCGTCGTCCGCCAGGCCATTTCTTCAGATTGGGGAAAATAAAATAGTCACTCGGGGCCAAATCTGGTGAATAAGCGGGATGCTGGAACAATTCCATTCTCAATTCCACAATTTTGGACATGGAAACAGCGCAGGTGTGCACATGCGCATTGTCCGGATGCAAGAGGATTTTTTTCTTCCTCAGATGGGGGCGTTTCTCTTTGATTTCCTCGCTCAACCGTTGCAATAACGACGCGTAATACGCTCCTGTTATTGTTTTTCCTTTTTTCAAGTAGTCGATAAAAATGATGCCCTGCGAATCCCAAAAGACCGTGGCCATCACCTTGCCAGCCGATGGCACAATTTTGGCCTTCTTCGGAGCACGTTCACCCTTGAAAATCCACTGTGATGACTGTCTCTTCGTTTCTGGAGTGTAGTAGTGTATCCAGGTTTCGTCCACAGTGACATATCGACCAAGGAATTCGGCAGGATTGCGATGAAAGAGTGCCAACATAGCCTCAGAGTCCACTACACGATTGCGCTTATTCTCCTCTGAGAGCAAACACGGCACCCATCTTGCCGAAATTTTTTTCACAGACAATTTTTCATGCAAAATTGAAGCGACTGTACCTAGTGATATGCCCGTGGCCTCAACTAATTCGCGCACTTTAATTCGCCGATCGTTCAAAATCAGATCGTGGATTTTGTCGATGATTTCAGGAGTAGACACCTCAACTAGGCGTCCTGAACGATATTCATCTTTTGTGAATGAACGGCCACGTTTAAATTCATTCACCCAATTGTAAACCGTCGCAAACACAGGTGCAGATGTGCCATGAACTGCATCCAACTCGGCTTTGATTTCTTTCGGGCTTAAGCCTTTCAAATGGAGATGTTTGATGACAGCCCTAAACTCGCTTTTTTCTATTGTTATGCACAAATAAATGTCGTTAACTTTAATCGACGATAGAAATTGACCTACGCTATGGATCGAGCTGAAATTTTGACAGCTTTCCTGTCGATAATGATACTAAAAAAAAATCTTTACCGACACTACGAGCCGAATTTCTCGGGTTTTCTAAGGACTTATTGAGCGAGCCTCGTATATTCTAAATTATCAATTTTTTTAAATAAAAGACGGTTGGGACAAAACATTTCCGGTCGAACTGTTAGAACTTCCTTTTTAATTTTAAGTAAAACACATATTTTTGATGAAAATTTCGTCACTTTTTAATAAAACGAAAGTTACTAAAACTTCATCATTTATGAATTAAAAATAATATTGAGCAAATGTTCAATATGACTACGTTTGCAGATATCGACCCTTTCCATCAAATTTTGCATAATTGTGACTCTACCATTTTTCACGGATGACGCGGTTGATATTAATTTTTAAATCTTGAATTGTGTGTGGACCATTCTCATGAACTTTATATTTTATATAGCCTCACAAGAAGAAATCCAACGGCGTTAATTCATATGAAATCGATTGTTTCTTGGGCAGTGTTGCATTTACGTCAACCTCTTGAAACCACAATAACTGTGCTTGTTAGATGATTTTTTCTGGATGATAATAATTTTTATAATGGATTTGAATAAGATTTTCTTGGAAAACTGATCATACATATATTATAACAAAGGGTTTACTCTTAGCTTATGGAGTATAAGGAAAGATAGTTGAAGTGCCCAGTTGTAAAACCATAAAACGGAGTTGAACCTTAAAGCTTCACACATGAATACTGCTCAAAGGCATCACTTTCCGATAGTTGCAATGTCTTATTTGTACATATTGCTTTGGCGAATAGTACTTTAATTAGATTGCTTTATACAAGCATTAAATATAGATTAATATTTGTATGTAGTCAAAAATTGTATATAAACAGGTAGAATTTTTGACTATTTAAAAATATAAAATTAATGGAACAACACCCACCAAAAACTCATCGGACAGCCGTTATTGAACTGACATTTTGAACACAACTAATCGTTTGTTTATATTCCATGCTGTGAACTAATTATTTAGTTTTTAAATAATTAAAAATTAATTGTATAAAAGGCAATTATGTTTTTTATTTAAATATATAATTTATTTTACCCCATTAACTTATTTGAAAGAAAAAATTCGTGAATTCCTGATTTTAGCTGAACTGATGTTATTATTGTAACAATGGAAAAAAACAGCAACTTTTGAGACATCTCTTACATCCGTCATCAATCGCAACTAAAAGGAACTGGATTTTGGTAGAATTGATCTCTAACAATCCTGTGGTTGTGAATTGAGTCATTTGCCAATTCCGTAATTTTGTCTGCCACCGTATTTCTTGCAAACGAGTTGTCTCAATGTCGAAACTTCACTGATTCGATCATGGAACATGATTAGAAAAAATCATTTTGGACGAAGATCATATTCACATCTCGGATGATGGCTATTTTAATAAGCAAAATTGTCGCATTTGGGCATCTGCAAATCCAAGAGCCGCTACTGCCAACGGAGTGCGCTACAGGATGTAGAATTTTGCAAAGAGGTGCTAGCAATTATCCACCATAATCAAAGGAGACCATATTTACAAGATCCTGATAGTCAATACTTTGAATTTGATGGCCACGAAAAATCACATCGGGGGCCGCATGGGTCGCGCTGTTCTCTAGTTGAACACACCTGCTGTATATAGGCTCTAATTAATGATTGCATATATAAAATTATTTTTGTACTATTTACTTATGTTTCTTCAAACTTCTTAAAAATTATTGAATACCATAAAACACTTTTTTAAGAATATTATAGAATACACATCTACATGATCAACTATATTCTAAGAACTCTGTATCCAGGGTGTGAAAGAACTCAAGCCCACATATATACTCTAAGGAGTGAACAGGGTATGAGATTAATGGTCAGGGGAACCCACCCTTCTTTTGAAGAAAAACATGTGGAGTAAGCCCTCAGCAGGCAAACAAAAATAGAAAGGTTGGCAGCAAAAAGATTTTTAACCCCTATTTCAAGGGAGAAGTGCTAGAATACCAGTTCCTGTTTAGGCAGAAAGTTATATAGGAGGGTTTGAAAAAGATCACAACCCAGTGTCACAGATACCAAAGATACGGTACCGTCTAAAAAAATTGTGCCATGCACTTTAGATGTATAAGCAGCATGAGCCGGGAAAGTGCAAGAGGGTTCCGTACAGTTCGAAAACCAAACCGTACTGCGTGAATTGTCAAACATTTGGACATCCTGCTAGTTGTCAAAGGATGCTCAACATCAAAAAAATTTCAGGAAGCTATAGAAAGAAACGCTTCTGAATTAAGACCTGCAGCTATGAAATTGCAAACCGGGCTTTTATTATGCCGACATAATAAAAAGGCAAAATAATAACAAGACGACGTCAATCGCTGGGATTAAGATTCGGCGTGAAAAGGGCGCTGAACTACTGCAAAGAAGTTTTTGAAAGAGCACGTCCAGAGGCATAACTTTGACATGCCTCTGGGCGTATTCTTTCTAAAACTAAAAACAATTCAGCCTATCTTAAACGAGAAATACGAGTTTAAGAGGAAAATAAAATTAGTCGAACAGTTACTAATATGGTTTTCGGTGAATTAAAAGTAGTAACTGTCAATGTAAATTCGATTCGGAGTCATATTAAGAGAAGTGTAACGCATTTGATCATTTCATTATAGGAGGAGATTTTAATGCAAGGCATCTGCAATGAGAAAATATAAAAAACAACTTTAACGGTAAAGATCTTATAGAATGCCTACACAGTGTGTCCAAAAATAACCGAGCTTTAAATTTAAATCATACAACATGCAGCGCCATCTATTTACAACATTAAAAAGATACGTCCATCCTCTTTCAAACGCATCTAAATTTATGTAAATCGGATGATAGATGTGAAAGTTACGCCATTTCAATAAAAAAAAAGTGTGCTAATGTTACAAAACAAAAATGGAACAAAGAGCAATTATAAAATTTTGTATTAAACTTGAAAAAAAATTCGCTGAGACATACAAATTGATGAAAAAAGTTTATGGTGATGATTGTATGAGTCGTACTCAAGTTTATATGTGGTTTACATGATTTAAAAATGGTCCTGAGGATTTAAATGACGACCTAAGGCCAGGTCGTCCAGAAGCTAGTAATCATACTGAATTGGTGGAAAATGTCCGTGAAATCATTCGTATCGATGCAAATTTTACTACGAGAATATTTGCTGAGGAATTAAATACGAGTAAAAACATTATTTGGAGAATTTTAACTGAAGATTTGGGTAAAAGAAAGATCTGTGCGCGTTTTGTTCCACATGAATTAAATGAAGACCAAAAAATCGCTCGTGTGGAGCATTGCAAAGACATTGTTGAAACTGCTGAAAACGATCCAGACTTTCTTGATTCGATCATAACTGCTGATGAGTCATGGTGCTTTAAATATGACCCTGAAACTAAGCGTCAATCTGCTGAATGGAAGTCCAAAGGCGAGCCAAAACCAAAAAAAATGCGTTTTCAGAAGTCTCGAATCAAGACAATGTTGATTCGAAGGGTATTGTCCACAAGAAATTTGTTGCAGAAGGTCGAACTGTTAATGGAGAATACTACACATATTTAGGCGCCTTAGATCGTTTGTGGAAAAGAATATCCAGCAGGAAAACAGCTGTTTTTATTGCACGATAATGCACCACCTCACAAGACCAAAAAAGTGAACGAATTTTTGATGAAAAAACGGATTTCTCTCATCAACCACCCTCCGTATTCGCCTGATCAATCACCATGTGACTATTTTCTATTTCCAAAACTGAAAACCTAGATGAAAGGAGCATTTTATGATGATATCCCAGCCATTCAAGCAGCCGTAACCGAGGTGCTGAAGAACATTCCTATAAATGGCTGTAACTTTCACATCTGTCATCCGATTTACATGAATTTATATGCGTTTGAAAGAAGATGAATATATTCTTTTTAATGCTGCAAATTTTCAATAGATGTTGTTGCATGTTATATGATTATTTTTGGGACACACTGTATATGGGTGAAATAATAAATATCAAGTAGAGCGGCACTATCTAGGCAAAGTGATAAATATTTACAAATGCAAATTAATTGTCTACTATGATTCAATGTGAAGGAAAAAAAGAACTGAACAGATAGGAAAACGGACCAAGAACGGCAACAAGTTAAAGAGTTTTTAGAAACTTTGGAATACACTCATTTTTCTACAGCCTCTAACCATATTGTATTAATATTTATTTTTATGTTTAGAAATTTTTGAAATTAGTTTATTTAGCTGGTTCCATAAAAATGCATCTAATAGAATAGCCAGTTTTGTTCATAAGTTACTGTCAATATCTTAAAATTATACATAACCTTATAGGGATGATGTCAGAATTGTGGTGTTATTTGCATCTGTAGTATTTCAATGAGATTCATTATTCCATATTAAGAGAATTGGACATATAAAATTCCTAAATTAACAGACACCTCTCTATCTGATAAAAATACCAGATGGTAAAAAATACTTCAATGGTAAAAATACTTTTGACTTTCCACAACTCTGGGGAATTTGCAAACTCCTCAAAAAACTCTCTCCAAAGTTCATTATTAACAACAGCCATTTGTCGAGCACTTTTTTTTGACATACGGTTGTCACAACTTGCCCATACACAGCCAACTTCAGCTATCAAGCCCATAAAAATGAAAATATTTTGATTTTCTTCCAACCAACTCACCAACCATCAAAATAGTCGGCCAACTGCCCCACACACGATACAATTTGACCAGTTGACTTTTCGAGTAGGGTCTTTTTTATTAATATGGATTTAGTTACATCCCCAAACAGCTTATTGAGCCTAATTTTATCAACGACAGACCGATCATAATATCGCTCAAGTATTAGCTCATTAAATAGACCATCCTCATTAAATAACACTCGCATGCAGCGAAGAATTTGCTATCATTCTTGCTAAGGTCCCAGGTTTTCGTAAAATTAAAGTTAGCAGGCAAATTTAAGGACCTGTATAGCAGTTGCTCTCGTTTTGAGTTTAGGTATTTAGAGTGAAATAATCTAGACTGACTGAAATAAAAATCGGTTAATGCCCAACAGCTATGCGGGGACTTCTTTTTCGATAGTGTTATCAATGCCTATCGTAGTTCCGAAATGATAACCGATTAAACTGTTTCAAATACAAATGTAATATTCCATTTGAATGGTCAGTGATAGATTTCGTTTTTAACACCTATGCTACGAAAAATAATGTCTTGCCGCCGCCTCAATTTGACTGAAGAGAGACTGTTTTCTCCTATCGATAAATGTAAATATGGCTATGTCATCGGTCTATTCCAAATCCTAATCATTGTCAATAAATATGATATTCCGCATGCATATGGTGGATATAGTGCCTTAATGGGAATACTATATATTCCTCCTTAGTCAGACTAGCCAGTGGAGCACATCGGACATCTCCGGTGGAATCCATACTGATAGAGGCCGGTAGAAAACCCTTTTTTTCTATCTTCATAAAGCTTGCCTCAATTTAATTTACAAAAACCTATGCCTTCCTAATTTGTCGGAGACTATTAGATTTTCTCAACGGATCTAGTTCTTTAATTTGAAGTTTTCTTTAACAGTGTTCCAGCTTCTTTAGTTTGACTTCGTAGCAGAGTCAGTCTTATTAGCAAATTTCTAATATTGCAATACCAAAATTTTGTTAATTAATCAATTAAATACAGAAGCTTCTCTCACATATCAGTTTCGTTTAATTTTCTAACTACACAATACCAATGAGCAAACTTTGAATAAAATACAAACTACTGAAAATATGTAATTTTGAAAGTATAAATCAACAAGTTTTCTTAAAATGTGAAACTGTTGAAATGGAAGTATTTAATTAAATAAAATGAGTAGGCCAACTTATCGTGCATTCAAATTATCAAAATAAGTTTTCCATTATTATAACGTACTAGCGATATAGATTATTTTCAATTAATAATTAAGTCCTCCAGCATATTCAAATTAAGACAATATTTAAGATATCCAAATTTTCTTTCATAATGAAGACATTCGTTCTTACCCAAATATCATATATAAGAAATATAAAAATAACTTTTATTAAACCAAAATCTTTCGTATATAAAAATTTAATGACATTAAGCTGAAGATAATTTTATATAATTTTTTACTCATATGCGTATATCAATAAAAGTTTGCAAGCTTTTCAGTAAGGTTATGTGAATTCATTGACTTTATCGTATATTGAACTGCAATTACCAATGTTTAGAATGCGTTAAATCTTCCCTATTTACTTATTCGCGTACCACAAACTCTACGTGCATCATTAAATCGATCTCCGTTTATATGATAAAATAATAATTGTAAGAATGTGTGAAAAATCATTTTAGAATGGAAATGATGTTAAGTCTTCTCCATATTATGCATAAGCTATCATTTGCATTTTGATCGAATTTATTCCCAGTTATCGTTCCTTACTTAAAGTTTACGCCACCATCAAATACATGCTAAAAGGGAAAAATGTTCGTCGATTTTGAATTTTAATCAAATGGAAAAATATTCTATATTGTAGTTTTTTCTAATGTTTCTTTATTCAATTTTATGCATAGTGTGGCTATTAAGTAAATGTTAATGTATTGATTGCTGTCGATTTATGTCATATACAGTAGTGTGATTGACCCGATATTTGGCCCAACAATATGAAATAATAACAATAGTAAATATAATATTTATTATAAGATGATTGAAAGAGAAATTTACAAAGCCTTTGCTTATTAGCTATAATCTCAGCTTACTAAGTGGGTTCCTTCTCAACGAAATGAGTTATCTATCATTTTCTATAGAATCAGGACTAATATAATTTCAAAACACATAAGAAAAATTGTGTTTAACAGCCAAGCAAAATCACATCATTTGTATATAACGTCCATAACAAATATCATGACAAGTACTACGAATATACAATATTTTTCAAGTGTCTTAAATGGTGGAATTTTTAACAGTTCTCGAAGAAGAAAACCTTTCAATAACTAAGCCTATAAATTAAATAGCAGATATTTTAAATTATGCTTGAACTAGATTAATCTTAAAAAAATACTTACAATAAAACGATTCGGTAGCCATTGTAAAGGTAGATAACATAACGGACTCTTCCTGGATTATCTACTAGTAATTTTAAAAGCTTAATGGAACAGAAAATTCTATATATTTGATTTAGTCTTTATTTGGAATAAAACCGTTAAGATGTTGATAATACCTTAAAGATAAAAATGACTTGATTGAAAAACCAGGAAAATTCAGTTTGACAACGTTACGAATCCTTCTATTTAGGTAGAATTGAGAAGATAAGCTCTGTGGGAAGCAAAAACGATAATAGATCTTTTTATAACCCTATAATAGTTATTTTAGATAATTGTAAAAATCAATGATAGTCAATATACAATATAACTCAAACTATTAC
This sequence comes from Atherix ibis, assembly GCA_958298945.1. NCBI lineage: Eukaryota > Metazoa > Arthropoda > Insecta > Diptera > Athericidae > Atherix > Atherix ibis. The sequence continues at coordinate 66,192,260 of OY282607.1, forward strand.
TTTATAAAATTGGTCTTGCTAGTCTCTTCGATAACTTAGGCTACTACTAACGTCGGGTTCGAGAAACAGAGTATACGCAATTGTTTACAATTTTGGCTGCATTCGATATATTAAGACTGTTCGGTAAATAAAATAAGTATTTTAGGGATAAAAAAGATTTTCCTCTAATAATCTAGAATTGAAAAAAAAATATTGATCGGAGGGACAGATAATCAGCAAGTTCTGCGAATACTGAAATAGACAGTATACAAGGTCTGTTCAAAAAGTATCTAATTTGTGTTTTTTTAAAAATTATTTATTTGTTCATGAATATCTATTATGTCCTCTTCAAAGTAATCCTCACCAGATATTATCCACTTGTGCCAACATTTTTTCCAATTCTCGAAGTACTTCAAAAAATCATTTTTTGTGATCTTGTTCAGCTCCTCCTTTGATGCCGTCTTTATCTTTTCAATCGTAACGTAACGTCGTTCTTTCATGGGGCTCTTAAGTTTCGTGAACAAGACAAAATCATAGGGGGCCAGATCTGGGGAATACGGTGGTTGCGGCATTATTAGTGTATGGTTTTTGGCCAAAAATTCGTGCACAAGCAACGATGCATGAGCAGGGGCGTTATCATGGTGCAAAAGCCAATTTTTGTTGTTCCACAAATCCGGACTTTTCTGGAAGATTGCTTCGCGCAACTTGTGCCTAACTTGCAGGTAATATTCCTTATTGACCATTCTACCCTGACAAGAACTCATGATGCACCATGCCCCTGTTTTCGTCTGTTGTTGACGTACTCGGGCGGCCGGCACGCTTTTCGTCAGAGAACATTTAGTACCACCGATAAACGTTGCTTCGGTTCGAGGTAGCTTCACCATATACCACTGTCAACATTCGGAATACGTCCGCGCAATTAATTTTATTTTTACACAAAATTTGATACAGATTCTTTGATCCATTTTTTGGAATGGGCAAAAATCGCAGACGAGCCAAAACACGTGCAAGCAAAGCAGCTGTCAAAAATTAACTGAACATTCAAAATGGCCGAACTTGTTGGCATAAGTGAGAGACATGAAAAAATCGAAAATCGAATATACATAACCCGCGGAAAGTCAAAATTCGATACTTTTTGAACACACCTCGTATGCATAAAAAAATATACCACAAGCGATCAAGGTCTTCTAAATAGTTGGAAGACAAATAAAAATAGTTTGCTAGCTCTGGCGTATTTCAAAATTAGCTGAGTAAGAAACTTGATTGCGTTTTTTTCATGTCAGCTTCAAACTAAAATTTTTAGTTACACTATTTTTTTTAATCTACTATTTATAGTCGTTTCATTCAACAAACATCTTGCCACATGTCGGTTAATTTCTTAGGACACTGATCAAAAGAACTTGTCCATGTAGTGTCTTAGAAATAGTTCATCCATAAAGTGTTCAATGGTGTCATGGAAATTGGGCTTTCTTTCGTTCAAAAAATGTACAAATGAGCCGATAAAACAATATTATGAAAGGTAAGATGAAGCAAATATGGTAGGTTCCTTCACATGCTCCAAGTATGTTTTTGAAATTTTTTAAACCGGTGATTTTCTAACTGTTTTGTTTTTAATTTTTATATTAATAAAAATTAAAATTTTTTTAAATTAATAATAAATGGCAATTATAAGTTTGTATAAAAACTTATAATTGCCATTTATTATTGAAAAATTATTTTATATATTGTAATTATTGACTACAACTATATTTTAAGTATTTCATGCAAAAGGTCCAATTTTGAACCACTTTTTGAAGAATCTCAGTTGGTATCTCGCTAATAACACGTGGCTGCAAGTAATACTGATTTATCGGCATAGACAAGTAACTTCACGTAGTTACGTAAAAATTAGTCTAGAGGCGGCAAATCACATGATTTAGGCGGCTAACTCACCGCTCCGAAACGTGAAATAAATTGCTCACCAAACTCACCTCTAAATATGTCCATTGTTGCATGTGCTGTGTGGCATGTAATGTCGTCTTAATAATTATTTATTTGACAGGTTTTCATTTTTCTACATTTTTTTGTACAATTTTTTTTTTTTTAACACATACATGCGTTAAATGTTTAGTCATGAGAACACAGTCGCTCCTATGGAGCACATAGCGGCACCAGAAAACTCCGTTAACTCTCCTCCGTCTGCCTCTGCCCTGGGTTCCTGCCTGAGGTACGGTCTTGAGGTACGGTCCGGATGCTTCCGTGAACTCTCTTTCATCTGCTTCTGCCTTTGGGTTTTTGCCTGCGGTACGGTCTTTGGGTTTTTGCCTGAGGTACGGTTTTTGCCCTGAGTACGATGAAAGCCAAATGAGTTCTTGCCTGAGGTACGGTCCGGTTGATTCTTCTTGTGCTGTTTCTTGATAAGGTGGTTTTTATAGCTTGCGGCTTATCAGACCAGCGAAGCAACCTCCAGTGACGTTGGGGGACCATACGGACTACATATTATAAGGCTTGTAGTCAGGCCTTTCACCCCGGCACCAATGCCGAGATGGCGGCAGCGGGAATCGAACCCGCCACCTACCGAGTGTGAGTCGGTCACCTTGACCATTGTCGTCTTGTTGAAACCATATGTCGCCCAGATGCAGTTCTTGTATTTTAGACAAAAAAAACGTTCAAAATCATCGAGCGATATTGAGCGTCATTGCCGGTGACGTTGCGGTCAGCGTCATCTTTAAAAAAATACGGACCATAAACCGCACCAAACAGTGCATTTTTCTGGGTACAATAGCAGTTCTTGTTTTGCCTGTCGTTGTTCATCAGACCAAATGTGACAATTTTGCTTACTCACGTACTCGTTTAACCAGAAATGAACTTCGTTTCTGAATGCAATTTTTTGGTAAAAAACGTATTTTCTTCAAGTTGTCCTAAGCTTTGGCAGGTCGTTCTGCTTCAGTTCTTACACGAGCTGTATTTTATACGCTTTCAAACCAGGATCCTTGCGCAACATCTTCCAAATAATCGAGTTATATAATCCCAATTGCTGTAAACCGCTACGGGTGGACAAATCGCAATCTTCACCAACACTGGACACTACGGCAACAATATTTTCCTCTGTATGCACTCTACGGACACGGGTTGATTGTTTAATGTCCAATAGCGTAAAATTGCTACGAAATTGCTTGCTCAGGAAGTCGATTATGACGATCACAAAATGGTCAAAGTAGGCGAAACACATTTTTCACAGGACATGAATTTTGATAATAAAATTCAAGAATTTGTAAGCATTGTTCGGATGAAAGTCTTTTCATGATGAAATGGCAATGCTAACTGAGCACTTTTGAGTTTGACACACGTCAAGTGTCATGCGTGATCTGTCAAAAATAACAACATGAAGAAGCAAACCGCATAAAAATTACTTGATAATAAATAGTATGTAACGCCTAACATGAGATATGATGGTGTCGTTATGTAAGAATACTGCTTTGAGTGTCAGTAATGGGATTATTTTTTTTCTTCAATTTAATTTTATTTTTATACATCAATGATATCCCATTCACAGTGGTTCCAATGAGCAGTTATATACCGGCTTCAACTGGAATCACCTTCAACTCCTCCGTTACACTCCTTTGAATGTAATCGATAGTAGCAAGTTTAAGTTCTTTCAGGTGGATTTTTAATTTCACATTGACTATGATCAGGTAAAAATAGGGATGGAGAATCACAAAAATCCCCTCTTTTGATGAAAACGTGCTGATGGCGATGGTCGTGCGACAGTAAGCGTTATCAAGGTAGAATATTCAAGTGTCTGACGCGAAGATTCCATTTGAAGTTACTGTTTACAAGTCGCGAATGCGTTCTTGGTATAGAATTCTTCTAATTAACCAGTCGCAATTTTTGTAACGAAAACCAATTATTTTTCCGACATTTTGGCAGTATTTTCTCAATTAAAAAAATATTTTTTATGTGAGTTAATGCAAAATCAAATAGTTTTAAAGTGACTTATTACACACAAATCTCAAATGTCATGCGTACCAAAAAATAGCGCATCTTTCAAATCAAACTTATCCATTCCGTAATTCAAAATTGTCTTTTCCGTTGTTCTGTAATCACTACATTGTCACAGCTATGAGGCAAGCCACCTAATGACATCTATTATAAAAACATAATACTTTTACCGATTCAACAATATACAAACAAAGAATACGCAGTTTAAAATGGGGAAGTTTATTTTCGAACCTTGATTAAAATTGTTATAATATCAAAAGAGAAATTAATTAAGAAAATCCAAATAATTTATAAACTTTTACCTAAACAAATAACGGACTCACATGACCAATTTTCAGATCGGCAACATAGTGAATTTTATTTCTTTTAAAGACACTCTTATCTTATCAATTTTGTTTTTTTTTGTATGTGCAGCAGAAATGATGGTATATTCCAATTTCTTGAAGACATTAGAAGATTCTCTTTCTGGGATGAGGTTTTCTTTTGTCATCGTAACGTCAATCCTCCACGTACAAGTGTTCCGTTGAACGTGATCTCGACTAAAGAAAGCAACTAAAACTTTACTTATTTGTTATTCTTTTATTTCTTTACTATTTGTTCTACTATATCAAATATATTATGTACAATATCCAATATACTACTCGTATATACAAAATACGATATACGATTTGTTTTCTTTTCTGTTTTTTTTTTGTGTTAAACAAAATGAAGAAAAGTTAGAAACAGATGTCGAATAAATCCATCAAATTTCATTTCTTACGAACGTGTCCTCAGCACTTTCTTTAATTCGCATCGTCTGCAAAGTAGCTCTGCAAGCTGTCTTCGTGTCTAGATTAGACCGTTAATGTGATATCGTTCAACTGCCTATTGCCATTTTGACTTTTCTAGAATAGAAATCTTAGCCAACCGACATGAAAAGAATAGGTAGCTATGAGTTGGCCATGCAGAATATATGCGGAAAGATCTTTGGGTGAAAAAAAAAAAACAAAAAAGAAACTTCCTTTTTAGCCATATTTGTGGAGTGTGAAAATCTTGTTTCAATTGCCTGTCGTTATACTCCATATATATTTTTACATGTCAATCGCATTCATTATTAGCAATATAAACACTTGGAAGTGTTCACCAATCCATCGATAGTGGAGAATTATTTCAAAAGTTCTGAAAAGCGACTATTTTTCGCCTACTACGTGATCAGAATGCTTTGACCTGTAAAAATTGAACGTGGTTAGGTATTCTCCTCTGCTATAGTAAATAAGAAGTATTGATTGAAAAAGTGAAATTGATTTTCCTCTTTTCCAGTGTTTTTTTTTTTTTTGCTTTTCTTGTATTGCTCGTTTTTCTGGGTAACTTCTTTCTTTAGCTTGTAATTCTCTGATGAAAAGGTATTTTCTCTGACTGCACATGACAATTATGATGAAAACAAAGTTATTTCCTGGAAAACTTTCCAACATTCTGAAAAACTTCCGATAGATTTTGTTATAGATCAAATCGAAGTTTAGAAGTTGAAATTGTTCCGTTTCCTGATTTTTCGTGGAAATCATTTTAATTTTGTATTCAGTTATTTATAAGTAATGGAAATCATAAAACTGTTTAATTAAAATTTCGAAAAGTATATTTGCTATTCGAAAAAGTTTTCATACTCAAAATTGTAATAATTTACATTTGAAATTATTACTAAAGACACGGTGAAGTTAATTAAATCAATCATTTTTTTTTCTATAATATTAATAAAACTGAAATATCCTTATTAAAAATTGTATCCAAGCTCTTTGTACGAGTATAATTTAAAATTTTTTAAGGATCTTAATTTTGTATTTTTAATGAACATTTTTATAGTTTATTTAAAAATTTTTAAATCTTCCTAATTAAAAACTCCTTTTTAAACAACAAAAGTTATTGTAAAAATGCAAAATGGAAAACCATGATAACCTTCTCTTGACCATAAAGGATACTTGTTTGTATATCATTAATATTCCAGATGGATTTTAAATAAATTTTTGTCGGTATATTATAATTATGAACAATATGAGAACTCGCATGTGCCCATTTTGCATTGAGGTTTTCCAGTAACAAAATTCGAGTGAACGAAGTTTATATTGTCTTCATTTTTAAATAACCCGAACTGAATTCTGTTGTTTTAACTGCCGAACGTGATATCGTTTGACCATTTCGTTTTTAAGAAAACCATCTAAATAGTTTAACCATGTTCCAAAGAACCATATTTAATAGAGCCTTCATCAAAAAAGAAAGAGCATCAGAATTTTGAAATCGCTGCTGTTTAGGCAAAAATGGTGCATGCAAATTTGAAGTTACAGTAAGTATAAGAAGGTGGCGAGCCTCCTCCATCAATTGACCATCTCGCTTATTTGCAAAGATACCAGCATGACATCAAAATCAATGCACTTCAACATTAAGATTGCTTAAAAATAAGTGACCGGCCCCGCCATCTGGAATATGATGATAAATGGTCTCTTGGTTCAGTTTGAAAAGGCCGGTTGCGGTGTGATCGTATATGCGGATGATCTTCTTCTTTTAATTGAGTGGGGGAGTAGGTCTGCTGTAGAGGTAGCAGGAAGCCGCTATATGCAGATGGTGTCTGAATGGGAGAATAGAATGGGAGTGAATGTTTCAGAAAGGAAAACTATGTGTATGTTGCTCAAGGGTTTTTTGGCGGTCAGTAAAACCCAATATTTGTTTAGAGGCCGACGGGGACCTGAACTTTTAGCCTCACTTGCAACATCTAAAAGGGCGCGTGGCCGGTTTGGTTGGCATGCTGTGCGAGTATTTCGCAAAGAATGGGGACTTCGATCCATAGCGGTGAAAGTCTTGTACAAGAGTGTGTTAGTTCTGTGTGTATGGGCTGACATTATGCGCCAGTAGTATGTAAGGGTAGGCATAATTTCAGTGCAGCGTCTGACTTTGTATACATGTTTGTTAACCGAGGCGATGCACGTTCTCATGGAAGAAATTCCATGGGACTTGGAGATGCTGCGGGAAAGCATCCACTACCGTCTACGGCAGAGTATCCCACTTGCTGGTTGTCCGATTAAGAATGAAGATAGTCAGGATCTTAGTTCACGCCAGTGGCATGTACTAGTCCTGCACAGAATGTACGAAAATTGGCAACGTAGATGGGATGAGAGTGTGAATGGCAGATGGACGCACATGTTCATTTCGGATGTGTGCTTTACATCTGCGTATGGGTTTGAATTTGGTCTGTACCTTGGGTATATACTCAAGGGACACGACAGTATGAATAGGTTCCTGTACTAGGAGGAAAGATGCCCCTGTGGGCGGCGGAGGAGAGTGCGAAGTGTGGCCTGTACGGGGATTTGCGTGACCTAGGTGCATGTGGAATCGTGGTGAATGATGAGAGTGTGGATAAGAGTGCAGTGTTAGGTATGAGAGAATGGTATAAATGTTTAAATAGATTTACCTTGGCACTTTTTGAGAGGAGAACGAGAATGGTGCGCGAATGATTGTGCAGGGTGGATACAACCGGGTGAAAGACCAAGGTCGATTTCGGTTGTACTTTCGGGTCCTGGCGAACTAGTGTACCTGAGATTTACAAGATCGTTGACTTACCGTAGCTCAACGAGCGGAGTACAAACCGAAGTACTCTTAAAACAAAAATTGGTACTACGGGAGTCGGAGTGCCCCATGGTGATGGAACACACTGTGTCCGATATTGGTGAGGCACTTAGGCAGCAACGTAGTGGCTGTGGTTAATACCAATATTGCGGGTACGATCTCCGGATGGCGGTTGGGAGATAACCGGCAATAACTTGCAATTATCTCGGCACTGTCACTGCCAGCGACAGTATAGGTTTAGGTAGTCCTCGCCACCACCAGGTGGAGTAGTCAGTTTCTAACTGATTACTAACCGCTAACTGCCAGTAATGGTGGTGCGTTAATTGAGCGTTTATTAATCCCTATAATCGTAGGCGACTCATGGTTTTACGTTAAAGCCAACTAAGTTACATTAAATAATATATTATATATATATAATATATTATATTATATCGACTGCAGTTGAGAATCAAGTTACCTGAAGGGCTGCGAATAATTTCCAATGCAGCCAGACTTTCGCTGAAAATTAATATACTGTGATGTTTTGGGAGATTGATTGCAGTCTTAACTGTGGTCCTAATTACCCAGGGAAAATTCCATACTTGCGTTCTCAAACAATGTGGATAACTTCAAAAGATGTTGTATGGTCATCGAGAGCAACGTCAATGAGTATAATTATAGAATCGAGCAATTCATCTCCTAATTCTAGAATGATTTCAGTATTTTCGTTGCTATCCCAAAAATAAATAATTATATTTTCTGATCTTAATATAATCAATCTGTGATAATTAAGGATATAGTCTGAATTTAATTAAAAACTATTTTCTATTCACAATAGTATAAATTATGAAGGTATACCTTAGTGTCTGCTCTTAAATTTCTCGTTACAAAAAAGATACCGAACATAATTAATAAACAAAATATATTTAAAATATTCTAATGTAAACTACTTATTCATTACCAAGTGACATGTATACATGAAACAGGATAAGGTAATTTTTAATAAGCTTTGGTCACATGGTCTAACTCTGTTCATATAACCAACCAAGACTCTTTGTGTCTTAAATCAATTTCAAAGATGATCTGTACAAATGCAAACTATAGTTTTTACAAGTAAAATATAATATAATAATTTTATTGTATAATTTAGAAGAGTTAATAAAATCCAATTGTTAATTTTGTAATTTCAAAAAGATGGCAAAATTTTAAATCCAATACAAATCCTATTAGGTTATTATGCAGCAATAAGAATAACCAAAATACAAAAAAAAACTTCTTTAGCATAAGTAAATATAATCTAATTAACAGCAATTCTATATGTACTCTTAATTCAGAATGGAACATTTCTCAGAAATCTCCCCAATATACAGTACAAGTGCACTCATATTTTATTTCTCGTTGAATATTTTTTATTATATTAAATTCAAAATGAATGTAAATTTTTAACGGGAAAAAATAAGGGACAATGTAGGTGGTAAATAAAGTGGTACTTCGAAATTTCTCTTTCGAATAGCTAAGAATATATAAGAACCACAACAGCATATAAAAATATTATGGAAAAAAATTCATATTCGCATTTCAACGAGCCAACTAAACTTTTCGGATCAAAAATGATGATTTTTGCTATCGTCAGAATACCATTAAAGCTCTTCTCTTATGCTATATAGTCTACGATTTAAATTATTTTTTAATGTTTTTATGTACGCTTAAAGTTAGTTAAATTTTTTTTATTTATTTTTAGTGAAAAGTTTCTTTTTATCGCTGTCTCCATCGTATCGTCCGTACCATCAAACTCCTTATTTGAATAGAGTCGACATTGTTCTTCCTTACGTTCCCCATTCTCTGAAATTAACTTTTTCTGGTATGGTTTCACTGTTGTACGAGTCGCAGCAGCCAAACTGAGACACACGCCCTTACTGACTATACTGTGACAGCAGCAAATGGCACTGCCATAGTAAATGGGGAGTTTGAAGGATACGAGGAATGATCGGCGATGGCATTCCTCCATTCTGGTGGGACTCATTTACATGGATATTGCATTCACATCACTTTATCTCAGGCGAACATTGAAGGACTGTAAAGTAAAAGCGTTGTCGCATACGAAATGATTTCAGAACACCAGCCTAGTCGAAGGACTTATGAGATTTACTCGGAGAGAGATAGCCATCCAGTCAGCTCTGGTGAAGGCTAAAAACAGTAACTAATCCGGCTTGGTCGAAAGTAGATGGAAGCTGGTTTAGTATCGGTTCATTTAATGGACTTTGAGTATATCCAAATCTTTCAAAACGATTACTACATTCAGACAAGATAATTCCTATTTCGATTTGAACACGTACCATTCCCTCTTTTGTCAGTTACCATCATCTAGTGACCTTCGTCCCACAGTCACAGCCATAGTCATAGTCAGTCTGCATTTATTGAATTTTTTAAATTTTCTTGTTTTTGCTCTTTAGACTCACGTTAATTGAAAATTGCCTATTCAACTCACCTCTGTTAGTTGAACATGGAAAATTGAAATACAAAATGAAACAATTTCGCTTCTTTGTTCTCGCATTTTTTCTCAGTGCTTTCTGTAAACTTTACCATAAACGATGCAAAATATTGTGGCATTAATTCGTGTAATCCAGATAGTCATGTAATCCAAAATACCAATGGTAAGTTTCAAGCTCCACAGGGATTTTTAATTTTATTTTATTTTTTTATTCGTCTACATATAGTAGTAAGGAATTTTTTTTATATGGATTCTCTTATGAAATTAATTGCATTGTAAATCAGTGCAATAACATGAATTTTACCACGTTGCAACAATTTAACAATTACAATAATAAATTGAACATTTCTTTTATTTTCATATTTTTTTATGGACATTTTATGCATTTAACCTTAATTTATTGCAATGCATCTCTGAGAATTTATTTTCGAATACCGTGCAAATAAAGAAATGTAAAAATTTATCCGAAAGATATTATTTTCAGCCATATACTCGTATTTATTCAAATGTATTTTAATAATTATATACTTTAAAATTTAAATTTCGTAGAAAAAGGAGTGATTAAAAACAGCTTAATATATTGGGAGGAGTTATTATATTTTTCTATATACTCGTATTTATGCATACTACAGATGATAGCAAAAATTACGTATTTATATGATAATTAATAAAGTTATTATTTAAATAGATAACTAAATAAATAATAATTAAAAAGTAAATTCGTTGTGTGTCCTGGTTTAATCAAATTGTGGAGGTCCTTTTGTAGAATAACCAAACATTAACTAATCTTATTATAACCAAAAATTAGGCTTAATAAAAAATTTATATATACCAAAAACAACAAAAAACTGATTTCACGACTATGAAATATATTTTTTATTTCTTTTTTTTTATTTTTATTTTTATCTGCAACTACAATTTTATTGTAACAAGAAAATTAACATAACATTTTAATTAACAATTTTGTGCAGCATGAAGTGGGAGTAAACACCCATCGGCGTTTCTCCAACTAACGAAAGTTAGATTCCTCTAGAATATCTCTAGGCCATTGTCTCTTAAGTCTTCGATGAGTGTTTCCGGGGAGGGCTGTACAAGACAATTCTCTCATAAGTGGATTATGATGATGGGATAAACGGGAATGAAATTTTTGATAGCGGGAAATGCACAGGTCCTAAACAAAGGTAACATTTAGATCACGATGTACACATATTACGTTGTTACGAACATAAAAGGGGGCATCAACAATTTTACGGAGGATCGTGGATTGTAAGGCCTGGATGCGATAGGACTTGGAACGTTTCGTTGAACCCCAAAGTTCAATTCCATATGTCCAAATTGGTTTTATAATTGTATTGTAGATTAGAAGTTTACTTTTAATTGTTAGTTTCGAGCGTTTGTCCAGTAGTCTAAGAAGTTGTAGGTAACGTCTGTTAGATTCAGCTCTTTTTAATCTAGTATGTGGGTTCCATGTTAGTCTCCCAAATAACGCATTTTATCATATTGCTGTATCATGTTGCTATTAAGGTATAAAGGGGTAGGTTTACCTTGACAAAGTGTGAAAGTAATGTGAGCACTCTTCTATTCATTTACCTTCACTCTCCATCTCTTAAACCAAGATTGAAGGTTGTGGATATGGGATTGTAAATTGTTGGAAGCTATGTCAGGATTTTTATGGGTGCAAGTATGGCCGTATCTGGGATGTCATGCGTATAAATATTATATAAGATGGGACCAAGGATACTGCCTTGTGGTACTCCGGCGAGAATAGGATATATTTCCGACGATTCTGAGTTGATTGCAATTTGGAAATGTCGTTGGGAGAGATATGAATTTATGATAAGGTAGTATGTTGAAGGAAGAAAGCTCTTGAGTTTCCAAAGGAGTCCAGGATGCCACACACGATCAAAAGCTTGGGAGATATCTAGAAATACTCCTGGGCAATACTCTTTCCTCTCAAGAGAGGATGCAATATGGTCAACAATGCGATGGCATAGCTGGATAGTGGAGTGTTCAGATCGGAAGCAAATTGGTGATCAGGAATAAATTTTTCGTTAACTAAGACAGGGTAGAGTCGTTTTAATAGCAGTTTTTCGAATATCTTACCAAGAATTGGTAAGAGGCTGATAGGTCTATAGGAGGAAGAAGAATTAATGGATTTATTTGGTTAAGGAATCATTTTAATGACAGAATATTTCCACAGTTAGGGAAAATAGGTTGTACGCAGTATACTATTAAAAATATATGTGATTAAAACTAAACCTTTTCGGGAAATTTGCTTCAGAATAGGAGCTGTTATTAGATCATAACCAGGAGCTTTTTTATTGGGAAGGCGCAGAATTGTAGATTAAATTCCCGAGGGCTTAAAATTTTTGGGAGGAAGACTCATAGGGAGTTGGAACATTAGTTCTTCGATGATTTTGTTGGTATGTGATTTGTCTTCTATATCATCATGTGGAGCAAAAGTATTTACCAAATGTTTAGCAAATACTTCGGCTTTTTCTTTGTCTGTTTTTGCCCAGTTACCGTCATTTTGTTTCAGTGGGTGTGATGTTTTTTTGTACGAGAGTATTCGTCTAGTGGCTTCCCATAAAGAAATATTGTCACTAAGCGATTTTGTATAAGTTGCATGTCGTTCATTATAGTGCTTACTAATTTCCATTTTTAGTTCACGTTGTAGTCGGTTAAGTTCCTGTTTATAGCTAGGCATTCGTACGCGTTGCCACTTCATTCTCATTTTTCTTTTTTCGTTAATTAAAGTCCGTATTTTAGTTGGTAAATTTTGTTGTTGTGGTTGTGTAGTATTGTTAGAGATATGAGTGGTTGTGACTGCATGTTGTATATTTATAGTGAAGTCATTTATAGCATCTTTAAAATCATTTGCTGTTTTTAACGTTCGTTTTAAGTCAATCTGTTGGTCTAATTTGTATCTAAATCTGTTCCAGTCAATTTTGCCATTTATCAGCCTAGGAGGAAGAGTCTTTAAGATTGGCTTAGAAATAAGGGTAAGGAGAACAGGACTATGATCAGAGTTTAAATCGGAAAGAGTTTCAATACTAGAATTCATGGTAATTGAAGGAGTGCTAATGAAGTAATCGAGGATATCAGGTCGTTTTGAAACAGATGTTGGCCAGTATGTTGGATTTGGAGGGGAGGTTATTTGATATGATGTATGGGATAATGCTTCTTGAAGAATCTTTCCTCGAGGGTTAGCAACGCGGCAACCCCATTGAGGGTGTTTAGCATTGTAATCACCACCCGCCAGGAACGAGGCTCCAAGTGCGTGTAGGAAGGATAAAAATTCGGAACCAGTTATTGATTTATTGGGAGGACAATATACAGATGCTACATTAGGATTAAATAAGGAGGTATCAATTGTAACAACTGTGGATTACAGGGATTCAGAGGAGAAATTGGAGTGAATGTTATGTTGAATGGATTTTCTTATAAGGATAGCTGTTCCACCATGCGCTGTATTATCAGGATGATCAGTTCTGTATGTATCGTAGTCTCGTATCGTGAAGTATGACCTGGATGTAAAGTGCGTTTCAGTTAATAGAGCAATGTCAATACGTCTGTCATGTAGGAGAATGTCCAGTTCTTGTCGATGGAGGTTCAATCCATTTGCGTTCCATAAAAGGATGGAAAGGGAATTTTCGGTAGACGACGACATTTATTTTTGAACAGTGGACGATAAAGCTGACACAAATAAATTTAAATAATAAAAATACAAAACTGAGAGATTTTGTAATTAAATTTTTTATGGAGCTTGATTTCATACGGAAGCCTTTAACTGTGCATTATTAAATACCGTCCCTAAAAATACATAAGGTAGAAGGGATATTCCCATTTTCTTGTTAAATGGATATGATAATTAAATGTTCAGAAAACAAAGTTTTTCCGAAGCTTCGGCTTCAATTACGGACTTACAATTTATTAGTTCCAAAGTATAGATTTTAAGGCCATATCTCCTACCTCCTTTTTTGACTAAAAACATACACCATCATCAATTGCGTGACATGTAGGAGTTTGGTCTGAGCCTGTTCAATAAAAAAAATGCCAGGTGTGCCTTTTTTGCGTCACGATTTTTCAGTTTGACAATCTTGGCTAATTTTGAGGATTCAGGCTACCGCATTATTCCGTTAAAGGCAGGGCCAAATAGACTTTTCGGGCAGAATATTTCTTATTTATACGAATACAAAAAATTGTAGGATGGATTATTCGCTCAAACGCGGCTAAGAGTTCGCAATATGTTTTGCTGAGGACCCAAGTTGCCGAAGGAAAAATCTTAGAATTTTCACATAGAAATTTTAGAATTTTCACATAGGATTTTCCTCATCTACAAAGATTGAATGGCGCAATTACTTCAGTTTGTTGAGATTAATATAATCAAAGATCACACAACTATGAAATTGTTGCAAGATTTAATTGCGAAGTAGGCTTGGGAATTAACCATTCTTATGCAGAGTATCAAACATTCTTTGTAGGATAATTTTGTCTTATATCAATGATTTTTAACAAAAATTTAAGTTTAAGGAGAATTTATAATGGACAGGCAGATCAAAGTTTCACGTGGCAGCTATATCCAAAAATTTATCCAAAATATAATTTATTTTATTAGTTCAAACTGTCTGCCAGCGTTCTGTCAGCTTATCGAAACACCTGGAAAAGAAGTCCTCGTTTTTAGACGCAAAGTATTCTTCCATTGCCATTCGGTTACCCTCACAATTTATATATTCATTTCCATCAAGAAAGTTTTGCAGCGACCTGAACAGATCATTGTCAGATAGTGCAATATCTGAAAAATATGCTGACTGAGGTAGTTTCCCAACCCAACTCTGCAATTTTTTGTACGGTTTTTCTTGCAACGTGCGATCTAGCGTTGTTATGGTGAAGAATTACACCCTTTCTGTTGGCCAAATATGGACGTTTAGGTTGAATTTCTGTATTCAAAACATCAAGTTGCGAATAGTAACGATCAGCATCGACCGTATAATTTTCTTTCAGCAACTCATAGTAGACAATACCCCTCTAATCCCACCAACAACACAACATAACGTTTTTTTGATGCAGGCCAGCTTTGCATGTGCTCGGTGGTGTCTCTCTTTTCTAAACATATGCCCTTTTTGTTACCATATGTTTAGAAACTATCCACTTTTCATCATTAGTCAACAAGCGGTCCAAAAACGGTTCCCTTGTGTGACGAGCAAGATTTGAAGAACATATTGAAATTCGATCCATTAAATTTTTTTCGCTTAATTCGTGTGGCACCCAAACAGAGGGTTTGGACACAAAACCAAGGATTTGAATGTGCTCTAAAGCAGTAGTGTGATAAATTCCAAGCTTGAAAGCCACTTCTATGGAATTTAACATGGGATTTATCTTGATCATACTGCATAGCACTTCGTCATTGACATCTTCTGGCCTACCTGATCTAGGTGCACCTTTCAAAGAAACATCACCCGAACGAGTTTCGCAAACCATCTCTGGCATGTTCGAGCTATTACTACGTCTTCTCCAGACACGCCACACAAGTTTTTTTTACCTCCATCGCGTTGTTTACTTATACAAGGGTTGTTTAATAAGTCCTTAGAAAATCCAAGAAATTGCGCTCGTAGTGTCGGTTTTTTTTGTAAGTAGCATTATTGACAGGGAAGCTGTCAAAATTTTAGCTCGATCCATAGCGTAGGTCAATTTCTATCGTCGATTAAAGTTAACGACATTTATTTGTGCATAACAATGAAAAAAAGCGAGTTTAGGGCTGTCATCAAACATCTCCATTTGAAAAGCTTAAGCCCGAAAGAAATCAAAGCCGAGTTGGATGCAGTTCATCTGTGTTTGCGACGGTTTACAATTGGGTGAATGAATTTAAACGTGACCGTTCATCCACAAAAGATGAACATCGTTCAAGACCCCCAGTTGAGGTGTCTACTCCTGAAATCATCGACAAAATCCACGATCTGATTTTGAACGATCGGGGAATTAAAGTGCGCGAATTAGTTGAGGCCACGGGCATATCACAAGGTACAGTCGCTTCAATTTTGCATGAAAAATTGTCTGTGAAAAAAATTTCGGCAAGATGGGTGCCGCGTTTGCCCTCAGAGGAGAATAAGCGCAATCGTGCAGTGGACTCTGAGGCTATGTTGGCACTCTTTCATCGCAATCCTGCCGAATTCCTTCGTCGATATGTCACTGTGGACGAAACCTGGATACACTACTACACTCCAGAAATGAAGAGACAGTCATCACAGTGGATTTTCAAGGGTGAACGTGCTCCGAAGAAGGCAAAAAATATGCCATCGGCCGGCAAGGTGATGGCCACGGTCTTTTGGGATTCGCAGGGCATCATTTTTATCGACTACTTGGAAAAAGGAAAAACAATAACAGGAGCGTATTACGCGTCGTTAGTGCAACGGTTGAGCGAGGAAATCAAAGAGAAACGCCCCATCTGAAGAATTAAAAAATCCTCTTGCATCAGGACAATGCGCGTGTGCACACCTGCGCTGTTTCCATGGCCAAAATTGTGGAATTGAGAATGGAATTGTTGCAGCATCCCGCTTATTCACCAGATTTGGCCCCGAGTGACTATTTTCTTTTCCCCAATCTGAAGAAATGGCTTGGCGGACGACGGTTCACTTCCAAAGAGGACGTCATTGCTCAAACGGATGAGTATTTTGCAGAACTTCCGAAATCCTATTTTTTGGACGGGATAAAAATTTTTTTATAGAGCTAAGAGGAGATAATGTTAAAAAATAATTTTTTTTTTTTTAAAACAGTTTTTTTCCATCTTTTTCTAAGGACTTATTGAACGACCCTCGTAGCATAATATCCGTTTTTGTACAGCGAAGGAAAAATTCGGTAAAAGGAGTTTTTTCCGATTTTTTCCTTTGCTTTATAAGGACGGGTGTTTTGCTATAATTTTATGTATATCATTATGTTTAAGTAAATTAATGAATTACAAGTTGTAACATAAAATATTAAGCAATGTTTAAAAATATGCAAAGATATAACGTTTTAAATCAAACCGACTCAATCATAAATTAAAATTTAATTTTAGTCTAAATGCTTATGATAACATACTCCCTGGAATTACATTATATTTAAATACAAATCCGAAATGTAATTATTAACGAATTATGCAACAACTAAAAACATCATATTTTAAATGAAAATATATTTAATAATTAATTGATTTAATATATAATTTGCATATGAATATAGAAAATGTATTTTTAATAAACGAGTGTAAAATAGCACTACAAGAAACTTTTGAATCACATCACAAATCAACAAAATCATAATGTTTACCGAATCATCATAAATTTATAAATGAAATTTACACAATTACGTATTTAATATCATATGAATATTGGAACTTTATTAAATTAAAGTCTATCAAATTAATATTCAATACGAACATATTATAGTAATGATTAAATTCATTCAAATCAAACCACAAAATGGCAATAATTATACTTTTGCAAATGTTAATAATTTTGTGGTGGAAATATTTTTATAATTAATTTGGAAATTTTAAATAAACTACATGCATTTTTGGCTTTATTTTGTTTGCCGTGGTTTGACTTACTAAAGCTCTTGGTACTTACTTCCCCAAAAGCACTCAATAGACTTTTATAAATACGGTTAATAAATCTGCTATATTTGCATGAATTTTCTTTTCAAAAGTATTTACATTTGGTAAATACTTTTGCTTTACATGATGATATAGAAGACAAATCCAGTCTCTATGAGTCTTCCTCCCTAAAATTTTAAGCACTCGGAAATTAAATTTACCATTCTACGCCTTGTGGTTATGATCTTATCATAGCTCCTATTATGAAGTAAATGTCCCAAAAAGCTTTAGTTTTATTTACAAACATTTTTAATGGTATTCTGTGCACAACCTATTTTCCCCTACTCTGAAAATTTTTTGTCATTAAAATAATTCATAAACCAAATAAACCCGTTAATTCTCCTTTCTCCTATGGATCTATCAGTCTCTTACCAATTCTTGGTAAAATTTTTGGAACAAGTCCTATTAAAACAACTCTACCCAGTCCTAGTTAATGACCAAATTATTAATGATTACCAATTTGGCTTCCGACCTGAATACTCCGCAATCCAGAAATGCCATCGCGTTGTTGATCACATTGCATCCTATCTTAAGAGGAGAGAGTATTGCCCAGGAGTATTTTTAGATATCTCCAAAGCTTTTGATCGTGTGTGGCATCCTGGACTCCTCTGGAAAGTCAAAAGCTTACTTCCTTCAACATACTACCTTATCATAATTTCATATCTCTCCCAACGTCATATCCAAGCTGCAATTAACTCAGAATCCTCGGAAATATATCCTATTCTAGCCGGAGTCCCACAAGGCAGTATTCTTGGTACCATTTTATATAATGTTTATACCCATGATATCCCATCTGATCCTAATACTATCATTGCTGGATATAGCTTTTAACAATTTACAATCCCATATACACAACCATCAGTCCTGGATTTAGAGATGGAGAGTGAGGGTAAATGAAAAGAGGAGCGCTCACATTACTTTCACTCTTTGTCAAGGACAACCTACCTTTTATACCTTAATATCAACATGATACCACAATATTATAAAGTACATGAAACCCACATACTAGACTAAAGCTAACAGACGTTACCGACAACTTCTTAGACTACTAGACAAACGCTCGAAACTAACAATTAAAAGTTAACTTCTAATCTATAATATAATTATGAAACATATTTGGGCATATTGTATTGAACTTTTGGGTTCAACGAAACGTTCCAATTCCTATAGCGTCCAGGCCTTACAATCCAAGATCCACCATTAAATTATGTTCGTAACAACGTAATACATCGTGATATAAATGTTCCCTTTGTTCTAGACTTGTGCATTTCCCGCTATCAAAAATTTCACTCCTATCATCATAATCCACTTCTGAGAGAATTATCCTGTACTGCCCTCCCCGGAAACACTCATTGGAGACTTAAGACACAATGGCCTAGAAATTTTCTAGAGGAATCTAACTTCCATTAGTTCAAGAAATGCCGGTCGGTGTTTCTTGAACTAATGGAAGTTAGATTTCTCTAGGATTAAAATTTTATGTAAATCTGCTTGTTACAATACAATTGCAGTCGCGGATAAAAAAAAATCAATTAATTAGACCAATGAAAATACTTACAACTTTTAGACTAGAACACAATTTTTTTCTATTAATGAATATTTTATATTAGTACACAATTTTTAAGAATCTCTAATTAAATTTTATTAACTAAATTTAAGATTAATTTAAAACGTCACTTTACACCTCTGGTGTGGTTGCTGCAATTTACAAATTTTTAAAGAAAAGTGACAATTCGTTCACACGCTAGTACGAAATGCATCATGACATCCTACTATGATTTTCGCTGCAAATAAAATCGCATGAAACATAGAAAAAATAATTTTAACAAAAACATAATATTTTCTTCTATATTCTAAGGCTCTCAAAATAATAACTTTTACTTATACGGCATTGCCCAATTACGCTAACGCACACATGAAAAGATTGATGCAGTAGACAAAGTGTTGCTCAATGTCTGGGTATCTCTCATCGACGCCATGCACAAAAATTGGGAATATCTCCATCATGTTTGACAAAACAGTTGTACGTAAATGACCATTGGAGTGCTCGAGTTATACAGCTCGGTATTATGAGCGACGAAGCACATTTCGACTTAACAGAATAGCCACTATTAGAGTACTGAAAAACCTAAACCGACACACCAAAGACCACTACACTTTTGTAGACTAACTGTGTGATACGGCATTAAGGCGGGCGGCAACATTGGGCCATATTTCTTCGAGGATTTTGGAGGCAATGCTGTAACAGTTACAGGTGACTGCTATAGAGGCGTGTTGGAAAACTTTCTTTCACCCGATTTGGATCAATTAGGCATACAGAAATGTGCTTCCAACAAGACGGTGCCAGAAATATACAGATCGTGGCCCCCACGATCCCCTGACTTGAACCTTCCCGATTTTTCCGCATTGGGGTACTTGAAGGAAGATGGAGTGCACTAATAAACCAACCATAACCTTGATGCTTAAGGATAACATTCGAAACGAAATTGCTGAAATAACACCAAAAGTCTGCGGAAATGTTATGAAAAAAGTACTTAAATAGGCCACAGGTGGGGATTTGACTGTATATTCCATATATTGGGTTGTTCGGAAAGTAATTTCGTTTTTTTTTTAATCATTCAATTTACCCAACTGATGACAGTACGTGTATAAAAAATTTCCAATGCTGATTGATGAGCATAAACGTGTTTATATAACCTATACCTGCTGTCAAAAATCACCCATTCGGTTATTTTTATATTCCACAAATTATTGGTAATTATCGGAAAGCTTTTGATAATTCTGTGGTTATATCCCGAACTTTTGTTATTAAATAAAATTACTATTTCGAATTTAAAAACGGAAACATAATTCCATTGTGTTTTTAACTTTTTTTTTTGATTCTCAATTCCACAAATAGTTTTGTTATTTCTCCAGTTTCAGATCAGATTATTGTTTTGTCAGTTTAATTTTACTTTTGGAAAGAATATATTGCAAAAATTTGTTTCTAGACATAACACATGTATTTGAGCAGGTCTAGCACGCTGGCATGCTCTGAAAGCTGGAAAACACTATTTATCCTACTAATTACCTATAACAAAGTCTTAATTATTTATCATGAAGTCATTTTAAATTATTAAAAATATTCAGTACTTATTAATACCAATACTCTTTAAAAAGTACCCTTACACTGACTTTTTCTTATTTTCACTTCAGAAACCTGCAGAGTCAATTAAATCCTTTCAACTAGATATGCTAATCACACGGCTATGCTTACATTTCATAAGTACCTTAACCACCAATATTAATAAGATGAAATGGCTTATGTTGTATGCACTTTATGCCATCACATTAAATTTAAGTGACAGTGTAGTATTTTAAAATACGAAAGAATGAAATTTAGAACTAAACTTAGACAAACAACTCATCGATATAATTGATAATAACTTATATTACTAACCAGCATATTAAAAGTATTTTTTTAAATTAAAATATAATATATAAATTAGTCGGCTCTGTAGTATAGGGGATAGTATGCTGGAATACCACCCAAGAGATCACGGGTTCGAATCCACACTTTACCATCGACTTTGTTTTAATTTTCTTATGCTGTGTGCCTTTTCTGACAGAAATATTTCAGAAAGAACACTTGAAAAAGTCATCATCATCCACATTATTTTAAAACCGATACAAATGTAATTAAAATACTTTTAAAAATGTACACATATTCTGAAAGAAATATTAAAAGGGAAAAGAATATATAATTTTCGGGTATTACGAGTAGAAACCATTTTTTCGATAGAACAGTGACATCCACGTTGTCATGGTAGTCTTTCCCGGCTCATCCCGTGATCCTGTTTTCAACATTATTCGACATAACCTGCCTAACAATAGTTGTGTTTAATTGCGTTCGTTTCCAGGTCATGTCGGAGTTTTGTGCACACGGATTGCACAAGTAGTAAAATGTTTCTTAGCTAACCGTTGCCTATCAGTCTGCTCGAAAACCTTAACAAAGTTTTACGTACAGACACAAATAATATCTTTTTGGGAAACCATTTTCTTCCCATCTGTCCATCCTGTGATATTAAACTTATTATCGCTCATCTTCTAACAGAATGAGCTTTCCTCCATTATGAAACTTTTAGATACCTTTTCCAAAGACCTCCTATTTGAGTTTTAAAAGCAAATTAAAATGCTCTAAAAACCTTACTACTATCCAAACAACTATTGTATATACAGATTCCATCTAACGCACACACTTACAGAAACTCCTGGCTCATCTGCTTAGGACGTTTTATATAAACAAATAGAAAAATCCTATTTTTACTTAGAAACTCAATTTTTTTGTTTTACAAATCCTTCTTATTCGTTTGCAAAATCTCTTCAATCCAAATTCCTATGCTCATGAACTATGTGTTGGGTTATTTGGTAAGTAATTTCGTTTTTTCCCAACCGAAGACTTAATTGTATTTTTTCACAACCAACTTCACACTTAAGCCGCATGATCATATGTATTTTGACAGCTGACATAGCAAGGCTTGCTTATGAAAAATTCGATTGATTCTGCAGAGTTTCTTCAAAAAAAGGTTACGCTATCTGTTTGGTGGGATTTCAAAAAAATCGTTTATTTTATGCTTCTACCGAGCAATACAACTATCAATTCTGAATACAACGATCATCAACTGGACAAATTGAATGATTCACTTAAAGAAAAAAGGCCAGAATTGGTCAATAGGAAAGGTACAGTGTTCCAACAGGATAATGAGAAACCACATACAAGTTGGACCACTCGGCAAAAGCTTTTATAGCTTGAATGGGATATACTGCTATACCCACCATACTCTCCAGACCTAGCACCATCCGATTATCATTTGTTCCGGTCTCTATAAAAATTTTTACACGGTGAAACGTTTAATTCAAATGAGAAGGTCAAAAATCACTTGGATCAGTTTTTTGCCAGCAAAGAAAAAAAATTTTATTAGCGTGGAATCATGCTACTGCCAGAAAGGTGGTAAAGGGTATTGGATCAGACTGGAAAATATTTAATTGAATAAAATATGAATTCACAATAAGAATTGTTTCATTTTTATAAACAAAAACGAAATTACTTTCCGAACAACCCAATATTTCCTTGCTTAGTAAATTAGCGTCGATGGATGATTGCACACTTTTTTATGATTAAAATAATTTTATAAATCTTATTGGAAAATCTGTTCATTAAAATAATTTAAGTTAAACAAGTTAATTAAAGAAAAAAAAATGAAATTTAAAAATTAAAATGTACTTTTTTTTTAATTATAAACACGTTTGAAGACATATTTCTGGATAATTTGTCAAGTATTTTTCATTGCGATATCTATTTTTGAATATAAACCACTGTCAGCATCTATTATTTCGGAAATAAATTATCATATAATATTAATTTTATAAATAATTTCTTTTAAAAAACGTTAAATGTAATAGATAGTCATAAAAATACAAAATTATTCTGGAAGAAAAATCAAAAACTAAATTTAATAATACGGCAATTTTCCAAAAGAAAATTATCCAATTAAAACTAAATTTTTTTATAATAAAAATTCCAATTCCTTAGCTTGAAAATTTTAATTTATATATAAAATAGCATATGAAATATTGATTTAGAAATATCATCAAGAAAACTTAATACAATTTAAAAAAAAAACACCTCATTTATCATTATAAAAATTTAATAAGAAAAAATATATTTCAATTCAATAAAAAAATTCTTTCTCATACAAGAAAGCTTGAAGAAGACAAAAGTAACAAAATCTAAAAACCAAAACATCAGAGATAATCACTTTCGTATTCAAAATCCTTTAACAAATATAACAATTTAGTGAAATTACAAAACGATTTTCTTCAATTTGCCAAAGGATTTTCATTAAATGGTTAGTGAAAAACATCCTTTTCTTCAAAAGGGATAACCTCTGGCCAGTAACAGATTCCAGACGAAAAACCACAGAACAAAAAGTCATCATTCTTAATTACCATTACTATGTCTAGCTATGCTTTTATAAGGGATGAAAAAAATTCAAAGAAGATAATTTCGAAATTAGGAAAAAAACTGGGATGATATAAAGATACTTAAAAAAAAGTAATATTATAAATATGTACACTTATTGAATAGGACCACTTATACACTTTTATAATCCTTTTATTATTTTCCAAAGACGATGATTTTTTGTTGTTGTTGCTCTAGTACACATTTTAGCATAACAACCCTCTTAGTTAATGGTAACTGAGAAAAGCATCAACAAACCTGTCACTATCATGCAATGTTTCAGACAGTTCCTTTCAATCCCTTAACTGGTAAATTCATCAATGCCAATTTTGTAATTAGAAAACAGAGAATCCATTAATTACTTTTGTTCAACAAATACCAAAATGTAAAAAGGCAACCAACCTTATTTCGACAAAATAGTATCGAATGACTGGAGATTTTTCCAAAAACCAATGACAAGAAATAAAACATCATAAATTGTTTATAATTTTGTCATACTAATGGATGGCTTTTTTTTCCTCATTCTATAGATATTGTTATTTGTACCCGTAGCCAATGTTATTTTTATAATAAAAGAATAGTAAGAATTTCAGTAAAAAAAAGAAATTATATTGTGTGCAGGTTTATATAAACAAAATAGGTATTAAAAATTCTAATCGAAAGTCCTTTATAGCAACTGAAAAAAAAGAAACAAATTTATTAATCAAATATCGTTTATAATAAGTAAACAAAAAAAATATATCTTTTTACTAATTAAAAAAAAAAAAATCCGCAAAATTTTAAAA
Organism: Atherix ibis; assembly: GCA_958298945.1. Lineage (NCBI taxonomy): Eukaryota > Metazoa > Arthropoda > Insecta > Diptera > Athericidae > Atherix > Atherix ibis. Next base: position 66,216,694 of record OY282607.1, read on the forward strand.
GATTACACAGCCTTAATAAAATTAATCAAATCCTAAAATTTAATTTCTTTAATAATTATAACAACAGTACGGTAATTATTTTAAAGAAGAAGAAAAAAAAGATAAAAAAATTTCCTTTAAATTCATAAAATTAAGATTTTATACAAAGAAAATAAATTAAAAGATTTTCTTTATTCGAAAACTTTCCTTCTTAAATTATAGTACGTACAATATTTTCATTAAAATTTATTTTCCCTTAGATTTGAATGTTGAAAAGAAACTTTTCCCTATAGGTACGTAAATTTTCACTTTTAAAAATGTTCATAATTAAATGTTATACTTTATTAAGCATTTAATGAAGCATATTGTGTTGTAATTAATTTTGATGGAATCTAAATTTTTTTCCAAACATATTTTTATACAACAAGGAATAATTTTATTTCGTTTTAGCTTCATTTTTGTTTATTATTAAATAATATAGTAAATATTTACATTTTTTATGATATTATACCAAAAATTTTGACAGCATTAAGATAATCTAATGGAAATTATATAAAAATTCCGCTGAATATGAAAATTCAAAAATTAATAAAAAATTCACTTTCATTTATACTGACTGCTATTATTTTAAATACATAAGTCTTATTGAACATTTATGAGATCTGTTTTATTATTATTATTATTATATTTTGAGTGTTAAAACAATTATTTTATCTGATCCTTCGTTATAACAATATTTTTCTATTTATTAGTCTTGTTGCAAATCAGTCAGTAGCGTAATCTATGTGTTAATTTATTTTCATTTTCCCTTGAATAAAAATAATATTATCCAGCTATATTTCTAGATATAACGCAATACTAATAAATAGTATTAGACATACTATCTGGCGCTGATTTACTTACGATACATTGTTCCAAATTATAGAAAATCTCCAATTTTTTGATATATTCTTAATTTGCATCGATATTTTATAAGGCCGCATTCTTACTCTTTTACTTTATTACATTTTCACTTGAGATATTTTCATAGTCAATAATATCCTTCCAGCCAAAAGCGCCGATGAGACCAATATGCTTACAACGCATGTTAAACTCCTATCAATGTTTGTCAATCTCTGCAAAATCCATTTCTCATTTTTAAAGAGTGGTTAACAAATAAGGATATAAATCTGGTCATAAATAACATTTTTCATTTAACCTTAATCGGAAAATAATAAAAGTTTACATAAATAACCAACTTGAAACTCATACACGAAACTGAAAATATTAGAACTTAACAGGTTTAGCCAATAATTACTTAGACTACTTCTAAGACTATCTTTAAAAAAAAATTTTCTGATATTGTGTCAAAATTGATTTGGACTTACAAACTGTAAAATAATGAATATTTCACCAATACTCCTTATTCTTACCAAACACAATCTATCCTATTCACCATCTTCTATGATATTGCTGATACTGCTTTTCTATGATCGATTTTTTTCATAACAAGTATATTTGCATATACTCCTTTTCTACGATCCTTTTCTATGATCGATTTTTTTTCGATATAAAAATTTTTGTTACAATATAAAAAAAAATGTTATAAACTGTGATCTAAACATCCACTAAGTTCGTAATTTATATGTATCTCCTTATAAAAAATTCCAATCTTTCTGCCCACTATAATTCCTTTGCATGTAAATTTTCATCTCTAGCAGCATATCTATATTGACGCTTTCGGACCATAGATTTGTGACGTCTTTAGACTATAGAAAATCTGTTTTGACTGGTGAAAATTCACTTTAGTAGTTTTTAAACTTCTTTAATAAATATTGAAAAAAAGCTTTAATTTTAAGAGTACATATTGAATATTTAAACAGACGTATGACAATCAACTTATAGTAAAAAATTAAATAGATTTTTAAAATATTGCCGATTAAAGAAATTGTTTCAAACTTGTGAGCACTTCGGCATCGCAACTACTTTTACAAAATCGGATAATTTTTATGTAAATTTTTCATAATTCTAATCCCTTCTACGAATGTAAAAAGAAATGGCTACTTTATATTAATATCACCCAGTTTGAGAATAATTATATTCTAAAGAAAGATATCATAGTCTGAACATTTCTGTCTAGCCATTATTTCAACTTAGCTAAAATATATTGTCGAAAAGCCTGTGAATAATTTTTTTTTGTCTAAACATACGACGTCTGTTCAAAAAGTATCGCGAATTTTGAATTTCCGCGGGTTACGTATATTCGATTTTCGATTTTTTTTGTGGCGTTATGTTGGTACTCATGTCTCTTATTTATGCCGACAAGTTCGGCCATATTGAATGTTCAGTTAATATTTTACAGCTGCTTTGCTTGCACGTGTTTTGACTCGTCTTCGATTTTTGCTCAATTTCGATGAAAAACAGCATTATATTAACATTGGTACGGAGCTGTTGGACTCTGTCCTCGAGGATCATAACTGATGACGAATTATGGGTTTATGGTTATGACGTGGAAACCAAAGCTCAATCATCCCAATGGAAGCTGCCGCACGAGCCAAGGCCGAAAAAAGCGCGCCAAGTTCGGTCGAATGTGAAGGTTTTGCTTACAGTTTTCTTCGATTGCATGGTACATTATGAGTTCTTGCTATAGGGTAGAACGATCAATAAGGAATATTACCTGCAAGTTATGCGTAAGTTACGCGAAGTAATCCGCTAGAAACGCCCGGATTTGTGGAAGAACAAAAATTGGCTTTTGCACCATGATAACGCCCCTGCTCACGCATCGTTGCTCGTGCGCGATTTTTTAGCCAAAAACAACACACTATTAATGCCGCAGCCACCGTATTCCTCAGATCTGGCCCCCTGTGACATTTTCTTGTTCCAAAACCTGAAGAGCCCCATGAAAGGACGTCGCTACGCTACGATTGAGGAGATAAAGACGGCATCGAAGGAGGAGCTGAACAAGATCACAAAAAATGATTTTTTGAAGTGCAGCGAGAATTGGAAAAAATGTTGGTACAAGTGTATAATATCTGGTGGGGATTACTTTAAAGGGGACTTAAACTGGAAAAAATATTTTTACAAGTGTATAATATCTGGTGGGGATTACTTTAAATAGATATTCATGAATAAATAAATAATTTTAAAAAAAAGCACAAAATTCGCGATACTTTTTGAACATACCTCGTATATTGATATTGGTCTTGCCATATTGTAAAAACGAGCATATAATATTAAACAATCAATATTAACCACCCCGTTACTATGCACTTCTTCAAATAATTAGTCGATCCTAAATGTTTGAAAAAATGCCGACTCTATTAATTATTAAATAATATATATTAAATTAATTTGTTAAATATAATCATTACTATAAAAACTCGTACCTACCATAGAATATGAGAAAAATTTATATTTCATAGTAAAAATTTCTAAAATCCAAAATAATATAACAAATTTTTTCCTATAGGCGATGAAAATCGATATTAGTTAATGTTTCCAAAAATAGACTAGAAAATATTTCTAAATCTACGCATAAAAATTTCAATAAAAAATTTAAATACTCTTTAAAAAATATATATATCAATACATTGTATAGACTTGTTCCAAACAAATTTGCAACATTTTCGTTTATATTGAACTTGGATAACAATAAATTTTCACTTAATACTCAAAAATTTATCTCCAATATTGGCCAACTACGACAATTTGCTATTGTACTAGTATTAAATGTACCATAAAACAAACCCCATCCATATCTCTGGGTGTCCTCTCCCATTATACTCATATCACAGTATGAAAAATACTAAAATTGAACTTTATTCAATTTATTTTATGTTATAAAATAACCTTTGTATTTTCAAATGAAATTTTCATAAAGAAACTATATTTTGACAAAAAGCGTATAAGTTATTTTAATTGAATTTTATATACTCGTAATTGAGAAAAAAAAACAATATCTAAATAAATATACAATAGTATTTATATAAGACAACAATTATATCAATAATTAGTTATGGGTTCAATAAAAATGATCTAATGGCTCTGTAATATGTTAGTTTACCCAAGTCGTCATAGTGTTATAATATTTATTAATTTTTTCAAATATTTTGAAAATATTCATTCATAAATATTTTTTACATAAATACGCATAATTTCATTGTATTTAAATGTTCGTAAACTAAATTTCACTATTAATACTATTGAGGAATAAGCGCCCACAATTATTGGAAGACCTCTTCTGTAACTTCGAATGTGAAGATGAGTTAGTATTAATACGAGGGTCTTCAACAAGTACTTAGCCTCACCGCCCGATAAAACTGTTGTCACAAAAGAAATTTACTATCGTGCAGTATATTCTTTAAGAAGCCTACTGTCAAAGCTTCAGTTGATTCCCTTTATTAGTTTTGTTTTGAGAGCCTTTGAAAGCGAGCGTGTCGGTCGGTTGCACAAAAATGGAAAAAGAACAATATCGTTCGGTGATTAGATTCTTGTTTTTGGAAGGGAAAACGCGCAGCGAAATCAAAGATCGCTTGGATGCTGTGTATGGTGACTCTTCTCCTTCGATGGCGACCGTCAAGAATTGGTTCAACGAGTTTGTTCGTCGCCGCACGTCAGTTTTTGATGAGCCACGCCCAGGTGCCCCGAAAACGGCTGCTACGAAGGAAAACGTTAAAAAAGTCCACGATCTCGTGTTGGCAGACCGTCGATTGAAGGTTCACGAGATAGCTAAGACTGTAGGCATCGCAGTAGGAACGGTGCATCATATTCTACACGAAGAACTGGGCATGAGAAAGCCGTCGGCGCGATGGGTGCCGCGTTTGCTCACACCGGAAAACAAGCGCAACCGTGAGACCACATCGGCGACGTGTTTGGCGCTGTTTCAGCGCAATTCAGCGGAGTTCTTGCATCGTTTCGTGACCGTCGACGAAACATGGATTCCCTGGTACACACCAGAGACCAAGGAACAATCGAAACAGTGGACTTCACCCGGCGAACGTGCTCCAAAGAAGGCGAAGACTGTTCGATCGAACGGAAAGGTGATTGCCACCGTTTTCTGGGATTCACAAGAAAATGGGGCGCTACTATGCTGACTTATTGGGCCGATTTGACGTCGAATTGAAGAAAAAGCGGCACCGCTTTGCGAAGAAAAAAGTGCTGTTTCACCACGACAACGCGCCGGCTCACACCTCCGCCGTCGCCATGGCCAAATTGGTTGAATTGCGCTACGAATTGCTGCCCCATCCAACGTACTCTCCAGATTTGGCCCCCTGTGACTACTTTTTGTTTCCAAACCTGAAAAAATCACTCGCCGGGAATAGATTTGGGTCGAATGAGGAGGTCATCGTCGTCACGTAGGCCTATTTTGCTTCCCTCGAGAAAATGTATTTTTTGGACGGGTTAAAAAAGTTAGATCATCGCTGGGCCAAGTGTATCGAGCTTGAAAGAGATTATGTGAAGAAATAAATTGCCACCTTTCCAAAATTTTCGTTTTTCTTTTGTAGGCTAAGTACTTGTTGAATGAACCTCGTAGGGTATTAAAAGTAATTCTTTAATGGAGTCAATCAGAAAAACGTCTCCTGTGTTTTTAATCGAATAGGTGTGCGGCTAGAACGGAAACGTACTCCAATTCGGTCAACACATGGCCTTTAGTGTACCACTTAAAATTTGAATTTGAATATTATTGAAATAAAAACTACATAAATTCAAAACCCATGCGGAAATCTCATAATAATTCTATAGATTATCGAAATACTTGATCAAAAAGTTACCGGAATTTATTCAGAAAATTAAAAATACAAGTTTATTCATCTAAATCTATATTGTCCATTTTAAAGTAATCCCCATCGACTTTAACACACTTATGCCAGCGCTTGATCCAATCCTCGAAACATTTTTTATATTCGGTTTTCGGTATGTCCATCAGTGCTTCCTGCGATTTTTCCATTACTTCCTCTCGGTTGTTGAAACGCGTTCCCCGTAATGGCTTTTAAAATCGATTGAACAGGAAGAAGTCACAGCGAGCCAAATCAGGTGAATTTGATGATTGTTGGATGGTATTTGTTGCATTTTTCGTCAAAAAATTACGAATAATGATGCCATCATTTTTATGGTGGTAAAATCCACGAGTTTTGTGCCCACAATTCTGGTCTCTGTCGGCGAATTGCTTCACGCCCAAATAATGCTCTTTGTTTATTGTCCAGCCTTCTGGCAAAAATTTATGATGCACTACACCGTTGTAATCCATGAAAACCGTGAGCATTGCCTTCTTTTTTGACGGAAAACGACGTGGTTTTTTTGGTCTCGGCTCATTTGGTGAACGCCATTAACTTGCCTGATGTCTGGATTGCATATCGTACTCATAAACCCACGTCTCGTCTCCAGTAATGATCCTTCTGATGAATGTGGGATCGGATTCAGCCTCGAAAATCATGTCTTTTGCGACGTCAACACGGTCTCTTTTTTACATGAAATTGAGGTCTTTTGGCACGAACTTTGCTGCTACACACCGGAAACCCAAATCATTAAACCAAAATGTCTTGGACGGATCCATAAGCAATGTTCAAGTCCTCCGCCATCTCTCTGATGGTTATAAAAAATAACTGTTCTAAAAACAAGAATTCTTTTAAAGTTCTACGGCGCAACAAGCAAAAGTAATTCCATTCTCGCATTAATCGTACAAAAACATATAAAAGCTCCAATAAAATGTTTATTAATTACTTATTTTAATTTAAAGGAAATTTTTATTTAACATTATTCAACCCCTTCAAGAACTTTAATATTTTAATATTATTTCAAATTTATTAATATTTTAGTGTGATAATTCACTACAGTAACAGTTCGGCTGAAAAGTTTATAAGAAGGCAACTATGTTGAATAATAAAAAATGAAAAGTTTTTTTTGCAAAATTCATTTTTATTATTCAACATAGTTGCCTTCGAGGGCGATACAGCGATTATAGCGATCTTCCTACTTTTCGATACCATTTTTATAGTACTCTTTTGGTTTTGCCTCAAAATAGGCTTAAGTTTCGGCAATCACTTCATCATCGGTCTTAAATTTCTTGCCAGCGAGCATTCTCTTGAGGTCTGCAAACAGAAAAAAGTCGCTGGGGGCCAGATCTGGAGAATACGGTGGATGGGGAAGCAATTCGTAGCCCAATTCATTGAGTTTGACCATCGTTTTCATCGACTTGTGACACGGTGCATTGTCTTGGTGAAACAACACTTTTTTCTTCTTCAAATGAGGCCGTTTCTAAGCGATTTCTTTCTTCAAACGATCCAATAACGTTATATAATAGTCGCTGTTGATCGTCTGTCCCTTCTGGAGATAGTCAATGAATATTATACCATGCGCATCCCAAAATACAGACGCCATCACCTTGCCAGCCGACTGTTGCGTCTTTCCACGCTTTGGATTCGGTTCGTCGCTCGCTCTCCACTCTGCCGACTGCCGATTGGACTCTGGAGTGTAGTGACGGAGCCATGTTTCATCCATTGTCACATATCACGCAAAAATTCGGGTTTATTGCGCTTGAACACCTCCAAACACTGCTCAGAATCATCAACACGTTGTTGTTTTTGGTCCACAGTGAGCTCACGCGGCACCCACTTTGCACACAGCTTTCGCATGCCGAAATATTCATGCACGATATGTCCAACACGCTCTTTCGATATCTTCAGAGTCTCAGCTATCTCGCTCAACTTCACTTTACGGTCATTTAAAATTATTTTGTGGATTTTTTGGATGTTTTCCGCCGTAACCACCTCTTTTGGGCGTCCACTGTGTTCTGCTCGTACGACCAGTTCGAAATTGACGAAACCAATATTCCACAGTTGAAATAGCTGGAGCAGAGTCCGGATAACGTTTGTCGAACCATGCTTTGTTTTCCACTGTATTTTTTTTCATCAAAAAGCAATGCTTTATCAATGCACGAAATTCATCTTTATCCATTTTTTTTTCAATAACAAAAGTTGCTCCATTTAAAATGCTATATCTCACGAACCAATCGACCGATTGCTGTCAAATTTTGACAGGAATCATTTGAAGAATGGTGCTTTGTGACAATTAAGAGGCGCCATTTAGAAGTCAACCTTATAAACTTTTCAGCCGAACTGTTATACACTATAGGCCCGAGCACACTACATAGAACTAACCAGTTTAACTCGATTTGTATTGAATAAAAGGTAATAATAAACACAACAATAACAACAATTAACTATCCTCAACTCTAATTAATATGAATGTAACCATTTTACTTTTAAACGTTGTTTAATTGTGTATTTTTCCTTGACGAAAGGTCTTGTGGATGACCGGAAGGGATGTAAATTCCACTCCACGTCACAATATTAATAAATTGTAAAAAAATGAATTTCTTCTTACATGAAATTTAACTATTATTAATAATATTTTCTATTACATTATTTTTAGAATGAATCTGACTTGTACCGTATCATTCATAAAATTCGTTCGAACAAAAAAATTATACAATTTTCGGCCTACTTTGTTGTGTGTTCAGTTACGACACACGCACTCAATGATAATAAAAGCTATTTAACGTAACAATGACAGTAACCTTAAAAAAAATAAGAAAAAGTTATTATTATTGGGTTCTTCGGAGTTTTTTTTCTTCTAAAAATGAAAGACGATTTTCTTACATAGATGTAATATTTTATTCAATTAAATATTGTCCATTCTGATCCAATACCATTTGGCATGATTCGACATTCATAAATTTTTTGTTCTTTGCTGTCAACGAGTTATTTTTGAGCTCCTTATTTGAATTAAACGTTTTACCATCTAAAAAATTTTGTAGAGACCGGAACAAATGATAATCGGAAGGTGCTAGGTCTGGACAGTATGGTAAGTGTGGCAGTATATCACATCCAAGCTCTAAAAGCTTTTGCCGAGTGGTCAAACTTGTATGTGGTTTCGCATTATCCTGTTGAAACACTATACCTTTCTATTGACCAATTCTGGCCTTTTTTCTTTAAGTGAATCATTCAATTTGTCTCACTGATGACAGTACTTTTTAGAATTGATCATTGTGTTACCCGGTAGAAGCTCAAAATAAACGATTCCTTGAAATCCATCCAAACAGATAGCATAACTTTTTTGATGAATATTGGCTTTTGAAGTGTTTTGAGCCGGTTCCTCTTTTCTACTACAGGATATTTTGCGTTTACACTGTTAAAGACAACCCTAGCAATGATACTTTTCAAAAATAGATTATTTTCTTGGCGTTTGAGAAGCAAATCGCAAACTATAATGTGACGGCACAAATTTTTTTCCGTAAGATGATGAAGACTCCATATGTCGAGTTTGAGATTAAACCTAGCCTTTTCAAATGATCATGAATGATCGTATTCGACAAACTTAATCTCTCAGCAATCTCACAATTTGTTATTAATGCCTTTATTGTGTCTTCATCAGCAAACGAAATTACTTTCCGAACACCACAATATATTAGAGATGATCATAGTCAAAGAGAACTGCATTACCTACACGTATAAAACTTACCTTACACTATAGTTATGCTTCTTCAACAATATTTCGATTAATATTTAGCCTAATTTTGATAATGTTGATATTAAAATTGTCGCCAATATTACAATATCATATGGAACCACCCCTTTTTCCAAAAAAAAACAAACTTCATTCGAATTCACCTTGCAAAATATTGTAGTTGTCGCCAAATAGATGACAGTATACTGGAACTCAAGACTACACGTATAGTAGGAAAATAAAAAAAAATTACACAACAAATTAAATTAAAAGAAAATATCCAAGATTAAGAATGCTCAAATATTGTAAAATAATTACAGTAAATCAATTATGCTAAAAAATTCAATTTGAATGAATTTCCCAAAAAAAAAAATAGAATTACTTTAAAATATTTTCTCCTTCTAACTCTATAAAAATGATGGATAATTATGTGAAAATATTTAACCTTAATAAAACCGATAATTATTATTATTGAAAATGGGAATGGCAGAAACTTTGTTCAATTTTCTCAACTTCCATACATATACAGAATTGAATAGAAAAAATACTTTTGAAAACTTTTCCAAAACATTACCTTTCTACGTGAGTATTTAATTTCAGTGTTAAAATTTTAATGTAAAAGTATAGCCACAATTTAAGTTTTAAAGTACTTCTATTATTAATGTGGATAAAATACTTTTACAAAAACTACTCTTATCACACCAAGAGTAAATTCAATTATTTACTATTCAAAAGGGTTTCTTCAAAATTTTGTGATTTGTTTTTATTATTTTACCACAACAAGTATTTATGGTATTTATTTTTGAGTAGATTTTATCCAATTTTGGTTTTTGACCTTTCTGTTAAATTTTATACTTTTCCAATGCTACTACTAAATAATATCTAAGAATCTACTGTATTTACTATAGTTGGGAAAATTTTCCTTTTTTGACAGAGGCAAAGTTAAGAGATATAAATTGGGATTGGGAAGAAAACCGACTAAAAGTTTTAAGTAATTTCATCACGGACAATGTTTTTATTAACTATTCACACGTGAAATAACTATTTCAGTTGAATAAATGATACATGAAATGAGGATGTCTATATCAGACGCATAGTAGAGTGCACGTAGAAGCTCTCAATTTAATTAACATTTTCTTCTTAACCTTCAACCTGGAAATGAAATCGCCAGAAAGGAACTTGATCCTTTTGATAAAATGGAAAAGTCTGAAATTTCGGTGCGGTTGATAACTGTTTCTAGCTTCATTTATATTTCTATATATATATATGTAGATGTATATATACTCGTAGAAACGATGGCAGCAATAAAAGGGTTCATAGATGAATCTTTTATAGCCCTGAAAATTTACATCAACTTTAATATACTTCTTTAAATATGTGGAGAAGTAGGTACTATATGGATGTAGCTATATATTAAGATTTTATTAGCACAAAGTTCGATTTTAGGCACATTTAGATATTATGGATATATACCTACAGGAACAAATACTTCGGTAATACTATCTTATTGGAGATCACAATTAATTAATCGAAAAGAAGCTCCCCAAGTAGAGTTTTTGGAAATGAGAAAATTTATGCAAGCGTACTGGTATCGTTACCAGGCAACTGAAAAACAATTTTCTTTGTAATTATAGAACCGATAATCGATTCCGGAATTCAATTTATTTCACTATCTTTACATTGACAAGTTGAACAGTATTATTTTCAAGTACAAACTCACCTGAATATTGAAAGAAATACTTTCATTACGAAGTAATTTAATAAGGAATTTATAAGAAAATTATTTTTCTTATATTCATCTTCAAATTCCAATAGTTATTTAAGTGACCGAACTTTAATCACTAACCAAAATGGGTATAATTGTAAAAGAATTTAAACTTCTCTACAGAAAATCCATTGACATATTTGTATTTATTCTACCACTGATCAGCTTTCAATATTAATTTTTTTTTAAATATATAATATTATTCTTAACCATATACCTCGAATCATATTTCCTTTAGTCCTTTCGCATTGAATATTGTTGTAATTGGAGGTCTGATCCTGTGCAAAAATAATTTGTTTTGCCAGTCTGTCCTCATCTGTTGGAGATTCTGTTGAGGTCACTGAATATTTTCGTAAATTTGTTGAGTTTTGAATTGGAAAATTTTTCCAATAAATATTATTTTTCCGGTCTGACTTAATACGTTTTTTTTTTAATATTTAAATATTATCTACAACTACATATAATTTGTAACAAGCAGAAGATGCAAAAACATGTCTATCTCCCCAAAACGAGTAAAATTATTGTATAAGTTCAAGAAATCGCGAGCCCATTGCCTTTTCAAACGGCGATGGGTGTATAATGGAGTGGAACGTTTAGGTCATGATGGATAACCGTGTTTCGTATATAAAATAGAGCATTAACAATTATAGGGTTTTGATTCGATGGAAATTGGAATGCTTAGTGGAACTCTTTTAGTACCGTATTGTCTAGTAATAAGAAGTTTCTGAGGAGTGTATGTGGTTCTGTAGGATGTTTATGGCTGCGGAAAGACCTTTGTGATGTATAAGGATGACTGTATTGTCAGCATATTAATGTGACAAAGAATATCATGGGTGTAAATATTGTAAAGTATTGGGCTTAGGATATTTCCCTGAGGAACACCGCCGGAGATAGGATTAATGTCAGAATACTTGACATACAATGTTTGCTTCTTTGTACTGCCCTCTCCGGAAACACCGGAGAGGGCAGTACAAAATTATTCTCTCACAAGTGGATAATAATGATAGGATAAACGGGAGTGAAATTTTTGATAGTGAGAAATGCACAGGTCCTCAAGAAAGGGAACATTTAAATCACGATGTATTACGTTGTTACGAACATAAAAGGGGGCATCAACAATTTTACGAAGGATCTAGGATTGTAAGACCTGGACGCGATAAGAATTGGAACGTTTCGTTGAACCCCAAAATTCAATTTCATATGTCCAAATAGGTTTTATAATTGTTTGTATTAAGGTATAAAAGGGTAGTTTTCACTTCATAAAGTGAACCAGGATGGAAGGTTGCGTATATGGGATTGTAAATTGTTGGAAGCTATGTCAGGATTTGTATAGGTAGTAAGTATGGCCGTATCATCTGCATATATAACAATGATAGTATTAGAATCAGATGGGATATCATTGGTAAAAATATTATATAAAATGGGAGCAAGGATACAACCTTATCGGACTCCGGCTAGAATAGGATATATTTCCGAAGATTATAAGTTAATTGCAACTTGGAAATGACGTTGGGAGTGTCATCTATTAAAGTCTAGAATGCCACATATGTTCGAAAGCTTGGGAGATATCTAAAAATACTCCTGGGATGCAATGTGATCAACAATGCGATGGCATTGCTGGATTGTAGAGTGCTTAGATCGGAAGCCAAATTGGGTATCAGGAATAATTTTTTCTTTGACTAGGACTGGGTAGAGTTGTTTTAATAGGAGTTAAAAAAAATCTTACCAAGGATTGATAAGAGTCAGATAGGTATATAGGAGGAAGGAAAATTAATGGGTTTATTTGGTTTAGGAATCATTTTAATGACAGTAAATTTCCAGAGTAAAGGTAAATAGGTTGTGCACAGGATACTATTAAAAATGTACGACGGTCGTTCAATAAGTCCTTAGAAAATCCGAGAAATTGCGCTCGTAGTGTCGGTCAATTTATACCGTCGATTAAAGTTAACGACATTTATTTGTGCATAACAATAGAAAAAAGCGAGTTTAGGGCTGTCATCAAACATCTCCATTTGAAAGGCTTAAGCCCGAAAGAAATAAAAGACGAGTTGGATGCAGTTCATGGCACATCTGCACCTGTGTTTGCGACGGTTTACAATTGGGTGAATGAATTTAAACGTGGCCGTTCATCCACAAAAGATGAACATCGTTCAGGACGCCCAGTTGAGGTGTCTACTCCTGAAATCATCGACAAAATCCACGATCTGATTTTGAACGATCGGCGAATTAAAGTGCGCGAATTAGTTGAGGCCACGGGCATATCACAAGGTACAGTCGCTTCAATTTTGCATGAAAAATTGTCTGTGAAAAAAATTTCGACAAGATGGGTGCCGCGTTTGCTCTTAGAGGAGAATAAGCACAATCGTGTAGTGGACTCTGAGGCTATGTTTGCACTCTTTCATCGCAATCCTGCCGAATTCCTTCGTCGATATGTCACTGTGGACGAAACGTGGATACACTACCACACTCCAGAAACGAAGAGACAGTCATCACAGTGGATTTTCAAGGGTGAAGGGGCTCCGAAGAAGGCAAAAACTGTGCCATCGGCCGGCAAGGAGATGGCCACGGTCTTTTGGGATTCGCAGGGCATCATTTTTATCGACTACTTGGAAAAAGGAAAAACAATAACAGGAGCGTATTACGCGTCGTTATTGCAACGGTTGAGCAAGGAAATCAAAGAGAAACGCCCCCATCTGAAGAAGAAAAAAATCCTCTTGCATCAGGACAATGCGCGTGTGCACACCTGCGCTGTTTCCATGGCCAAAATTGTGGAATTGAGAATGGAATTGTTGCAGCATCCCGTTTATTCACCAGATTTGGCCCCGAGTGACTATTTTCTTTTCCCCAATCTGAAGAAATGGCTTGGCGGACGACGGTTCACTTCCAACGAGGACGTCATTGCTCAAACGGATGAGTATTTTGCAGAACTTCCGAAATCCTATTTTTTGGACGGGATAAAATTTTTGGAAAAACGGTTGGAAAAGTGTATAGAGCTGAAAGGAGATGATGTTGAAAAATAAAATTTTTTTTTAAAAACAGTTTTTTTCCATCTTTTTCCAAGGACTTATTGAACGACCTTCGTATGTAATGAAAACTAAAGCTTTTCGGAAAATTTACTTCAGAATAGGAGCTGTTTATTATTTAGATCATAACCAGGAGCTTTTCTATTGGGAAGGTGCAGAATTGTAGATTTAATTTCATATGGCTTGAAATTTTTGGGAGGAAGACTCATAGGGATTGGGAACATCTTCGATAATTTTGTTAGTATGCGATTTGTCTTCTATATCATCATGCGGAGTAAAAGTATTTACCAAATGTTTAGGAAATATTTCAACTTTTTCTTTGTCTGTTTCTGTCCAGTTATCATTATTCTTTTTCAGTGGGTGTGATGTTCTTTTGTACGAGAGCATTTGTTTAGTGGGTTCCCATAAAGAAATATTGTCCCTAAACGATCTTGTGTAAATTTCATGCCGTTCATTATAGTACTTTCTAATTTCCATATTTAGTCTGGATGGATTAGTGTATATATTATGGTTTGCATTCTAAAAAAAATCTGATCCATTCCTAAAAAAATCCTATTTTGTTAGTTTAACCACATCTGTTGAAAGAAACTGTGACTGCTATGAATGGATTTCTGCATTTATTAAGATTTTACTTGGATATTTTTGTTTCAAAATACGGTCCAGTACAAGAAATATCTCATCTTGGCAGTCTTATTTTGTTTTAAATTGAATATCTAAAAACTTGCTCTGAAAAGTGTATCATTACCTTAGATTGAATATCTATGGTAATAATACACCTTGCTCTGAAAGGCTTGTTTGATGTAATGATTTGGATAAACTGAGTGAGTTACGCATTTTTATGGGGCATTTGAGAAAGGAATCTCATAAAAATGACACATCCGAAAAGGAGTTTGGCAGTTGGCTCTTTTCAATTATTATCAGGCAATAATACAAAGGAATTAAGTCAAAATGCATAAAACTTCCATAATTTGATTTATATAATTAATGCAATTAAATTGAATTTTATTTATATAGAATATTTTTTATAGTATGGGAATTTCAATGAAAAAATTTTGTTAATTCCAAAATAAATCCTCCTGAACAGAATTCACAAAACTATTTTTGAAATTTTTCTGCACATTCTATTTAAAAATTTATTTGCTATAGAATTTTTCTAATTTATAGGAATATAGTAAAAAATTAAATAGAAATACAATAGAAGATAAAATCGATAAAATATCTTTTCATACATTTTTAAAAAAAGTCGACACGAAAAATAAGTGTTTTATAAAACTAAGTGAAATAAAAAATTACATTAGCTATAATATACTAGTGACCATAACGCAACTGAGAAATAGTAAATTCTTTTGGATACCAAAAATTACATGTACACGTATTTTTGATTGGAAAAAATTAACGAACTCAAGTAGTACGGTTTTGTTATGATCTTCTCACCTAGGATCTTATATTATATTGTATAAGGCGATAGTCCTACAAATTCCTATTTAATTTTCAAAACTAAAAGTTTCAATAAACTATGTTTCTGTTTTTTTTTTCATCTTCTAATCAATATTGTTATACATTCTTTTTATCAGGATTTAAAAATCAAAAATGGAACTAATTTTCATAGGCTCATTTGTTGAAACTGCAAAGTAAGATTGTGCAAATTAAATATAAATTTGACAAAAAGAAAATAAATGTTTGAAAAAATTTTATAAAATAATTTCCCATTTATTTAAGAAAATAATCACATAATACCTAAGACCAGAAGATTTCTTTGTAGATGATATTAAGGTGATAAATATTTATCATTTGAATGATTTAATCTTCATATAACGCTATTCAAATGCAAAATATTCAATGTGCAGTCTTAAGATGAAACTGACTGTTTAATTAGTCATTTATCTGTTCAATTTAATACTGTGAAAAGGGGTTTAGTGAACAAAGCTGCATTTACAAGAAAATGGCATCTATCCTATCAAAAGTAGTATACGTAAGTGAATCGATATGAAAGATGCATGGATCCTTTGTATACGATGTGCACGTACAATTTTCACATGAAGACACTATCCATGAATCCAGGTTCTACTTCATAAAAGTGCTTATTCATGCATGAGACGGAATCAGAATTCACATTTTACTTGAGAACGCTCAAATGCATGTGATTCAAAAGACTGCAAAAGGTATGACATTTAGATTAAAATGGTGAAAGTTATAATAGCAAAAATGATAGAAAAAAAAACCTAAGATTTCTGAGGAATTGCATTTACTTTGAGAAGATTTCAAATAATTTAAAATGAAGGTTATTTTCAATGATACGTTATAGGTATATATCTAAGTAATGGGTATATATTGTAAGCCTTATAATTTTTCTTTTCAACCATTTTTTATAATATTCAAAAGTATGATTCAATTTTAAATTGAAAGCAATTTCGAATTTGACATTTAGTTCTATCTAAATTATAGGCTGATCTATTTGGAAAATTGATTTCTTTAGTAAAGGGGCATTTCAATTATTTTTTTTTAGTATCGTTTCGTGTAATATTTGTAATAAAATATAAGATCTTAGCGCCATTTAACCACAACTAATGTCTACACCGGCTACGGCCCAAGCTGGATTCTAACTCAAGATCACCGCATAATAGCCATAGACATCTTGAATCCGCTAAATTAGAGTGCGTTTACAAGCTATGTATACACATAGCCAAAATATTACTGCAAACAGAAAAAGATAAGTTATTTACAACGTCAAATAAAAGTCAAATATTTTTTTAGAATGAATAAATGCTTTCTTCTTAAATTTAACAATAGTTAATGCATACTTAATATAGAATTGAGAAATATACATACAGTTTGATGTTTTCATAAACTAAAAACATAAAAACAACCTCTCAGCCATTTTTTTCTATACATTAAAATAAATTTTTAAATTGCTGAGTCGGTCGTGTTGGAAAATTCAAACAGTACAAATGTGTTTTAAAAAATTTCTGGTATATTTTTAAATGAATTTTTGAAACAACAAAAAAATTAATTAAGCGTAAGTATGTTACGAGGGTCGTTAAATAAGTCCTTAGAAAAAGATGGAAAAAAACTGTTTTTTCTCCTTTTAGCTCTATACACTTTTCCAACCGTTTTTCCAAAATTTTTATCCCGTCCAAAAAATAGGATTTCGGAAGTTCTGCAAAATACACATCCATTTGAGCAATGACGTCCTCGTTGGAAGTGAACCGTCGTCCGCCAAGCCATTTCTTCAGATTGGGGAAAAGAAAATAGTCACTCGGGGCCAAATCTGGTGAATAAGCGGGATGCTGCAACAATTCCATTCTCAATTCCACAATTTTGGCCATGGAAACAGCGCAGGTGTGCACACGCGCATTGTCCTGATGCAAGAGGATTTTTTCTTCTTCAGATGGGGGTGTTTCTCTTTGATTTCCTCGCTCAACCGTTGCAATAACGACGCGTAATGCGCTTCAGTTATTGTTTTTCCTTTTTCCAAGTAGTCGATAAAAATGATGCCCTGCGAATCCCAAAAGACCGTGGCCATCACCTTGCCGACCGATGGCACAGTTTTTGCCTTCTTCGGAGCCCGTTCACCCTTGAAAATCCACTGTGATGACTGTCTCTTCGTTTCTGGAGTGTAGTAGTGTATCCAGGTTTCGTCTACAGTGACATATCGACGAAGGAATTCGGCAAGATTGCGATGAAAGAGTGCCAACATAGCCTCAGAGTCCACTGCACGATTGCGCTTATTCTCCTCTGAGAGCAAACGCGGCACCCATCTTGCCGAAATTTTTTTCACAGACAATTTTTCATGCAAAATTGAAGCGACAGTACCTTGTGATATGCCCGTGGCCTCAACTAATTCGCGCACTTTATTTCGCCGATCGTTCAAAATCAGATCGTGGATTTTGTCGATGATTTCAGGAGTAGACACCTCAACTGGGCGTCTTGAACGATGTTCATCTTTTGTGGATGAACGGCCACGTTTAAATTCATTCACCCAATTGTAAACCGTCGCAAACACAGGTGCAGATGTGCCATGAACTGCATCCAACTCGGCTTTGATTTCTTTCGGGCTTAAGCCTTTCAAATGGAGATGTTTGATGACAGCCCTAAACTCGCTTTTTTCCACTGTTATGCACAAATAAATGTCGTTAAATTTAATCGACGATAGAAATTGACCTACGCTATTGATCGAGCTGGAATTTTGACAGCTTTCCTGTCGATAATGCTACTTACAAAAAAAAATCTTTACCGACACCACGAGCGCAATTTCTTGGATTTTCTAAGGACTTATTGAACGACCCTCGTATTTAAAACTGAAGTAGTAAAAGTAACGCAAATACAGACTAATCCAACTGAAGGAAACAGAAGCAAAAAGTTATTTCTAGACAAGTACATAGCGATACTCTGTTTGTGCGCATTATATATGGTATAATAAAAAAGTGACAAAACTAAGTGTTATAAGACATTTATCAGTAAAAGTAAAATGAAGAAAAATAAAACAAAACAACAGTTTCGTCGGACCGCCAAAAATAAATACAAAATTTTCTACCGACCAGTATGGAAATCAACCGACTACAGCCACCATTTTGAAGAACTACCCTCCATTTGCTTTCCTAAAAACATCCATTCTCTCACTGACCGCGTGATTTATTAAAATACTAAGTCTTAACATACACGTAATCACATGCTAGAAGGAAAAGCTTCAATGGATTTTTACTTCCCCACAACCATTTATGTTAATTATTACTATTATATAAATATGTTTGTTACTATCTGAAAAAAAGTTTTTAAAAAAAATTACTGACTTAAAGTCCATTGAGTAACAGAATATTTTTTGAGTAAAAACAATATAATTCCAAAACGGCAGTTTGAATCGAAAACTGAACAATCCACAATTATACAAATGAAAAATATTGTAAAATTTATAGTTTTTTCTGTCATGAGCAAAAAAAATTTTAACCAGGCTTATTCCTAGATAAATCCAATTAGTTTAATCGGTAGTGCCACCCCGGCCTATTCTGGAAACTCAAAAAAAAAATCCTCTCCTCCACTGATTTTATCATCACCTTACGGAGCTGAAAATATGGAATTTTCTTACCTATTCCCTATCCTTACTGATATAATGCAAAGTAGTATCCTTCATCTTATTCACTATAATATTTATATCCACGATATTCGTTCTAATGACGCAATCTCTTTCTCTGCTATTATTTTAAAAAATCATATTGATCATGTTATTTTTACTCTTCACTATCACTATACACATAAATAGAAAATTAGCGTTAATGTTGTTCCATAAAATAAACAGGTACTTCACTTGAAACTATTAATTGATAAACGTTTAATATAGAACTCGAACACATGATTGAAATGAACTGGAATGAACAGAAGCTACAGGCAAGTACAAAAAATTTTATACCAGGTGTATAAGCTTAAATCCTCTGTTTGGTCATAGATAGCGTGAGTGAGCTTATTAAGATACTATGGACACACCATACTTTTTTTTATGAGTTTGACATCTGTCAACATTAATCAGTACACATTATCAGCAATTTCGTACAACAATATATATTTTTCCTTTGGTAATCATGTCTAGTTTTGTGCCAGAAAAAGAGCATATGCGGGAAGCTCCGGTTTCTGCTTCAATTTGAAGAAATCGGCTGCCGAATCGCATCGAATGCTTATAGAGGCCTATGGTGACAGTGCTTAATTGGAAACAACGTGTCGAGATTAGTTTCGTCGGTTCAAAAACGGCAATTTTGACTTGTGCTCCTCGGCCTAGGAAGATTGAGGACCATCAATTGCAGGCTATTTTGAACGAAGACGATACCCAATTGCAAAAAAATGCTCGCAAAGCAATTGGGTCGTACATGCGTCTCGTGTCATGGGAAAAATTGAAAAGATCGGAAAATGGGTGTCTCATGAATTGAACGATAGGCAGATGGAGCGACGCCAAAACACATGCGAAATCTTGCTCGCCAGACAAAAAAGAAAGTTGTTCCTGCATCGGATTGTGACAGGCGATGAAAATTGGATATATTTCGAGAATCCTAAACGCAAGAAATCGTGTGTTGATCCCAGCCAACCATCAACTTCTTCCCCAAGACCAAATCGCTTCGGACGAAAGACGATGTTGTGGGTTTGTTGGGATCAGCAGGGTATCGTCTACTATAAGATAGTAGACGATATCCTGCTGATCCCAATAAGTTCGTAAATTTTCTGTTAATTGTTATGAAAAGTGTTCTAGTCAACTGCCATTTCATAGCCATTCTCTTGTAAGAGTATTTTTGTCACTTACCCTCTCAGAAAACAAACACTTGCGCTTGAAAAGACTATGAGCTCGATATTTGTTAGAGAAACTCTCATTATGTAGAGAAGCAATCATTAATGCTTACTGCTCCTCACGCTTCTGATCCACCTGTCTAGAAGATCTGCATATTTATTTTAATTATGTAATTGTTAATAATATATATTTATATATATTTATATAAAAAATTTTGCTAAGCGGTGTCGTATAGTTAATATAAAAAAATGAATTCTTTTATAATATTTTTTATAATATATAACGTGTTGTGCTGGATTGAGATATTCCAAGCACAACACGTTATATATTATTTGCTGTGCGACTGTTTTTATTTAAATAAACTTAAATTTATTCAAACTGAATTACTTATACGAGGTTCATTCAACAAGTACTTAGCCTACAAAAGAAAAACGAAAATTTTGGAAAGGTGGCAATTTATTTCTTCACATAATTTCTTTCAAGCTCGATACACTTGGCCCAGCAATGATCTAACTTTTTTAACCCGTCCAAAAAATACTTTTCCTCGAGGGAAGCAAAATAGGCCTCCGTGGCGACGATGACGTCCTCATTCGACCCAAATCTATTCCCGGCGAGTGATTTTTTCAGGTTTGGAAACAAAAAGTAGTCACAGGGGGCCAAATCTAGAGAGTACGGTGGATGGGGCAGCAATTCGTAGCGCAATTGGACCAATTTGGCCATGGCGACGGCGGAGGTGTGGGCCGGCGCGTTGTCGTGGTGGAACAGCATTTTTTTCTTCGCAAAGCGGGGCCGCTTTTTCTTCAATTCGACGTCAAATCGGCCCAATAAGTCAGCATAGTAGCGCCCCGTGATTGTTTTACCCTTCTCGAGGTAATCGATGTGGATCACACCTTGTGAATCCCAGAAAACGGTGGCCATCACCTTTCCGGCCGATCGAACAGTCTTCGCCTTCTTCGGAGCACGTTCGCCGGGTGAAGTCCACTGTTTCGACTGTTCCTTAGTCTCTGGTGTGTACCAGTGAATCCATGTCTCGTCGACGGTCACGAAACGACGCAAGAACTCCGCTGGATTGCGCTGAAACAGCGCCAAACACGTCACCGATGTGGTCTCACGGTTGCGCTTGTTTTCCGGTGTGAGCAAACGCGGCACGCATCTTGCCGACAGCTTTCTCATGCCCAGTTCTTCGTGTAGAATATGATGCACCGTTCCTACTGCGATGCCCACAGTCTCAGCTATCTCTTGAACCTTCAATCGACGGTCTGCCAACACGAGATCGTGTACTTTTTTAACGTTTTCCACCGCAGCAGCCGTTTTCGGGGCACCTGGGCGTGGCTCATCAAAAACCGACGTGCGGCCACGAACAAACTCGTTGAACCAATTCTTGACAGTCGCCATCGAAGGAGAAGAGTCACCATACACAACATCCAAGCGATCTTTGATTTCGCTGCGCGTTTTCCCTTCCAAACACAAGAATCTAATCACCGAACGATATTGTTCTTTTTCCATTTTTGCGCAACCGACTGACACGCTCGCTTTCAAAGGCTCTCAAAACAAAACTAATAAAGGGAATCGACTGAAGCTTAGACAGTAGGCTATTAAAAGAATGTACTGTACGATGGTGAATTTCTTTTGTGACAGCAGTTCCATCGGGTGGTGAGGCTAAGTACTTGTTGAATAACACTCATATATATATTCTTGATTATAAATGCCAAATTACTTAGCAACTGACTCTATTTTCCTAAGATATGCGCTGACACTTCAACGTATACAAACATATTTCAACTTTACACTCTATCCTGACGAATTGTTTTGACTGTTTGCCACCAATCTTTAATTTATAAATAGTTGTCAAATATCTCTTATATGTTAGGTTATGAGGCCGAAAAGTTGTAGTAGCCCGAATGTTTGTACGTAAAGAATGCCAACAAATTGTCTCGTATTTTAATCCTGAAAAATCACCAATAATGCCAATTAAATATCTTGCGAAGCTACATTTATAAAATATGCATTAAATTTAGAAATTCTAATACAAATAACTCTTTTTTTATTACTGTATGAAATTTTGTCTTTGGATAATAAAAAAGAATAATATGTTTGCAAATTACGATATGTTTTCTTAATTTACTAAATGATGTTATTCTCTCTTTTAAATTATAGTGTAATATTTCACAAGAACATCTATAAATGTTGTGCTTCTCATCCTTATTACGAGAAGCTATGCAAATGATAAGGCCTCAGATTAGACAGTGCTTAGCAGCTTTTTTTGGGTGCCGATTTACTATATCTGGCCCATAAGAGTGACTACCTACAGTATAGTACATTAATATGAAGAATAAAATTATTAATGACTTTGTTACTGCATCTAAATATATTGCAGCTGTGCTGGACAGTGTATTCAGATCTAATTTTATAATAATTCGACACCGTTCTTAGGAATTTGGAATTAGTCTAAAGGCTTCATACACATTTAATTTTCTCTACTTCTGTAAGATCATAAGCAAAAAGCGGCAGCATGTTGGCAACGGACGCGACTGCGTGGTGACAAATGTAGGCTGAGTAAACTCCATTATCTTCTATTCGCCAGGTGGGTTATACTACTAGTTCATCGAGTAATGAAACCCTTTTCACCGCGACTAAACGATTTCTTATAAAAGGTCACTACCTCACTCTTAAAGTAGACAGTGACTCGGCAGAGGTTTTTGCAGACTATCTTCAAATCTGAAATATTGTTTCAGAAAGCTGTTGACCTCAATGACCTTAATATTTCTTACATAACTGACCTTGTAGTTGGGCTGACATTGTGTGCCACCAGTATGTAAGGGTGGGCATAAATTCAGTTCAGAGTCTGGCTTTGTATGTACACATGTGTTTAAATGTATGTAGAACCGTGTCAATCGGTGCGATGCAGATTCTCATGGGAGAAATTCCATGGGACTTGGAGTTGCTGCATGGAAGCATCCACTACCGTCTACGGCTGGGCATCCCACTTACTGGTAGTCCGGTTACGAATGAAGAGGTTCGGCATCTTAGGCCACGCCCGCGACGTGTACTGGTCCTGAATAGAATATATGAAATTTGGCAATGTCGGTTGGATGAGAGTGTGAATGGCAGATGGACGCACATGTTCATTTCGGACGTGTGCTTTGCATCTGCGTATGGATTTGAATTTGGTCTGTGCCTTGGGTATTTACTTACGGGACACGCCAGTATGAATGGGTTCCTGTACAGGCATGGTCTGGCTTCGGAGGCTAGATGCCCTTGTGGGGTGGCGGAGGAGATTACCAAGCACCTTCTCATCGAGTGTAGCCTGTACGGGAAGGTGCATGTGAAATTGTAGTGAATGGTGATAGTGTGGATGTGAGTGGTATGTTAGGTATTAGAGAATGATATGAATGTTTTAATAGATTTGTCGTGGCACTTTTGAGAGGAGAGCGACAATGGTACATGAATGAGTGTGTGAATGATACGCAAGGTGGCTACAGCCGGGTGAAAGGACAAGGTCGATTCCGATTGTACTTTCGGGTCTTGGCGAACCCGCGTACCTGAGCTGGCCCAGCGGGGCCTAGGAATTTACAAGATATCTTACCGTAGCTCAATGAGTGGAGTACAAACCGAAGTACTCTTAAAACAAACATTGGTACTACGGGAGTCGCGGTGCCCCATGGTGTTGTGCCCGACATTAGTGAGCAGCTTAGGCAGCAACGTAGTAGCTGTGGTTGATACCAATATCGCGGGTATGGTCTACGGATTGCTAGTGGGAGATACTAGTAATTATCTCGGGCGCTGTCACTGTTTATGACAGTAGAGGTTTAGATAGTCCTCGCCACTAATAGTTGGAGTAATCAGCTTGTAACTGGTTACTGACTGTAAACTCCCAGTAATGGTGGTGCGTTGATTGAGCGTAACTCAATTCCTATGGTCATAGGCGACTCGTGGTTTGATGCTTTAAGACAAATAAGTTACGTTAAATAATATATTTTAACTGATTTTGTAGTATCTCGTAACAAAAAATTTTGCTCCCGTCAACCCTAATTGAGGATTTATTCACAACTTCCCTCTCTTGGTCTGTCGTTCTTCTATAATTCGACGCGTCAAAAGAATATGGCCGCGTGATTTGTTATATTTTTAAAATTTAAAATAAGAAAAATTCAATAAATTAGCATTTCAAGGAGAACCATTGCTGAGTGCTTAGTCCTTTATTTTATATAATCACGTTTAGAGTTAGTTTATATTGTAAGACTATACGATAGTTATATATGTAGGTGCAGATCTTCATAAATAATTACAAAAAAGAGAATGTGATATTCTGCCAAAGTTCCAGTTTCTTTTATTAATAATACATGGTGCATATGGATGAATTCAAATACGGTGAATTCATAAATACGCAAATATGCACACACTCGTACTTGCTTAAAGAAATTATACGAGCACATACACTTTTATACTGAATCTCTTCATAATTTGTGATAGCTTTCGTTAAATGTACGAGTAATTATCATATTTATGAGTTTCAAAAGATTATTGTTTAAAGGATAAGTAAATTAAAAGGATTTAGTGTAATACCATATTTTCTTTTCATATAAGTTAGTATTTTCCAGAAAATATAATAATATTATGAAGATAAATATATGGAAATTGTGAGCCCAATAATACCAAAGATATACTTGCATAGAGTATATTCTCCAACAAGCAATATAGTCACCTATTCGTCGTATAGATACTAACGTGATTTTCATGGCTTTGAAAGGATATTCGATTAAACATTTTCACTTTTATCTTATATGCGCATAAATTATATATTTTAATATTGTATACAAGAAGAAGATTATAAATCATTTGTAACTTATAACAGCAACACGTACACAAATAAGAACAAAAAAAAAATTCTCTTTATCTAAAATATTTAAATTGTCTCGTATTCAAATTCGTTGAATAAAGTTTATTAATCTTTCTTTTACTAGTATCATTTTGAATAATATAAAACGGCAAAGTTATGCAATTATTATTTTGTTATTCATGCATGCAAACATAATGAGCTAGTTAGAATTGAAAAAGTTAATTTTTCTATAAAAATATCCTC
Source organism: Atherix ibis (assembly GCA_958298945.1). NCBI lineage: Eukaryota > Metazoa > Arthropoda > Insecta > Diptera > Athericidae > Atherix > Atherix ibis. The sequence continues at coordinate 66,242,292 of OY282607.1, forward strand.
GAATGCAGAACCATAATTTGAATTGAAAATAATTGAAATTGTTTCTTATAATTGGAATAAGCATTCCATTAGTAGAAATACTTGTTCTCATGTTCCCGACAGAAATCTTCATGTTCCCGACAGAAATAAGTGAACAATCGAAATGGGGAGTTCTTCATATTCTAAAGAAACTGACAATGGTAGAGCTTAACTCAGCTTGTGTACAGTAGCAAAGAATTCCAGAATGGTAAAATGCCAGAAATATTTGAAATCTCTATCATATGAATATGATGACGGCTAAGGTTGAAATATTTTCATGAATAATGGAAATTCTTCAAAAACTTGCTTTAACTAAACTACTTCAGCTAACATTATTAAAATAAAGAATAATGCCACTCTATATTATGATAAGAATTATTAATTTATATTTGCCATACTTTATCCACTTTAAATTTTATGAGCTAGTAAAAAATACTCGTAACTATTCACAATTCCATATAGAAACATAAATGATATCTGTGAACAATGATTTGCCAAAAAATATGTTTCAAGTCTTTCAGAATATTTTCTACTGAGAATAAGACGCATTCATTTTGCTCGAAGAATATTTTGCTATAAGAATACTATATATTAACAACAGGAATTCAAATATTTTAATAAAATTTAATTATGTACATACGAGTATAAGAAAACTGATAATATAATGTAGTCTATTAGATAAATTGAAATTTGATAAAAACTTTATGTGTAAAACGGAATCTTTCAAATTTGTTCTTAAATAAAAAATACAAGCTTACTAAATGTCCACATTTAATCATAATAAAAATAAATGTTTTTCATAATTATTAAATTATAATATTTTTAAAAATAACTTTGCTCGTAAAAAGCTGTTGATTGAAATGATTTGGGAAAACCGAGGGAGCAGAGCATTCCACATTCGGATTGAACGTTTTAAAAAAGAATTTCTATATCTTGCAGTAGGTCCGAAAAAGGAATTCAAGGTAAACTGATGTGCGGTCTGGCGAAACGGATATTACAATGAAATAAATGTTGGGGCGAAATGCAACTAGCCAATTTACTGGAACACTGTTTATAGAAAATACAATGAAAAAAAGAAAGACAGGAGATATTCCAGTGAGTCTAATACTCGTAACTCCATAAAATTTGTGTCTTCTATTAATTATACTGCTTGATTTTGAATCCCATCTAGGAAGTGCAATGACGCCTTATGACTTGTTATATAAGTGTTATTCATAGAAATGTTAATAGCTACAGATTTCGGATTTCGCCTTAAAGCTTTAAAAGCATTACTACTTAAATGAGTTTGACATATATTGCCGTTCCTTTTCAATAACCAAAATACATATATTACCGTTCCTTTTCAAGAACGTGAACTAGAAAACTGGGAGTACTATTATCAGCGATAAAGTAGATTGGATTTAAAGTAACAGATAAAAAAATAAGAAAAAAAGTTGGAGTTAGGTCTGAACCCTGCGGATCGCCGACATTTATTTGATTATTGAAGCCAATTGCATTTTAACTATCCGAAAGTAAGAGAACAATTGTTGATACTATATTCCTGCATGTTTGACAAAAGAGCCTTATAACAAACACTATAAAACGTCATTTATTAAACTCCCCAGAAAAATAGACCGTAGTTCCACTTTTCCGTTGCTATTAAATTGCCAGTGGATCTATTGTTACGGAAACCATATTGATGGTCACTAAGAAGTTTCCTTGATTTAAGATATTTCATTAGCTGATAGTTTTATCAGTGTTTTCATGATCTTAGAAAGAAGGAATGTTAGTTAGTGCAAAGAGTCAGTAATTATAGGAGGAAGAGGACGCATATTTCTTGGGAATTGGTTGAACAAATGCTGTTTTTCTTCGGAAAAATTCCAGAAGAAAAGGATAGGTGGAAATACTTAAGTAATAGTTTTGCTAGTGTAAAAGAATATGTCTTCAGAACAATGTGGGATATATAATCTGGACTATTGGATTTGTGTATATCAAGATCTCTAAGGATTTTTCATACTGTACGTGTATGAAAATTTTACGCCCTCTCATATAGGTGCACGCAAGGCATAATCTAGAAAAGAGAAATATGGAAATAAGTAATCTGCAGGCAAATTGTCCTTACTAATGAGCTGACAACTTGAATTTGATTGTGAAAGAACGTTGGAATTGTTGAGCTGGTGGAATTTCTGATTATTTTAGAAAATGACCAAAACTGTGTACTACACCTGGGGCAATGTAGCTTTGATATGAGATATTCAGTCATTTATGGCTCGTTTAAATTCTTCTCGATTTTCTAACAGGCTACGTTTAATCTCAAAGCTCGACATATGGGTTCCTTATATTCTTATAGAAAAAAATTTGTGCCGTCGCATTGACATTTTTGATATGCTTTTCAAATGCCAACAAAATGATCCATTTTTGAAGCGTATCATCACTGAGGACGAGAAATGGCTTGTCTACCATCCTTGTATCATCACTGAGATCCTCGTATCATCACTGAGGACGAGAAAAGATCTTGGAATAGAAAAGATGAAATACCACTAAACAGATAGCATAATCTTTTTTTGATGAATATTGGATTTCGAAAGCACTTCGAAGGCCAATATTCATCAAAAAAAGGTTATGCTATCTGTTTGGTGGGATTTTGAAAAAATTGTTAATTTTGAGCTTCTACCAAGTAATACAACGATCAATTCTAAAGTGTACTGTCATCAGTTGAACAAATTGAATGATTCACTTAAAGCAGGGATGTCAAACTCATAGGTACACTTGGGCCAAACAAACAAGGTTTAACTTTAGGCGGGCCGCAAAAAAAAATCAATATTCATAGAAACGTATATTTATTTCGAATAATACCATAATAAACATATATATATATATATATTTATACATATACAATATATAGAAAAGAACAAGAAAAATTTAATGTTTACGTCCTGATACTTGACATCTCTTCTCTGCTATTATCTTTCCTATTTCGGGAAAAATTTTGTTTGCAGTGATAACTTTCAACACTGACCCAAGGTGAGCATCATTAATACGGTTTCTAATAGGAGACTTATTACCTTTCATGACTGAAAATAACTGCTCGTTCCGATAAGTGCTACCAAACATGGAAATAATTTCATATGCGAATTTTCGAGTATTTTTATACCTGGCTGGTTTATATTTGTAAAATTCAGGAACGCCCACTTCAATGAATTTTGCTTTCAAATTTGAGTTGCATTGAATCTCGATCACCCCCATTTGCATATGGCTGGGTACTGAGTCAATACTTATTGAGAAAATCGGAGAAAACAAAAAAAATTGTCTTCGACGGAACTAAAATCATTAAACCTCGTTTCAAATTCAGTTGTTAAATTTGCAATTTTTTCTGCGTATTTTTGATACGAACAAGTATCATCTAAACTTGATTTGTTCATGCTGCATGTCGGGAAGTGCGTCAAATCTTCATTTTTAAGTTGTTTTTCCCAAAGAACTAGTTTACATTTGATTGCTTTAATTATGTCAAACATGTTCGTAATGATATGATCTTTTGCTTGTAACGATAAATTTAAATCGGTTAAGTGTTTGGTTGTATCAACCAAGAAAGATAAATCTTGTATCCATATTGGATCGTAAAAAAAAATTAGGTTTTGATTTTTCGTTTTAAAAACTGACATATTTCTTCTTTTAAATCCCAGAATTGTTTGAGAATCTTGGAGCAAGATAACCAACGTACCTCGGTATAGTAGGACAAACCCGAATATTCACTTTCTAACTCACTAAAGAAAGCAGTGAATTGACGCTGATTTAAACCTCGAGATCTTATAAAATTTATAACTTTTTTTATATATAACAAAACATTCTCCATATTTATTACTTTCGTGCATAGAACTTCTTGATGTATAATACAATGCGTATGATGAATGTTTGAACCGTGAATTTCACTAAGTTTTTTTCTTAGTAATGCTACGAAGCCCTTGTTTTTCCCGGTCATTGATGGAGCGCCATCTGTAGCTACAGAATTTAATTTTGCCAAAGGTAGATTGTATTTCTGCAGAAGTCCAAAAACACAAGTAAATATATCTTCTCCTGTGGTAGTACCAGGCATCGGTATTAGTTCCAGTAATTCCTCAAAAATGTTAAAATTCTTGTCACAAGAACGAATAAAACACTGCTAATTGAGCTTTGCCACAAATATCCGTGCCCTCGTCACAGACAATGGATAAACTTTCGAAACTAGATGATTTTGCTTTGATCTGATCACTTAAATTCGCGGCTAAATCAGTAACTCTTTCCGCAACTGTATTTCGAGACAATGAATTTGATTGAAAAGCCTTCACATTTCCAGGACAAACAATTTCTCCAGCTTTCATTAGGCATTCCTTGATGAAATCACCATCAGTAAAAGGCTTCGAATGTTTAGCTATCAACTCGGACAAGACGTAGCTTGCATGTACCGCCGCTTCACTCTCTTGCAATACTTAACTAAAAATGGACTGTTGCTTTTTCACCCCTTACTTGAGCTTTTTCAACTTTTCTTCTCTCATTAATCCTTCGTAATTGTTATTATTACGTTTAATATTATATAACTTTGGTACATTAATAGTATTATTACATATCAAGCAGATTATTTTATCTTTTATTTCACAGCAAAAATATTCTAATTCCCATTTTACTTGGAATATTCTATGTTCGTCAGCGATTTTTCGTTTAATTTTACTACCACTTGGTTTTGATATAGATATACTGAATACAAAGGGCTGGAATAAACACGGTTAACAAAAGATTAATAAAACATTTTAATAAAATATTAATGTTAACTTACCAGAGAGACGGAATAACTGCGATTGATATGAATTAAGTAATAATTAATAATAAAGCAAAGTGCATGCACGTGCATGCACTAATATATCGTACAAAACTACGCGATCTCCACTACCCAAGTAACGCACTCGGAACCCACTCAATAAGTGCCGTCAATGAGTTCCGTTTTTGTTACGTCTGACGGCTCTTAGTTCATGAAAGCTAACAAATTTTTTTGAGTTCCGGCTTTTTTGAACAAATTCGTAATTAGATGACGGAACATAGTGCCGTCAGAGTGCCGTCAAATAGCTTAATTTTCGTAACTTGCGTTACTTGGGTACTCTCTCATTTAGCGCAGCTAACCGAGAGTGAAACACAAACGTCAAAATTTAGCTAGCATTTATCTTTGATTATTGTTCCGTGCATTTAATTGTAGCGAAAACGAAAGTGAAATCGCGTGGAGACTTGTCAATGGAGACTTTGTTTTCACTCTCGAGCTGCGTACTGCCCGGCGAAATCGTGAGCTAAATTTTTCGTGTTCGATTTAGCTAGCTAAAAATCGTATGAAAATTTATCTGAGCTCGAGCTGCATACCGGCCTTTAGCAGTAAACATTTCATTTTTTTCTTCGTCGATATGTTATTTTATTATTATATATTATTATTTCCCGATATATTTGCCGGGCCGCAAAAATATTTGTTGTGGTAATAAGTTAAATTCAAATGAGGAGGTCAAAAATCACTTGGATCAGTTTTTTGCCAACAAAGAATAAAAATTTCATAAGCGTAGAATCATGCTACTGCCAGCAAGATGGCAAAGGGTATTGGATCAGATTTGACAATATTTAATTGAACAAAACATTAATTGACTATAAGAACATAATTTTTCTTTTTTATTTAAAAAAAACGAAATTACTTTCCGAACAACCCAATAGTATTTTTTACCGAGTAGATTAATATTGGTAAGCATATCAGCATGAGTATCCTCGTAACTATTACAAAAGCATAGTGACCAGTTAAACTCTATGCTTGACCTTAATATCCCAGTTTGCGTTCTCGTAATGGCAAACTAACTTTTTAAGAGCTTTATCGTCAATTTTTTGTGTGAGAAATTACCTGTTGTGATACATTGATCTGACGAACCTAGAGGCGATAGTAAGGAAATGGTATATTTGTTAGGGTCACATGTAAAAAAATATGTAAGTCCAAGGTGTTAGCGACATTATTGTCACCATCAGGTATTCGTGTGGGCTCAGTTACAAGCTGAGTCAAGTTGTTCGACTTAGTAAAGATCTCAGTATACATTGCCTCGGGTGTTCTCTGTCCAAAAAGAATTGTGTGCATTAAAATTCTCGTTAGTAATGCATCCAAATGCTAAAATATATTTTATTACATACACGTAATAGTAGTTAGACCAAGACTAATTTTGTATATTTTTCGCTAAAAAATTTAAAATTTGAACAATGTGTAATAAAATTTTGTTGCTTTTCAGTAAGTCAAGCATTTTCTCTTAATAATAATATCATATATCCTGTTTAATCATAATATTTTAGTTAGAATTTAATTCTGTTTAATCATAGTAAATACACATATATAATAATAAAATTAACAGTCTAGAAAATATCAGAACATATTTATTTTAATGTTTTACAGTAAAATAAATATATGTCTGTATAATATATTTCAGATCCTTAAGCTGCCATCAATGTAAATAGCCTAGAAAATAGTTTTCATTGGAAAAATAGATATTTTTGTACAGAATATTATTTCTCTGTTACCATATCTGCATCTGCCATATGATTTTTAGGGTATAGTTTTTTTCTGAATTATTTTATTTAAAATTGTCTGGAATTCTTTAAAATATCCTTAACATTATTTCAAGCATAAATTTATAATAAAATTTTATAGTACAATAAATTACATATTTGTTGGCTAACATTGATTCAGAATACATATTTTTTGGCTAATATTGAAATTTAAAGTTTAGCAGCTGATAATTACTTTTTAATTACATATTCTTGTAGACTTTGTTTTTTATTTTTCTTTATAAGTTTATTTAGTTATCACTTTTATATATCTTTTATTTGTACTGTTCATTGGCCGTTGTGCTAAATCTCTTTTCCGGAATGACTAAGCCCAATACAACAAATTTTTATTATTTAACATAACAATTGAAGAAAAATATTGGCCTCATAACGAAAGTCATTTAACAAGTACTTAGCCTCACCGCCGGATGGAACTGCTGGCACAAAAGAAATTGACCTTCGTGTAGTACATTCTTTTAGTAGCCTACTGTCAAAGTTTCAGTCGATTCCCTTCATTAGTTTTGTTTTGAGAGCCTTTGAAAGCGAGCGTGTCGGTCGGTTGCACAAAAATGGAAAAAGAACAATATCGTTCGGTGATTAGATTCTTGTTTTTGGAAGGGAAAACGCGCAGCGAAATCAAAGATCGCTTGGATGCTATGTATGGTGACTCTTCTCCTTCGATGGCGACCGTCAAGAATTGGTTCAACGAGTTTGTTCGTGGCCGCACGTCGGTTTTTGATGAGACACGCCCAGGTGCCCCGAAAACGGCTGCTTCGGAGGAAAACGTTAAAAAAGTCCACGATCTCGTGTTGGCAGACCGTCGATTGAAGGTTCACGAGATAGCTGAGACTGTGGGCATCGCAGTAGGAACGGTGCATCATATTCTACACGAAGAACTGGGCATGAGAAAGCCGTCGGCGCGATGGGTGCCGCGTTTGCTCACACCGGAAAACAAGCGCAACCGTGAGACCACATCGGCGACGTGTTTGACGCTGTTTCAGCGCAATCCAGCGGAGTTCTTGCGTCGTTTCGTGACCGTCGACGAAACATGGATTCACTGGTACACCCCAGAGACCAAGAAACAGTCGAAATAGTGGACTTCACCCGGCGAACGTGCTCCGAAGAAGGCGAAGACTGTTCGATCGGCCGGAAAGGTGATAGCCACCGTTTTCTGGGACTCACAAGGTGTGATCCACATCGATTACCTCGAGAAGGGTAAAACGATCACGGGGCGCTACTATGCTGACTTATTGGGCCGATTTGACGTCAAATTGAAGAAAAAGCGGCCCCGCTTTGCGAAGAAAAAAGTGCTGTTCCACCACGAGAACGCGCCGGGTCACACCTCCGCCGTCGCCATGGCCAAATTGGTCGAATTGCGCTACGAATTGCTGCCCCATCCACCGTACTCTCCAGATTTGGCCCCCTGTGACTACTTTTTGTTTCCAAACCTGAAAAAATCACTCGCCGGGAATAGATTTGGGTCGAATGAGGAGGTCATCGTCGCCACGGAGGCCTATTTTGCTTCCCTTGAGAAAATGTATTTTTTGGATGGGTTAAAAAAGGAGGAGCATCGTTGGGCCAAGTGTATCGAGCTTGAAGGAGATTATGTGGAAAAATAAATTGCCACGTTTCCAAAATTTTCGTTTTTCTTTTGTAGGCTAAGTACTTGTTGAATGACCGTCGTATATTGTAAATAAATATGTCTCTTTTCGGAAATGAATAAGTCGCTGCTCTAAAATTATTTTTGTACAATAATATTATTTATATTATCTTTCTTTAATTTTAATAGCATAGAAATATGAAAATATTATTTTAATATTCTTGCTATGTGCAAATATTCGAACAACTAACTTTAGTGTACAATATTATAATACTATAGCTAGAATACTGATAAAATTCAACCCTAAAATTAATTCTTTATTATTTAGATTGAAATTTATATTATAATAAATTACAGAAAACTTCAAAATGATATTAACAACAACAACTATTGTAAATTATAACCATTATAATGTCGTCAAGTACAAAAAATCATATTAACTTAGTCTAAAAATCTGTCATTTTCGATGACGGGTTGATGTACTTTCAACAAAATTTAATAAAAGGTAAATCAAATCTGGCAGTTTTCAAGTATTTTCCAATCCTTTCCATATTTTGTCACTAACAATGATATTCAGAGGTATAGGCAAATGGTATTGAATTACCTATAGTATAAGTAGGCCTGTCAGCTTTTCACTTAGATTACGTGTTTCTATAAAATTATATTCTGTTTTAGACACAAGTGCAGTTGACGAAATTGAATTTTTTCAAGAAATTCTTAATCAAATATTTTGACAATCAATTTGATTTACAGTAAATCAACAGGGAGCATTTGGAGTATTGACAAGGACATGTATAGAGCTTATATAAGTTATGTAGGTATGCAAAAATGCTCAAGATTTCTGATATATTAATAACTATTATATCTAAAGTAAATATATAATTATTGAATGGAAATAAATTAGGTTTTAAATGAATATAACATATAACTTAAATAGATCATAATATATGTCTTCCATATGTATTCTGATGATTATGTATTTTAAAAAAATATTTCTTTCATAAATTTTATAAAAATAAGAGTCAACCATCTAGAAAGTGCAATGCCGTTTTAGAAGCGCCTGCCCATACATAGAAATTATATTCCAGATTGGAGCGAATACACAATATGACTTGTATATATGGGTTAGATAAGATGGATTGAATAATTTCTTGCATTGCTCAAGGAAACCTAAACAGTTTGCATTGTAACGGATGTTCGAAGACATAGCTCTATGTTTTGGAAGTATTAAATTCCAATCTGCTCTTCAAATCCCATAGTAACATGCGGTTTATATAGGAGTTTGGTGAATTTAACATGCGTTGTCATTCCATAACCATGGCCGAAGAGCAATGACATGAATCACGTAACCAGTATGAAAAACTGGGAGTACTATCACCAGCGAAACAGTGGATTGGATTAAAAGTAACAAAAAAGAGATAATTTATGAAAATTAGAAAAAGCGTTGGAGATAGAACTGAACCCTGGGGAATACCAGCATTTACTTGGAGGACTGCAGACTTGAAGCCAGCTAAAACAACTTGCATTAAACAGTTCGGAAGGGGGCTTCCAATCCATTTGAGGAGACAATCGTCGATACCATATGCACGCAATATTAAAAAAAAGAGCCTAATAAGAAACTCTGCTAAATGTCTTTCAAGTGCAATAATCCTACAGCCCCCAGAGAAATGGAGAGTGTGGTTCCACTTTTCGGCTAAATATACTATCAAATCACTAGTGGGTCTATTGCTATGGAAACCATACTGACGATCTTTGAGGAGTTTCCTCGAAAACTGATAGTTTATCAGTATTTTCATGACCTTAAAACGAAGGGATGTTAGTGCAAAGAGTCGGTAATTGGAGGGGGAAGAAGACTAGCCTTTTTAGGGAATTGGTTGAACAAATGCTATTTTCCATCTTTACGAACAAATTTCAGAAGAAAAGGATAGGTGGAAACCCTTAAGTGATAGTTTTGCTAGTGCAGAAGATCACCTCTTCAGAACTAAGTTGGATATACGAGGGTCGTTCAATAAGTCCTTAGAAAATCCACGAAATTGCGCTCGTAGTGTCAGTTTTTTTTGTAAGTAGCATTATCGACAGGATAGCTGTCAAAATTTCAGCTCGATCCATAGCGTAGGTCAATTTCTATCGTCGATTAAAGCTAACGACATTTATTTGTGCATAACAATGGAAAAAAGCGAGTTTAGGGCTGTCATCAAACATCTCCATTTGAAAGGCTTACGCCCGAAAGAAATCAAAGCCGAGTTGGGTGAAGTTCATGGCACATCTGCACCTGTGTTTGCGACGGTTTACAATTGGGTGAATGAATTTAAACGTGGCCGTTCATCCACAAAAGATGAACTTCATCGACAAAATACACGATCTGATTTTGAACGATCGGCGAATTAAAGTGCGCGAATTAGTTGAGGCCACGGGCATATCACAAGGTACAGTCGCTTCAATTTTGCATGAAAAATTGTCTGTGAAAAAAATTTCGGCAAGATGGGTGCCGCGTTTGCTCTTAAATGTGTGAAAACGTGTGCACATCTGCGCTGTTTCCATGGCCAAAATTGTGGAATTGAGAATGGAATTGTTGCAGCATCCCGCTTATTCACCAGATTTGGCTCCGAGTGACTCTTTTCTTTTCCCCAATCTGAAGAAATGGCTTGGCGGACGACGGTTCACTTCCAACGAGGACGTCATTGCTCAAACGGATGAGTATTTTGCAGAACTTCCGAAATCCTATTTTTGGACGGGATAAAAATTTTCGAAAAACGGTTGGAAAAGTGTATAGAGCTAAAAGGACATTATGTTGAAAAATAAATTTTTTTTTTCTAAAAAACAGTTTTTTCCATCTTTTTCTAAGGACTTATTAAACAACTCTCGTACTAGCTGGACCAGCGTATATATATCAAGATCTTTAAGGACTTTTCCAACGGTATGAGTGCGTAAATAAATTTGGTTAGATAAGCGAACAAATTGACATTATCTTTTGAGCTGACAACTGAAGTTTTATTATGAAGTGTTTTTACAATGAGCTGTTATTGATATTTTTTGAATAAGGCAATAAATTTACCTAGAAAGGAAAAAATAAATTTCTTATAACGAAACACAGTCACTTTCAAATCACTCATCGGAGGAGCATCGAACATTTTACAAAGTGTTTTTTACTGAGACTAAAAATTCACAAAAGATTGTATTCGCTGGAAATTGGAACGATTAGTAGAATTTTCAAATTCTAGTCCATAAGTCCAAATTGCTTTCAACAACGCATTGTACATAAGTAATTTGCTCTACATTGTAATTCTTGAACATTTCGTTAGTAGTTTTTTTTCAATAGCGTTGAATGTTTTATAGCAGAAGGTTTACCATTTGTTATAATGTCTTTAATTTTACTCAAAATTGTATTAAAACAATTCAAAACCATTATAAAAATGGTCAATCTGTAAAAGCCATAATTCGGAAAATTCACAACTGAAAATATTATTTTGGTGCGTGAAAGTATTGCAAAGGCTCCTGTTTTATCGGTTTTGCGATGTTCTTAAAAATTGGACCTGTCAGTAATGACCACATTGCAAATTTTCCACATGGATTTGGCTCTTAAGCCTCATAGAATACAATTACTTCTTGAATTAAAGTCACTAGATCATTTTCAACGTTTCCCTAAGGTTTTCTCTAAGACTTATCCAAGGTTGAATTATACTGCAGAGTATTATTTATTTCCATAACTAATATTTAAATTAATACAAATTTAATATGAACATGGTTGCATATTTAAATTATAATATATTATTTTCTAGATAAAAATATAAGCTAAATCTCTTTTTTCCACTTTGCTACTGATATGCTTTTTTAGCATTTTCATATTAAATTTTCAAATTTCAATAAAGCTCTGAAAGTATCCATTTCAAAATTTAGGAAAAAACCAAATTAAAATAAAATAAAAGTAATAAATTTTAAAAACATCAAACTAATTTATAGATATTACGATATTTTTGCTAAAAAGCCAATAAAACGAAAAAATCACATTAAAATTTACAATATAATCCAAATTCGATCATTTTAACAAATTTTTATTATTTAATAAAATTACAAATTATACCCACTTTCTAACTAATTGAAATTCCTTGAATGGAATCTTGAACTGGAATAAAACCTATTCAACTGAGTGCCAATATATTTATTTTGAATTTTTTAAGAAATCTTGATGTTGAAGTTGATCGATGCATTAGGCGCGAGTAGCATAAAAATCTTTTATACCTGTTACGGTCGTTATAGCCCTTAAAATGAAATTACTGGCAGGTTTGGGGAGAAAGGTTCAACAAATATTTATGTGCGCACATAAGGGATGGCCTAGGCATAAAGGCGCCATCGTAATACTCATACATACTATAATCGTGGCCGAAATAGCTTGGTCTAGTGAAAATGAAAATAAAATAGAAAAAATCAACAAGAAAAATATGCCTTCTTCATACTAACAAACGTTCACTCTTGCAACACATCTTCTACGAATCTAAACACAGATAAATGTACAAAAATAACGGGCGATTTTTCAGGATAAGATACCGACTGAAATACGCGCAAATCTATCGAAATCCTTAGGCCGATAAATTTTAAGGATTACAGTACTTCTCCATTTATTCCGTAAAGTGGAGAAGTAAAGCCTTGGTAAATAGAAATATGGATAAAATGCTTGCTCGAAATTTATATCGCTATAAAAGAGAAATATTCGCTTAAGAATATATACGGACAGCATAAAGTACTGTAACACGTAAAAAGTTAACACATTCAATAAAATATAAAAATACGAAAAATATAAGAAAAATCATACCAATATTTGTGAATTATTTTTAAGATCTATTATCTAAGATTATTTTTATACTTACTTTACGTAAAATGTATTGTAGAAAAAAAATTTTAAGATTCCCAAAGTATTTTTAGTAAAGAAAATTAATCTAATTAATGAAAGTTATCAAAAACTTTTATAAATGAAATTAATTATAAAAATTTTAATATTAATATTTCATTGAAATTAAATGTTCTAATTATAAATTGAAATTGAAATTTATCTTCAATCATGATAAATTAACTAATATATCAAATAATTCGGAATACATTCGATTTTTTTCAATAATTATATAGCAGATAAATCCTTATTGCTTATTTTACTGATTGGAAAATATTTTATAGTTCAAATTAAATATTTAAAGATGAACATAATATTGAAGTAGTTGATAGCATTCTCTTTAGTAGATATCTACAAAAAAAAAAATTTTGAAACATATTTGCAAAAAGGATATTCAAAGAAATAACATTTAAAAAAAATATTTAATTAATATCTTGATTACCTAAGCGTAATTTTAAATAGATCTCACATCGGTCAGAAGAGCTCCTTTCCTTAAATGCTTCTAGGGGCGGTATTTATAAGTATAGATTATGAAATAAAACATTTTTCTCTTAAAGAAAAGTCTAACCTTTAAAACAGAAATTAGCATATTTTTATTAATACGTAGGCTACTATATATATTTCTGGCCTAGGCAACACTAAGTGTTGCCAGGTGCGATCTGACATTTCCATTGGAAAGTTTGACATTTTTTAGCATAAACGTACTCAGAACGTTTTGACGTACGACTATCATTTGTGTTGTTTACAGTGACTTGAAAAAATCAATTTGGCAAAAAAATGGAATTAACTCGTGAACATTTTCGTGCGATCATTTTTCACAACTTTCGACGTGGATTATCACGACAAGAGTGCATCGATGAACTTAAATCTTTGTATGGCTATGAAGCACCATCCTATAGCACTGTGAAAAACTGGTACAACGAATTCAATCGTGGCCGACGCTCGCTCAAAGACGAATTCCGTGAAGGTCGTCCAAAAACAGCCGTTGTTCCAGAAAACATCGATGCCGTACGTGAACTGATAATGCAAGACCGTCATGTGACATACCGTGAGATAGAGGCATGCCTAGGCATTTCTCCCACCAGCATACATTCGATATTGCATGAACACCTGGCCGTAAAAAAGGTTTGTTCTCGTTGGATCCCGCACAATTTGACAATCGCTCAAAAAAAGGCTCGTGTGGATTGGTGTAAAGAAATGCTGAAAAAATACGATCGCGGTGCTTCAAAAGACGTTTATAAGATCGTCACAGGTGACGAATCATGGATCTATGCGTATGAGCCCGAAACAAAACAGCAATCGACCGTGTGGGTCTTCCAAGACGAGTCAAATCCAACGAAAGTTGTTCGTGGAAGAAGCACTTCGAAGCAAATGGTCGCTTGTTTCTTTGGCAAAACTGGTCATGTGGCGACTGTTCCGCTTGTGCAACGTAGGACGGTCAATTCTGAGTGGTACACCACCATTTGTTTGCCTGAAGTCTTCGGAGAAATTCGAAAAACGAACAAGAGAAGTCGAATCATTGTGCACCATGACAATGCGAGCTCTCACACATCGGCTCAAACCAGCGCCTTTTTGACCGGACAAAACGTCGAATTGATGGGTCATCCTCCGTACAGCCCTGACTTGGCACCCAATGACTTCTTTTTATTCCCACACATCAAGAAAAAAATGCGTGGTCAACGATTTTCGTCGCCAGAAGATGCTGTTGAAGCATTCAAAAACCATGTTTTGGAGGTGTCTCAATCGGAGTGGAAAAAGTGCTTCGAAAATTGGTTTGAGCGCATGCAAAAGTGTATAAATCTTGATGGAGAATATTTTGAAAAACAATAAAACCTTTTTCGTTGATAAATATTCGCATTTTCATTATTAGGCCAGAAATATATATAGTAGCCCACGTATTACATGACTAACAAAAAAATTTTAAAATTTATTTAATAAAAAAATATTGGGTTGTCCGAAAAGTAATTTCGTTTCTTTTTCTTCTAAAAATGATAGACGATTTTCTTATAGTGAATTAATATTTTATTCAATTAAATATTGTCCAGTCTGATCCAATACCCTTTGCAATATTTCTGGCAATAGCATGATTCCACGCTCATCAAATTTTTGTTCTTTGCTGGCAAAAAACTTATCGAAATGATTTTTGACCTCCTCATTTGAATTAAATATTTTACCTTCTAAAAAATTTAGTACAGACCGGTACAAATGATAATCGGAAGATGCTAGGTCCGGACCGATGGAAGCAACAAAGATTGGTTCTTATCCCAAAAGGGAAGAAACCACTAGACGAGCCAGCTTCTTTTTTTTTTGCATGCTGGATTCGGGCGGAAAGAACTTGGAGCGGATAGTGGCCGACAGATTGGAGCAATACATCGATCCTCAACTTTCCGAATTTCAATTCGGATTCAGGAAGGGGAGATCCACCATCGACGCGTTGGAACTCGTCACGAACATTGCAAAGGAAGCCATATCAGGAAAGAGATGGAAAGGCGGTTCTAAAAAGTATTGCCTCATTGTCACCCTGGACATCAAGAACGCGTTAAAGAGGCTCTTGAGAACATGGGGGTGCCCTACTACCTATGGAGGATGGTCAGATCATACTTCAGTGATCGACTACTTCAATACGAGACCGAGGATTGACCAGCAGAGTATGGGGTCACGGGAGGGGAACCTCAGGGCTCTGTCCTGGGCCCCTCTTGTGGAACGTCATGTACGACGGCCTACTCCATCTGCAATTACCGACGAACACAACACTCGTGGCTTTCGCGGACAACGTAGCGGTTATCCTGGTAGCCAAACACATAGAGGAACTGGAAGCCGCATTCTCCACCACCATCCGGAGCATAAGACAGTGGATGACATCGGCAGACCTGTCTTTGGCAGAACATAAGACCGAGGCACTCCTTGTGAGTAGCCGGAAGAAAATGGAGACCATCACCATAAGAGTAGGTGATCACGACATCCGGTCGCTACCCTACATCCGGTATCTAGGAGTGGTCTTGGATGCCAGACTCAACTACAAGGAGCACATCTCCAGCGTCAGTAGGAAGGAATCAGCTGTACAGGGCGCACTTTCGCGGATAATGCCCAATATCGGAGGCCCCAGGCAAATCCGAAGACGACTACTGGCAACTGTGGTTACCTCCGTCCTGCTATACGGAGCACCAGTGTGGGCGAAATCGCTAGAGCTAACAACATACCGCAAGATAATGACATCAGTCCAGCGGCTCTCAGCGATCAGAGTGGCGTCAGCATACCGAAAGGTATCACACGATGCGGTCAACAGCGTAGCATCATGCCCACCCATTGACATCCTGGCAGGAGAACGGGAACGCCAACATCGTAGGAAGAAGGAAGAGCGGCGAAAGGTCCTCTGTGAAGAGGAGAGACCCGAGAGTCTTCGCCTCTGGCAAGAGAGATGGTTGGAACACTATACCTTTCCTATTGACCAATTCTCGCCTTTTTTCTTTTAGTAAATCGTTCAATTTGCTCAACTGATGATAGTACACTTCAGAATTGATCGTTGTGTGGCTCGGTAGAAGCTTAAAATAAACAATTCCTTTGAAGTCCCACCAAACATGTAGCATAACCCTTTTTTGATGAATATTAGTTTTCGAAGTATTTTGAGCCGGTTCATCTTTTCTAGTCTAGGATATTTTGCACTTAACATTATTGTAGACAACCCATTTCTCATCCCCAGTAATGATACGCTTTAAAAAAGGATCATATACTTGGCGTTTGAGAAGCAAATCACAAACGTCAATGTGACGGCATAAATTTTCTTCCGTAAGAACATGAGAAACCCATATGCCGGGCTTTGAGATAAAACCTAGCCGTTTTTGAACGGTCAAATTCAATAAATTTACTCTCTCAGCGATCTCTCGATCTGTTGTTCGCTGGTTTGCATCAATTAATGCATTTATTGTTTCTTCATCAGCTTCAACTGCCGGATCGAAATTTTTCAAACCAGTTTTTGCACTGGCGCTCACTTAACACATCTTCTCCATACACATGAGAGTTTTTTCCTTGCTTGAACAGCATTTTAATATTTTCTACAGTAAAAAAGTAAAATATTGTCGAAAATACTGTATTTCACTTTCCATATTTAAAAAGGTATCAACCAAAAACTACTATGCAACCCAATAGTTGAAAATTGAATGCCGAATGATTCAGGCGTAAATGTTGCTATAGCTCTATAATTCAAATTATTTCATGTGTTTAAGTATGAAAATAGAATTTTCAGTTTATAATAACAAAAACAAATTCAAATTGTCTTAAAGTGAAATAAAAATAAATTTAATTGTGTGAGATGGAAATAGTAACTAAATTACATATACGTGGCCAAAAAATTGGACTCTAAATCCGCAAGTAATTTCAGTTCACCAATAAGACGACCTCGTAAATCTAAGGGACCATCCTGCTGCTACTCGTAGTATCCCGAGCCCGTCATCTATCCGAAGAAGAAAATCTCAACACTACTGAATTCACCATTAACTGTTGCTGCAAACTGGTTACCGGATATCGATGAGAATGATAAGGAAAGTAAAGAATTTACCCCTATAAAGCCACTGCTTTTATATGTAGATGACGCATATAATTTCATTGAAATGAGCGTGTCATTGCAAAATGTATTGGCACAGCCAAATTTACTAAAGGCTTTGTAATACACGCAAACACCGCTGATGCATATAGAAGTGCACTATTCGCTTGACAAAAATAAGTAAGACTTTCACACGTACCAGCCGAAAGAAGAAAAGGCATTTAAGGTAGTCTCTAGAATAAGAACTAAATGGTAGCGGAAAAGTATGCCAAGTAACAAACAATATCTCAACAGACTTCAACGTGAACTAAAACCAAAAAAAAAATAACTACACCACCGAACAATTTATACAATATACCCAGCCAATCACCACAAATAAAGGACTCTAGTCAGCCACTAAGCGACTGCTGAAATATAAAAAATCAACATATGCCCTACGGTTCTACGTGGGCAAAGGCAGACAAATAAAGAGCAGATACTTTTGACACCCATTTATCAGAAACTTTTAAGACACACAATATTATACAAGATAAAGCTCACGAAAACAAAATACTGAAGGACTTATTAACACCCACACAAACAAACCTACCTCCCAACCTTTTTACACCTCTCGAACTTAAAAATCTATTCATCGGCTACACAAGTAAAAATCCCAGGGCTATGATCTTATAACTTCCGAAATATTATATATATACATCATGTTTTATCCAAATTTGGAAATTCTCAATAATACAAATAATCAAAAAGCTCTAAAAATTAACTTTACTTCCATCCTCTTATTGAAACAGCTTTATCCCATTCTCGAACACGAAAGTGTAATCCCCCATTATCTATCGCGTTATGTCCAAAAATATGGCAGAAAGAGTACTACCCTGCCATTTTTTTGGACATAACTCAGGCTTTCGTAGAGTATGGCATTCTGGACTTCTCTGGAAGCTAAAGAGAAGCTTCTCACACCATACTTCTTTATAATCAAATCCTACCTCCCAGAGATACATTTGCAGGTGGTTGAGAATATCGAACATTCTAAGATACCGCCTATCCGAGCAAATATCCCTCAAGGTAGAGTAGATCTTTGGTTTTTTATTATACAACATCTACACTCATGATATTCCAACCGATAATAAGAATCTAATAGCAACATATGCTGATGATACTCCTATCCTAGCTTATCACCAAAATTATATCAGAGCATCTACCATCCTGCAAACCCAGATTTACACCTTTCAAAAATGGCAATTTAAAGAGAACGAACAAAAATGCGTTCACGTTACTTTCACTCTTTCTTAAGAACCATCTCCTTCCATAACTTTGTACGCTAGATCAAAGCTGACAATCGACAGTAGATTGCTATTTTACGATAGAGTACTGAAGCCAATTTGGTTATACGGACTTGATAAAACATTCCAACTCCCTCTGAATCCAATCACTACAATCTTAAATCCTACCATAAATAAAATCATCAATACCCCATATAATGTGCATAATAATGTTCTCCACCATAACCTTAATCTTCCTTTTGTCCATAAACTGTAGATAGCCAGTTACAAACTGTTTCATTCCCGTCTAAGTAACTATTATAATCCTCTTGTTAAGAAACTATCCTTAACTACCCTTCCAATGAACACGGAACGACGTCTTATAAGGCAATGGGCTCGTGATCTTTTAACCTCTTCGAATAATCATGACAGGAAGAGAAACATCGATGGGTGTGTAGTGTGCTCGTGACTGTAGTATGTTCGTGACTGTGGTGTATACTATAGTGCATTAGCACACTACGATTACGTAGGCTTAGATTAGAATTATTTCGTTTTCGTTTTATATGAATTAATTCTTAGATTATAGAAGAACTGGATAGACCTCTACACAAAAATTATGGCACAATTTTGTTAGCAATACATTCGTAGAATGCACACACACATGTAAAATAACAGAAAAGCCGTAAATCAGTAGGGGCCAATTTTAAACTTCAATGTGCGATTAAAGTGGTTCGTTTAAAACCATTTTCATATGTGATATCATTTATTCGTAAAAAATGATTTTTTAATATTGCAGATTTTGTTGTTTGATGGAACTAGTTTTCGAAATTTGCAATAAAACACATTATTCTATTGTAAAATATTATTTATTATATTTTCATTTTATTTATTTCACTATAAATTATTTATTAAAATAGAATTATGAAGTCGAAGAGCTTATAAAATTATAAATTGCGAGTTAGTTGATTATATCAAAATAATTATGCGCACAAATAAAAATCCATTACAAAAATGCAAGATGAATTAAATGAGAGAATGTGAAATTATATTGAAATTAAAACTACACTGCAACTTAGTAAATATAAATTTTATTGTTAAACAAGCATTTGTAGATATTCAAAACTTTTTTATAATATAAATGTGTATTTATGAATTGAAATGGTAATTTAAATAGGTATCAAATCAAATTCTTAATAATATAGAAGTTAATTGTATGCAACATTATAGCAAATGCTTTAAAACTTAATTACAAGGTGGAAAATTTAATGTGCCTTAATAATTAGCAACTAATATTCTAAAAAAAATTGTAAACATTATTATTTAGTAAATGGATTACAATATGATCTAATAGAGCAAGCGGAAGCACAAATGCAAACAAATTTATTTAAATAATAAGCCTACCGAATATACTTTATTTATTTTAACACAATGAAAACAGCAATGAAAAATAGACTGAAAACTTCGTTCCCTTAAATTTTCGTACATACACTTTACTTACACCGGCACTGCACTATTTTCTGGTAAACATTAAACTCTCAACATCACATTTGTTTACATTTATTGAATGACGAACTTTTCACTTTTTGACCACTTTTTCGACCAACTAAATCATTAAAAGCCATTTAAGCACATCATAAACTAAATTTTTGTTAATTTCTCTAGTAAAAATAAAGATGCAAGCTTACCAAAAGAAAGAAATTCACGGCTTCCTTATTCCGTTGGAATTACCAGCAACCCTTTATAAAACACTTCATTTTCTGAAATAAAAACTTTCCATTAAATGTTATCAATAATATAACTGTTTATATAAATAATTACTTTTTTGTAAGTACTTCAAAAAATATTAAAACTACACTTTCCGGTAACTGCCAAAATAACCACTTGAAAAATAATAAAAGTATGCAAGCATTTCGGTATGGTACCACTTTCAGGCAGAATGGCGTTTTTTAAAACTACTGACAACTAGATGCTAGTGTGTGTCATGTCTACATAAAAAATCTATACAAATGTATGCAAGCAGTACGATTTCTCGCCGCTTCTCCAATAATTGCACCAGAAAATTGCGTATACATAAACGGAAATCTGACGTAGGGGCCTATCCATGTATTCTTTAATCTAAGGTTAAATTTCAACTCATTAACACCAAAATGTAAAAGTTGCATAAGTATTTTATTGAAGGGATTGGATCGATGTTAAAAAAAAAATATAAAAAAGATATAGTCTCTTTAGGGTCACCAATATATGAACAATAATTTTGTTTAACAAACCGTCTTTATTTTTGGCCATGAATCATATATTAATTACCCAAGAAGGATATGGAACCCAAAAATCAACAACACTACTAAAAATATCAATGATATACATGGATAGTTGGTATAACCTCATGGTCATAGTGCTATAAGACAACCCCTAGCTTATATCCGAAAAACCTTCCATCCAAAGCTTATGATCCAAAGCATTACAGAATATATATAGATGGATTGAATTGAATATGATAACCTTTTTTAACAATTAACCGAAGCTAAAAATGGCGATTCCATGTATAATATTAATGAGACTAGATTGAACTATTCAGAATTTTAAGCATATTTAATAATTCTAAAAAATTGGTCCAGTCATATAAATTTCCTTATGGCAAAGGAACTACGGATTTCCAAATTCTACACTATTATTCATACGGTATATTAGATATACATCATCCACTATACTTTGATTGCAAACTTAAAAGATGAAGCTTTAGTGATTTTCCAGTGACCTTAGTACACTAAAGCAAACAGGGATCGCACAATTATCTATAAATACCACGCCATCGTTTTATTTTGATTGTAAAAGCTTATTTTTGATCTAATAAAAAATACAGATTCTACAGTACAAGCTGTAACGTAAAGTAATACAATAAAAATGAAAATTTTTCTAAAAAAAAAATATTTTATTTTTATATATTAATGATATTCCCATCAAATTTGTTTCCTTCGTCAGTTATACATCGGCAGAGACTTTTTTCTACTCTTTGTAACAAATAATATGGACTGATATAAGGTGAGTAGGAACCACATAAATCCCGTTTGCCTATAAAAATCATTTATGATGATGGATGACTGCGTAATAGAGGGTATTGTCATGATGGAGAATACAAGTGTCCGGTCTGTTGCGAAGATCCATATTTCTGCGCTATATAAAGACTAGTTTATGAAAACTCTGGCTGATAGTTTTTACTGGTAGCACAAAAGCCGTCACTAGTTCTATATTTTTATAAGTGTATAAAGCCCTTTCTGGAAAATGTTCTTCTTCCACTAATTTTCGGCTCTGCAAAAATGGCTTATACCACCGAAAAGCTTATGCGCTTGATATGGATTGTTCTGCATAGGCTTGTTGCAACTTTTCCTTAGTCAAGCTTTTATACAAAGAATTTATGACACATCATTGCTCTAAATTTTCCTGTTTGCGAATTACAAAAGCCCAGCTTTATAGGGTTGCTTAGTTACCGGATGAAGTTTAACTTCATTTCGCACATCTAAAAAGTACTGTTTAGTGATGAAACTCATTTTAACTTTCCGCCACACCTCGTAAATGCAGAATAATTTTTATTTTATACCATTTACGAACATAATAAACAAGTGCTTCAGAATATTAACGAACGACATATTTAAAAAATTTCTATATACAAAATGGTCCACATTTGAAAAATTGGCAAACAATGATTTTTTATCTTTTTTGGCAAAGACACACATTATTTATTTATTTATAAATAAAAAAAACTATATTGATAAAATAAAATTCACAATTATTGAATTACGGTTTAGATAGAATTATCTTTTTTCTGCCATCTTTAAATGTTAAACTTACGAGTATGACAAAAAAATGGTTTCCTATATACTCTAATATTTATAAGATTCGAATACAATGAAAATATATAAATTTAGAAATTCTTAAAATCTAATAAAATAGAAAGCACTTTTTTTATGTTTTAAAATTGAATAATATTTTATAACACAATGTTTAAAAAAAATTTCCCTAACAGATGGACTATATTTTCAAATGGGAAAATTCTAAACTAGGCCAATAAGTTACCTTAACGAGATATTAAAATGGTAGGACAATAACAGAAATTTTATATCAGTTGACGTCATTTATATCACTATTAAAATTGAAAATTGAAATTGATTGATAAAAACAAAGTAATGAAATGAAGAGAAATAAAAACAAAATGTAAAAGATTCAATTTAAGTGCGAATTGTCTAAATGGACTCTCTTATATTCCCTATAATTTTTATCAAAAAATAAAAAGTAAAAAAAAAATTTCCAATGTAAAATTGCTAAAAGTATGGAAATTTGAAAAGTAATAGAAAAAGTAAGATTCACTGTAGACTTAAGAGGGAAAAACAGAATCTAGGAATGCTAAATACAAAAATGCTAATAACGTAGAGAGGACATTTATATAAAGTGCTTAGTTAATGGCTAGAAACCATTAATAATTGGAATAAATTGAAAAATCGATTTTCTGCTTTCCGGATTTTCCTTTCGTTTTTTTTTTTCACTGATACTCGTACGTTTAGCTTCTCGCTATAGTCTATTTAGTTTTTGTCTTTTATTTTACGAGCTATTCAATATATTCTATTTTATTTTTAATCGTAATCGCCAAAAATCAATACTGTTCTGATAAGGGATGGAAAACGAGAGCAGAAAAAAACCTTTGACAATTTCACTACCCTCACCAGGGTTCATTTCTTATCTAAAAAATTATCTCTTCAAAGTTTAATAAAGCGTTTTATTGATCCTTCGAACTAAATTCAACTGAATTTCTTTAGGAAATGTACACAACCGTATATGTATTCGTATCCGAATCGTTTCAAATGAAATTTATTTCCTCTATTGTTTGTGTTATTTAATTTTTTTCATAGCCTATTTTTATACTATTGAGTCATTTACTTTTATACAAAATATTTATTTACCTAACTATACATATATGTGTCTACATATTCAAAAATTTAATATACACACATACTAAGAAATCATTCTTTTTTAAGTACATACACGTATACAAAATTGTAAAGAGGACAATGTGCTCTTGATTTTATGTTAATTTAAATAATAGAAATTTGTTCAGAAAGTTATGGCCATCGTTTAGATCTTTATTTTGTGTTAATTAATTAAATCGAAAATTTGTTGATTATAATCGACATAAGCATGATGAACTACCTAAAAAAAAATTTATTGTAATTCAGAAATAATGAGCTTACGGCTTATGTATAAATACTATATAAATTGAATAATGCGTGTCGATAGAGTTGATAATTTTATATCTACCTAAATAAAGGTAATAGATTGGAAAATAAACTTACAAAATTTGAGTAAATTAACTTTTAATTAACCTAGAGTATTATTAAAATAAAATCTATTCTTCTTACTTTAGTTATTCTTCAATGACAATTTTTGGGATATTCTAATTTTTTTTGGAGAATACTTTTCACCATATCAAAGTGTTTATTTATTTAAAAATGAACTAAAAAATTAAAAAGTACTATATATGGTAGTATATTGATATAATCACTATTCTCTAGCATTCTATCAAAATTCATTTTAAAATATGGTATCATAAATATAATTAAAATTTTAAGACTTTTCGTCATGAGAACATTTTTGATCTTGGAATTCTTTTATTATAAAATCTTAAAATGACTTCCCAGTTTCGAAAGACATTTTTCTTAGTGCATTTAAAATTATTTTTCATTTTTCTTATATTTTCATAATAACATAACTCACTTCAATATTTAGTGTTATAATTTAATAAACCACTATCCTAAAATTCATAAATTAAAATTAAAACACTTTAATCAATTTCTAAACCAATTTGGACTTACCAGCTAAAATTTTTGAACACAACAAAACATTCAAGTTCCGGTAATGCGTAATTCCTTCAAACCATATGCATTCGTAAGGTCCTTGATGACTCTTCTAATATAATATAAGTATTTTATTTAAATATCAGACTAGAATACTTTAATCGGTTTAAGAATTTATTAGCGGGGGAAAGTGTATAAATCAAAATGTAACAAAAATATTGTGAAAACTATGAAATTTAACGTAAAAGCTATTTTCTCAGTTTGGTTAAATATTTAAATAAAATTATATATATATCAAATATATATATTTATTGTGTATAAAATATATATCAAAAATATATTATACACAATAAATAACTCATTAGTTATTTATTGTGTATAATATATTTTTGACTTTTTTTATAAAATCTGTTTTTTTTTCTAAGTGAATAAAAATTCATTAAAAAATTAAGGAAAAATGAGCCAATTATCAAAATAAAATTGTTTATATAGTTTTTTATTTTATTGTCATAATCATATACCAATAATATTAACACAATTATTTTTTTAATTTCTATTCTCTTTATAATAAATTATTAACTATAATAAAGTACTCATCCGATATTATCAAATTACAGTCAACATATAAAATGTGGAGAAAAAGGACGAATGGAAGTAATCACACAGACATGTGACTTACGTATAATCATGACTCACATTACTATTGAAATTTTAATTAATGTATTATAAGTATTTCATTTATTTTTAAATTTTTAATTAAACGTATTTTTAAGTTTTTCAGCAAATCGATATTCATGTATCATAATGTGGATCGAAAAATGCATGTACATTTTTTTAGTATCAATAACTAATAAAATGTGTTTTTAGTTATCGAAAAAAAATATAATTCAAAATGACAAAAAAAAACAAATTAGTTAAATAATATTATTAGTTTTTATTCCGTCATTAAGTCGGAATTTTAAAATTTTTTCTATGCCAACCAAATCATTGTAAGATAATTTTGGCACTTATCCTTGATGTCATGTCACTTAACTCTTCTTACTGTCCGGAAAGTAATTTCGTTGCTTCCCAACAGAGGACTTAATTATATTTTTCCACAAACAACTTCACTCTTAAGCCGCATAGTCATATGTATTTTGATAGCTGACATAGCAAGGCTTACTTGTGAAAAAATTCGATTGATTCTGCACAATAGGTTTTGGTTGATACCCTTTTAAATATGGAAACTGAAAAATAACATTTTCGACAATATTTTACTTTTTTGCTGTAGAAAAGATAAAAATGCTGTTCAAGCAAGAACAAAATTATTCGATGTATATGGAAAAGATGTGTTAAGTGAATGCCGGTGCCAAAACTGGTTTGTAAAATTTCGATCTGGCAATTTTGATCTCGAAGATGCGCCACATTCTGGAAGATCAGTTAAAGCTGACACAATAAAGGCATTAATTGATAAAAACCTGCGAACAACAACTCGTGAGATCGCTGAGAGATTAAATTTATCAAATACGCGTTCATGATCATTTGAAACGGCTAGTTTAATCTCAAAGCTCGGCATATGGGTTCCTCATCTTACGGAAAAGAATTTGTGCCGTCGCATATTGACGTTTGTGATTTTCTTCTCAAACGCCAAGAAAATTATCCATTTTTGAAGCGTATCATCACTGTGGACGAGAAAACGGTTATCTACAACAATGTTAAGTACAAAAGATCCTGGAGTAGAAAAGATGAAATGGCTCAAAGCACTTCGAAACTCAATATTCATCAAAAAAAGTTTATGCTATCTGTTTGGTGGGATTTCAAAGGAATCGTTTATTTTGAACTTCTACCGAGCAATACAACGATCAATTCTGAAGTGTACTGTCATCAGTTGGACAA
This sequence comes from Atherix ibis, assembly GCA_958298945.1. Lineage (NCBI taxonomy): Eukaryota > Metazoa > Arthropoda > Insecta > Diptera > Athericidae > Atherix > Atherix ibis. The sequence continues at coordinate 66,268,882 of OY282607.1, forward strand.
ATTGAATGATTCACTTAAATAAAAAAGGCGAGAATTGGTCAATAGCAAAGGGATAGTATTCCAACAGTATAATGCGAAAACTACATACAAGTTGGACCACTTGGTAAAAGCTTTTAGAGCTTGGATGGGCTATACTGCCATACTCACCATACTCTCCAGACCTAGCACCCTCCGATTATCATTTGTTCTAGTCTCTACAAAATTTTTTAGATGGTAAAACGTTTAATTCGAATGAGGAGGTCAAGAATCACTAATATCAGTTTTTTGCTAGCAAAGAACAAAAATTTTATGAACGTGGAATCATGCTACTAGCAGAAAGATGGCAAAAGGTATTGGATCAGACTGACGAAATTACTTCCCGGACAATCCAATGTATAGAAATTCTATATAATACGTGTACGTGGTCTGTTCAAAAAGTATCGCAAATTTTGAATTTCCACGGGTTGCGTATATTCGGTTTTCGATGTTTTGTGGCATTTTGTTGGTACCATGTCTCTCACTTATGCCGACAAGTTCGGCCATTTTGAATGTTCAGTTAATTTTGGACAGCTGCTTTGCTTACACGTGTTTTGGCTCGTCTTCGATTTTTGCCCATTCCAAAAAATGGATCAAAGAATCTGTTTAGGGAACAAGAAAAAGTCACAGGGTGCCAGATCCAGGGAATACGTTGGCTGCGACATTATTAGTGTATTATTTTTGGCCAAAAATTCACGCACAAGCAACGATGCGTGAGCAGGAGCGTTATCATGGTGCAAAAGCTAAATTTTATTCTTCCACAAATCCTGCCGTTTCTGACGGATTGCTTCGCGAAAGTTGCGCATAACTTCCAGGTAATATTCCTTATTGACCTTTCAACCCTTTGGCAAGAACTCATGATGCACCACGCCCCTGCAATCGAAGAAAACTGTAAGCAAAACCTTCACATTCGACCCAAATTTGCTCCAGAAGGTCGTGCGGCAGCTTCCATTGGGATGAATGAGCTTTGCTTTCACGTCATAACCGTAAACCTGTGATTCGTCACCAATTATAATCCTCTGGAGCAAACTTGGGGTGTTGCGGACAGAGTCCAACAGCTCCTTAGCAATGTTAATACTTTTTGAACAGACATCGTATTTACTACTCGTAATAAATCGGCCATATTACAAAATAGATTTGTCAACAATATTTAATAAACGGTAATTACAAATTAACTAAAATAAATTATAGAACATTTTTCAAAAAATTTTAGAAATATTAATGTGATTTTAAATTAAATCAATCAAATTAGGATTATTTTCAATTAAATCAATCAAATTAGGAGTTAATGAATTTGGTAGATTATATAAATTATTCGAGTTCTTATTAAATGCAAATAGTATTCAAACAAAAAATATAGTTAAATAAAAACCATTTTTTTTCCTTTTTTGAAGTAAAATTTTTCAAAATTTTAAAAAGATTACAAGACAAATTTCATGACTAAAAAAATTTTCTATAAAAAAGCTCACCTATCGCAAAAGTATTAAAATAATGAATTCTCAATTCAGAATGAACAAATTTTGAATTTAGGTGGACATCAATCAAGATTCAGTATATAATTAAATAAATTGATATATATTATCGAAAAGAACAATAATATTTATTTCAATATCTAATATTACATACTCGTGGAGATTAAAATAAATCCACCTCTTCCCAAATAGCTAAAATCTGAAATATCTATACTTGAACACTTTGACGTTTGTGCAAAGTACTCTCGCTAACCCATTATCCTTGGTGGTATTAATTCGTTCGTTGAAACGTGTCATGGATTACGTAAAGAAAAAATTAACTGAAACTAAAATAACAATAACTATAATGACAACAATGAACAGCAGCTTGTCGGATTGAATTTCGATATTTTGATATTGTTTTTAGAAGTTTTGATATTCATTCATTTGGCGCCGATATTGTGTATAAAAGTATTAATTACAGTTTGTCGCCGTTATGCTACTGAGTAGATTCGTTAATATTATACATTAGAGTCAATCGGTATAGGACGGTAGTTATTATCTACATCGTACCTACGATAGGATAGTATCTAAGGGATAGTAATTATTCAGTTGTTCATACTAATTACAATCATTGCTCGTTGGATATAAGTTCCAAATTATACCAATGATAATTCCTATGGAAAAGTTGAATAAAATCGATCGAAACGGAAAAGTTTTTAAATGTTATCATCATAATATTTGGAATTTAAAAGTGAATTTATAATCACACAATTCTGTTAGACTATTTATTTGTCAGAAGTTGTTTTAAGTTGTTCCACTATTACAACATAATTTTCATTTGAAACAAGAACGAATTGGTTTTTGTTTTCAGTCTAATTAAATTTGTTATCTTAATTAATTCTCTGTTAGGCTTTCAGCAATGTACTTGTTATTTTGCTATTATTGGTAATGATGGAAATATTCATTGAGTTTCGGTTCTGCATAGAAATTTAATAAGGAGAATTAAATAGCATTTTCCCAGCATAAGAGATACTTCCTACACAGTGACCAATTAGGGAAATTAAATTAAAATTTTTCCATAGGCTTTTTTACAATTTCACTTAGATTTATAAATATTTTACTTAATTCACAACATTCTACAATATTTTTCTATTCAATTTATACGTTTCCGTTGAAAGATACATAAGAGCATTCACCTGGTATATGTGTAGTTGATGCAAAATTTTCATAGAAAATGCGGGTACAAAAATACTAATTTAATTTTTTCATTTAAACTACTTCTAATAAAAATTCTTTTATATACCATACAACTACAATTTAAATATATATTGACACCTTATGGCTATGTTATATATTTATTGATACTACCGATCTTTTACTTACCCACTAAAACCTACCTACCGTTTCTTCAAATAAGACTTCCCATAGGACTATTGTCAGTTATAAAGTTTTATTTAACGTGACGTAATTGTCTTTCGACCTAAAACTACGAGTCGCCTACGACTATAGGGATTGAGTTATGCTCAATCAACGCAACACCATTACTGGCAGCTTACAGTCAGTAACAGTTACAAGCTGATTACTCCAACTGTTGATGGCGAGGACTACCTAAGCCTTTACTGTCATTAACAGTGATAGCGCCCGAGATAATTGCAAGTTATTGCCAGTTATCTCCCACCCGCGATCCGAAGAACGTACACGCAATTTGGATATCAACCACAGCCACTACTTTGCAACTTAAGCGCCTCGAACACCATGGGGCACCCCAACTCCCGTAGCATCAATTTTTCTTTTAAGAGCTCCGCTCATTGAGCTACGGTCAAGAATCTTCTAAATCCCTAGGCACCGCTAAGTCAGCTCAGGTATGCGAGTTTGCGAAGATCCGAAAGTACCACCGGAATCGAACTTGGTCTTTTACCCAGTTGCAGCCACCATACGTATCAGTCACATACTCATTCACACTTAATCAGATGGCCCCACAAGGGCATCTAGCATCCGCCAGCCAGACTACGCCCGTGCAGAAACCCATTCATAGTCACATGTCCGATCAGTGAAAGGTACAGAACAAATTCAAATCCATACGCATATGTAAAGCACACATCCAAAATGAACATGTGCGTCCATATGCCATATGCCATTCACAATCTCATCCCATCAACGTTGCCATATTTTATACATTCTATTCAGGGCCAGTGTACGCGGCTGGCGTGGACTGAAATCCTGAACTTCTGCATTTGTAACCGAACAACCAACAAGCGGGATACCCCGCCGTTGACGATAGTGGATGCTTTCACGCAGCACCTCCAGGTCCCATGAAATTTCTTCCATGAGAACCTGCATCGCCTCGGTTGACACGATTCTACAAACATTCAAACCTGCATACAAACCCTTGCATAGTGGTGGCGAATAATGTCAGCCCATACATACGACGCATATATTGCACACGGAACAAACACACCCTTTAACAGGACTTTCACCACACTGTATCGAGGTCCCCATTCTTTGCATAATACTCGCACCAGCATGCCAACCAAACCGGCCACGCACCCCCCTAAGATGTTGCAAGTGAGGCCGAAAGTTCAGCCTCTCTCCAAACTTTAGTCCAAGGCACTTTACTTTCCGCGCGTATCGGACCCCGACCGCCTCTAAACGAATATTGAATGGCCTACTGGCCGCCAAAAAACTCTTCATCAGCATACACACAGTTTTGCTTTCGGAAACCTTCACTGCCATTCTGTTCCCCCATTCAGACACCATCTGCATATAGCGGTTTCCTGCAATCTCTAGTGCAGACCTACTCCCCCCCTTAATCTAGAGCAGAAGATCATCCGCATATGCGATCACACCCCAACCGGCCTGCTCCAACTGCACCAAGAGACCGTTCATCATCATATTCCAGATAGCGGGGCCAGCCATAGATCCCTGTGGTCAGCCACGCACCATCTGGCAAACAACCCTCCCATTATTCCCGCACACTACCGCTTACCTTTCATGGAAGTAACTTCTCCATATAGAAGTTTTTTCACATGAAACCTCCTCAAGCCGCTCAATAATGCGATCCCATCGTAGACAGTTGAACACACTTTGAAAATCCACTAATACTCCACATACGTGCTTACTCTGACTCTCACCAACATATCGTCTTACACATATCAAAGCGTCTTCAGTTGATTTACCTTTCGTAAATTCATACTAAGAGCCGGTTACATTGAAGTCTGCTAACTTCACATTCAGCCAATGTACCATCATCCATCGAGGACCTTGCCGAATTTTGGCAGTAAGCATATCGGCCTATAGAGGTACGGGTCAGTCCGTATCCCGACCGGAGACTTGAGAAGAATAACCACGTCTCCTACTTTCCATTCACTCGGAAATATAACACTCTCCAGGTATTCACCGTACCGGCTATTTACATGTGCGTGAATAGTTTGCCAAACACTCCTCATCATTTGACCAGTCACGCCATCCAATCCTGGAGCACTTAGTACTTTCATGCACCAAACCTACCCATCAATCTCATCCTATTCAAAGGGCAGAGGGTACCTCCTGCCAACATGCACTTCCTCTTACCTTTCAAACCCAGAAAAGAATTCATTCATTAATGCGTTCACACTATCCTCCCAATTACTTGTATAGCCATCATTCACTCTGATACTCGAAATATCCTTTCGAGCACCTTTGCGCATGCACAATCGATACACCGGACCCCAGGACTATTGTCAGGTATTACCTATCGGGAGTAAGCTGACATCAAGTATCCTTCCTATTTTGGCTGCAGGCTGTGCTTTTCTTATTCCTTTATCTTAGCGGACCTTCTTTTCATTAGTGTGATAATGCGCTTCTGGGACAACTGTTCATCAATTATTCTATGCGCTTCATTTTTTTCGCATCCTCGACTACGCCCGGCAATTAGGATATGTCGCATTAACTTTCAGCTTAAGTCAGAAAGAATTTGTTAAATTTCTCTTGCGGCGACTTTTTCCATAAGATTCCTGACACCGATTCTATTAAAGCACTGCTTAAGCCGTAGCCCTTCCACCTAAGCAGTGATCTAACCTATTAAGATAGCAAGCTTAAGATCGCTAGATGTGGTTATAACAATCTTATGCTTTCTATTATTATATCTATTTATCTAGCGTCTATATTCACAGATAAAACCATAAATATTATGTGGGACTTTTCTTTCAAAGCTATTGCGTATAGCTTCATTACTGCCCACTCTTGTCTATGTTACAGTCCTCTTTGTAAATACCGAAAGCCATGTATTGATATTTCGAAGCCATATATTTTCAGTATTAAATTTTTATAAATTTGCACCTTGATCACCCGAACAGTTATTTTGGACCAACCAAAGGCTTTATTAACGGAAAAAATTGTTGAGCTGGTGTAAATGTGTTTTATTCTTGGAGGAAATTATAAATGTATGTGTTTATAATTGAACTCTTTTTTACTTGTGCTAATGAGTTTACCTTCTGCGTCTAAATTTACAAGAGCATATGCAAATATTGTAGTTGAACTATTTGAATTAAAAGAGTGCCATTTTCATTGACTGCGGCCTGGCTTGGTATTTTTTGTCAATTATTCAAAAAGTTTTGCATATGCTTATGAGTTTCACAGAAATTTCAAAGTACGATATCGCCTTGAAAATATTGTCTCTCTTTATGATGTCATAATCTGTTTGGAAATCTAAAAGAAGAGTCACAACTTGAAAAAAGAATCTGTGGGTTTTTGAAGATCAGTTGTATCATAAAAACAACTTGAAATTCTTGGATCTTCTCCAAAATCTGCCATTTCATGGAAACCTCTTCTGTTGTTGGATTGGCTTGGCCTAAAACCATATTAGTATGACCCTAAATTGGATAAGATGTATGTCGACAGATGATCACTGTTGATTTTTGCCAAAATATTATATCTGATATTAAGCAGACTTATACATCTGTACCTAGAGCATTCTAACTTACCGCCTTCATTATAGGTTATACATATAAGGTCGAAAAGCCTTACCGCCCTTAAAGCCATTTAAAGCCATTTGTGGCCCATCGAGTGACCCAGTATTTAGCGCAATTTGTCATAGCCTACTTAGCAATAGGAGTGTCGAGTTCAATTGGGTCCCGGGGCATGTGGGAATTGTGGGTAATGAAAGTGCTGACAAGTTGGCTGGAGAAACACTCCGTCGATCAGTGATCACAGTCAATCCCAATCTACCTCGGCTACTAACGGAATGGTAACTAACACCTTTAGCCATCCGCAGATACCAAGACTGGACCAATAGCGACACATTTTTGTTGACTCATTGGATAAACACCAATAAACCAGTTAATCAGGAGCACGTAAGCTCCTCAGAATCCGGGTTTGACATACTGCCCTTACTCATAACCTCCTTTTTGGCAATACCAATCGTCCCTTATGCCGAATCTGTGGCACCCAGTTCACTACCATATCATCCATATTCTGCAGGAATGTCACTTAACCAACAATTACTTCGCGAGCAGGTTTCCTCCCATTATGGAGCTCCTCGACCCAACAACTCCATTCCTTAGTTCCCTATTTAAACTCCTACAACATACTAATCTGCTCCACAAAATATAACAAAATTCTTAATATTCTACACTACTAACCACAGACCAGTCTCTTTCAGATAACTTCCCACACTTACTATGAAGTCGCCAAATGGCCTCGCCGTCGTAGCGCTATGAAGTGGCTCCTGGCACATGTCTACGGGTCCTTATAAATAGCAACAATATATACGGTCTTGCGAGGGATTTAAACTATATTAATTACCATTCAGCATTTTATAAAAGCGCTCTGCAGTTCGGTTGGCAACATTCTTTCTTACTTGGTTCACATACCATTCCATGACCCTGAACGTTTTTATAGGACTTTTATGGCAATATCGGTGTTAAAAACTCAAAATAGTCTGACTTAATCTCAGCACAGCTACATCAACATTTATAATCGAATCGATATTAAACAATAGTAGTTACACATGGTAGAAGCTTCAGACTATATATGACTGAGTTATATATTTATTATATCCGCTATATTTGCTTAAAACATAAGGATTATTCAGAAAGGTTTTTGGGATAAAGATATTAGGCTGATTAAAATGAGTAGCTTCAAAATAGCATAAAACTTATTGATAAAATATAATTATTAAAAAGACTCTATTAATTGGCTTGGAGATGTGAGTTGAATAGAATAGAAAATGATTAGACACACAAGATTAGATAGATTTTCGGAAAGGATTATTAATGAAAATCTAGAATTTCAATATAATTGTTAGTTTAATCAATTCATTTATGGATTGATCAATCTATTTATATGCCGTACATAAATTGATGAGACTAAGAAAATATAGATTTTTTAAACTCAAAATTTAAAAAGAGTCTCCTGATTTATTGAAATCCTTTGCAAAAGGATTTTAGCAAACTCAACTAATATTCTATGATTTTTTAAATATCTTCACTTATTTTAATATCAGCTATTAAAATAAAATTTTAGATCTTAAATATATTCAATACTCTATTATACTCTAATAATAGAGTATTATTTTTCCAATGAATATATTTAAGATCTAACATTTTATTTTGAGGTCTTAATTTTTGATTCCTTTTCTTACGTTTTAATCTATGTCATTATTATTTCACTATCTTGTTATTTCACTAATAAGTGAAAGTCAATTCTGAGTGACACAATACTTAAGTCATTTTTGGTATCTCAATAATTAGAATTAACTCCTTTTTTTACTATTTTCCTATTAAACAGATGTTTAGTACCAAAAGAATTTAACGAGAGTTAATAAGCCAATAATTTTTGAGTGTAATAGTTGCTCCACAAACCGACTGCTCCGTTAAAAAATAATATAGAAAATTTTCAACACAAATATTTATTTCAACCCTTAAATTAACTATTATCCAAAAATTATCTAGCTAACATATTTTTTATTCATATATTTATCTTTTTTTTTGATAAAATTTAAAATATATAAAAGATTTTGTTGATTTTCTTAATAGTAAAATATAAAATTTGTTTTGAAAACCAGAATTATTGACAAATTTATCGTATTGTTCGGTATGCAACATGTAAACTTTTTTCCTAAATAAGGATATAAAATAAAATGAAAACTACAGCAGTTACTTAGTATTTGCAATAATACTGAATGTTCTTGGGGATAGAAATTTTCAATCATGATTAAAGTTGCGCCTATGGAAAATTCGCGAATCCTTGTAGTAAAGCTGATTCTTACATCGGCAATTTTATCAATAAAACTATATAAGCTTAAAGAGAATTACAAGATGATATTCTATTCAAATAAATAATAATATTTTTATTTATGGGGGAAATTCCAAGTTTTATAATCAAACAACATCGCATATTGTTCCACTTTCAAACATAAATAAACTTAAAATTCATGTGAAAAAATATTACAGAATTGATTGCGATTGAAAAAATTATCAAACAATTTATTTTAACGATGTAACTACTAAAGGCAAAGCCTTTTGAAATATTCGACGTGAGTTTTTTAAAAAGTTTCTACAAAAAATCCAAAATATTTATAAGAGAAATTTATTTTTCCGAAAAATTTAATTTATTTATAAATATTATATTTAATATTAAAGAATTGTTTTTTGAAAATAAGGTAAATTTTTATAAATTGAAGTTGCTTTGTAAAATATAACATCATCAAAATTTACTTTAATATTTAAGAAATTTCAAAGTAATAGTATTGTGAAAATAAAATGATTTCTGTAAAAAAATTTTAGATAACAGGAAAATTTAGGAAAATTGGCTTAAATGTTGTACTAGTAGTACACATAAAACTTTTCAACATTAATTCGGCTTAAGAGTATTTTGAAAATGAACTAAATTATTACCGGAATAATTGCTCATTAGCAGGAGCTCATTTATTATCAAACTGCATAAAAAATGGTGTGGACTTACTATATAAATTTGCACTATTACCAACACAGATTAAACGAATTTTTTATTAGGTGTTCTGTTGAACATCAGGAAGTAGACCTATTCAAAAAAAAGTCCTTCCAAATGTCCTTATTAATAGTTTCTTACTATATTTTGCCTATCTCTTTTGACAGTTTTTTAAATCAAGGACTCTCGTGGTGAAAAAGACATTTCAACATTAGGGAATTAGTGTTTCCAAAGGATAATGTTCTTGGTGATGAATATGAATTTCTAATACTACTGAAGAGTCTATATTAATTCTTGAATTTATATTTATTATAAAATAAATATAAATATTAATTCTTTCAGTTTTTGGAGCAATATTTCTATATTTTTAAGGTAAAATACAGATTGTTTCCGCTAAAAAAAGCTAAATAAGATTTTATGTGTAAAAAAAATTTACACCATTTCAAATTTCCTTTTAGCCTGCGACCGTGCCATCCTGGATCCACCAGTTCTCGTCCGATCACCGAAGTTAAGCAGGACTGGGCGTGGTTAGTACTCAGATGGGTGACCGATTGGGAAAACCGCGTGTCGCAGGGTCCTTACATATGTAGTACGTAGGGTCCCCCAACGTCACTGGGGGTTGCTTCGTTGGCCTGATAAGCCGCAAGCCATAAAAAAAACATATTATCATGAAGTAGCACAAGAGTAAACATCCGGACAATACCTCAGGCAAAAACACATTTGGCTTTCCCGAACAACCCGAATAGGTACCTGGAACGTGCGGACTCTCTCTCAAACGTCTCTTCTGGCGCAAGCTGCCTCCGAAATGCGACGCTACAATCTCGACATCCTGGAAATCTCCGAGACAAGGTGGAAACATCAAGGAAACCTCACAACGCAAACGGGTGAACACTTCATCTACAGTAGATAATGACGCCAATAAAGAAGCCTTCTACCACCAATTAGAGACGTGCATTCAATCTGTCCCGAATAGCGACATCAAAATTGTAATGGGCGACTTTAACGCTAAAATAGGCCGGGACAACACTGATCTTCGCTCGATCATTGGAACACACAGCCTTCATGCAGAGGAAAACGACAACGGTAACCGTCTCACTGACCTCTGCTCAACTCATCAACTCTTCATCGGTGGCACCAAGTTTCCTCACAAGAACATCCACAAATACACCTGGCAGTCTCCGGATCTGATCGCAACCAGATACACCACATCCTGATAAGCAAAAAATTCCTCGGATCGCTCCTGGACGTCAAGACAATCCGAGGAGCTGACATATACAGCGACCATCAGCTGTTACTTGGGGTGGTCAGACTAAGGCCTGCGGCAACTAAAAAACAACAAGGCCGCGCAGGACGCAGGTACGACATTCAACGCCGGAGACAGCCGAGATATTTGCGAACAAGCTGGAAGAAGTTAGCCACAATGCCGAAAGGCTGACATGGCCTTCTCTACTGCGCAAACTAAAGTCCGCTGCAGAGGAAGCAACGGGCTTTCGGAACTACAAGATGAAAGAGTGGATCCGCGAGTCAACCTGGACTCAAATAGGAAAACGAAGAAAGCTGAAAGGTCTACTCCAAACTGCTCAAACTCGCGAGGAAAGGCACCATCTACAGATGAGGTACAACCTTGCTCAAAAGATGGTCAAACGCATGGCAAGGGATGACAAGAGGAACTACTTCAACGAAATAGTGAGCGAAGCAGAAGCCGCTGCACACCGGAGCGATATCCGCAGTGTCTATGCATCAATTCGCAAACTATCCGGAAAAACAACACCCTCGCTGCCACCACTTAAGGACAAAGACAGTCTAACTCTCTCCACGGATGAAGAACAACTCGACCGTTGGAAGGAATTCTTCTCAGAATCCCTTCCAATAGCTCCAGAATTCCATCCTCCTCCTCCAGTGATGCGCATAAACCCACAAAGATCCATCCCAACAACACCGCCCACGATTACGGAGATCACAACAGCAACCAACAAGCTTAAGTACAGCAAAGCACCCGGACCTGACAACCTGACCCCAGAAGTTCTGAAGTTTGATCCACCACTCCTGGCTTCGCTGTTGCATCCTATAATCGCAAAAGCCTGGACACAATGCCACTTCCCGGACAGCTGGAAAGAAGGAGTAATTATCACCATCCCGAGAAAGGTGACCTTGGCGATTGCAAAAACTGGAGGGGAATCACTCTGCTGAACACCATCCAGAAACTAATCGCACCAATCATCCTGACTCGCATCACTCCAACAGTGGAAAGTGCCCTCCGCAACGAGCAGTCTGGCTTTAGACCAAACCGCTCCTGTATTGATCACATCAACAGCCTAAGAATGATCATTGAACAGTCAAACGAATGGAACAGCCCGCTCTATCTTCTCTTCGTTGACTTCGAAAGAGCCTTCGACATGATTTCTCGCGACGCCATCTGGAGTGCTCTGGCTGAACTAGGCATCCCGCAGGCCATCATCGATCTCATCCGAGAACTATACCGCGAGGCCCCGTGTAGAGTGCGTTTCAAAGGACGAAACAGCGATACATTCAACATCTCGAGAGGAGTCAGGCAGGGTTGCGTAATCTCGCCTGTCCTCTTCATAATCGCCCTAGACCTAGTCCTTCAACGCACTAACAACACAGCCAGCAACGGTATCCAGTGGACACTGCGTGAGAAGTTCCACGAGCTGGACTACGCCGACGACATATGCCTCATGTCCCACACCTTCAACGGCATTCAGGAGAAACTGAATGCTCTGGCCTCCAACGCCGAAGAAGTTGGGATGAGAATCAACATCAAGAAGACCAAATTGATGCGTATCGGCGCCACCTGCGAGAGACCCTTGATGCTACACGGTACCCAAGTTGAAGATGTCGAAAAGTTCTGTTACCTTGGCAGCATGCTCAGCAAGGATGTTGGAACTGAAATAGACATCCAAACGCGCATCAACAAGGCACGACAAGCGTACACCTCACTTGGGAACGTGTAGCATTCCAATCACCTCTCCATAGCACTCAAACTTCGAATATTCAACTCAAACGTCAAGCCAGTCCTGCTGTACGGCTGCGAAACATGGAAAATAACAGACAGCACGACTCGTAAGCCTCAAACATTTGTGAACAGATGCTTGAGGCGTATAAGCAAGATCTTCTGGCCGAACTGGATAACGAACGATGAGCTGCTTCTTCTCACGAAGCAAATACCCCTGCTAGATAACATCAAACGCAGGAAATGGAGTTGGATTGGCCACACCTTGCAAAAACCACCTACGGACATAGCAAGGATGGCACTAGATTGGAACCCACAGGGCAATCGCAGCAGAGGACGTCCAAGGACCAATTGGAGAAGATCAGTCGAGCGCGAACACCAACAAACTGGCAAATCACGGTCGGAAATAAAAAGGCTAGCTCAAGACAGAAGCAGATGGAGAGAATTCACAGAGTCTCTAGTGCCGCTATATGCTCCATAGGAGTGACTGTGTTCTCATGCCTATGTGTAACAAAGAAATGAAAACCTGTCAAATAAAAAATTTCCTTTTATTACTTTTTGTCATATCTATAATCTCATGAATGAAAAATCATAATTTTCCTAAAAGTTGCTTTGTTTTTATTTAAAATACATTCATTATAAATTCCAAATGAAAATTAATTTAATGCAAAATTATTCAGAGTGCAAAAAAGCGAATGCATATGTGTGTATGGATTTTAGTTATAAAGATTTATTAAAAATTGGTAAACTTACATAAATTAACGATAATCCAGAATAATACAATACGATTTTTTGTTTGTTAAAAAATTAATTTAATAATTAATAAGTAGATAATTCTTATATACTTAATTGATTGATTTGTTTTTGTCTTAAAGTTTAATTAGTTATAATAAAACCGAAAGCGAACATAAATGAACGAATAAAATACGTAAACAATACGATATTAATAACAAGAAAATTGTTTTTAGATGTAAATGTTTATAAAAACATATAATATTAGTTAAAACCGAAGTTCTAAACTTACAGTTTAACCAATAAAATTATATTTGTTGAAATATATAAAAAATAATAGTTTATGTGTCATGATACTTTAGGAAAATAACACACAGGCTATCTCCGCCATCAGTAACCTCACGATACTATTGGGTTGTTCGGAAAGTAATTTCGTTTTTTTTATATAAAAATGAAAGACGATTTTCTTATAGTGAATTAATATTTTATTCAATTAAATATTATCCAGTCTGATCCAATACTCTTTCTAGCAGTAGCATGATTCCACGCACATAAAATTTTTGTTATTTGCTGGCAAAGAACAAAAAATTGAACTTCTCATTTGAATTAAACGTTTCACCGTGTAAAAAATTTTGTACAGACCGGAACAAATGATAATCGGAAGGTGCTAGGTCTGGAGAGTATGGTGGGTGTAGCAGTATATCCCATCCAAGCTCTAAAAGCTTTTGCCGAGTGGTCAAACTTGTATCTGGTTTCGTATTATCCTGTTGGAACACTATACCTTTGCTATTGACCAATTCTGGCCTTTTTTCTTTAAGTGAATCATTCAATTTATCTAACTGATGACAGTACACTTCAGAATTGATCGTTGTGTTGTTCGGTAGAAATTCAAAATAAACGATTACTCTGAAGTCCATCCAAACAGATAGCATAACCTTTTTTGATCAATATTGGCTTTCGAAGTGCTTTGATCCGGTTCATCTTATCTACTCCAGGACCTTTTACGCTTAACATTGTTATAGACAACCCATTTCTCGTTCCCAGTGATGATACGCATAAAAAATGGATCATTTTCTTGGCATTTGAGAAGTAAATCACAAACGTCAATGTGACGGCACAAATTTTTTTCCGTAAGAAGATAAGGAACTGTTTCAAATGATCATTTTAAATTGCTCGATTTTTCGTAAGAAATTGAGAATATTTATTATATATTTCAGACTATTAGCTAAAAGACTAATTTATTTTTAAAAGAACATTATGAAAATAAAGTAGCCAAACATGAGTACAAAAAAGTTAGCAGCTCCCAAATTCGATTTCACTTCTCCTTGTTGTCAACTGCACCGGAAAAACTTTGCATTATTTAAATATTACTATTTGGGCACTATAAGAAATCCAATGCAATTTGGGATTACAAGTAACTCGGCTTATGAATAGTTTATTACACGACGTAATATTTTCAAATATTTTTATGTTTAATATGCGAACGGTGCCTAAATAATAGACAATCAATACCATTAGTACGTATTCGCCCCACAGTGTAATTACCATCAGTATCAACAAGACTTTTTAAGTATTATATGATATCTTGATTAGCCCACTTGATTAAATATAAATATATGATTAATTTTTAATAACAAATAATTAACGTTTACCGTATGTTCAGTCGGCTCTCATCTATTCTCTAAGCTTTAAGGCAGATTTACCAGAAGAATAACAGTTTGTTAAGTTTTAATTACTCCAGCCTATGAATTGGTATGCCAATTTGTAGTTTAAAAAATAAACTTTACAGCAAAATACGATTTAAGCTACGAAAAATTTGTTTTAATATCGAAATTGCATGAAAATACTTGATTAGGCTTGGAATGGGGTGAGCAGGACGAAGCTGAATTCTCTGTGAACGTACCTATTTTTATCCAGTAACAATACAGTGACTCAGTCTAAACGGTGACAAATAATGAGGCACTTCGAGTATCTCACGGGCTGGATTCGAACTCAGGAACGCTTTATACCAGACATAGACTTTTCAAGTGTCGCTAAGTCAGAGCACTATGGCCTGATTATGTTGAATTTGTTCATGGAAAAAGCTTCCAGATATTAAAGAAATTATACTTTTTGTAGTGAATAAGAATGAATTCATTAGGTTTGCCCAGTAGATGACTACCGAGATGATTTTTAGTGTAAGAAGAATAAAAATATCGAGAAAACCCTTTGTTCAAATGAGATTTACTGTGTGTACACCATCCAAACAAGGCTTTATGCTAAAAGGAACTGCTTAATCACCTTTGTCTACTTATTCAAAAATTTTAAAAATTAATGTTAGCCTGGTAGTACTGTTGTTAGCGTTTTGGACTATTATGCAATTGGTTTTAACAAAAGAATGCGAAAGAAACAATTTTTAAAAAAATTCATCAGCCATCAAAAATACGAAAATTAAAACTAGCAGTAGGAAAAAAGCACAAACCATGGCCCCAAAAACTGCATGAAAATAAGGACTAGAATATCTGCTTAACAAAAAAAACCATGATCCTAAATCGGATATAAATCGGTCATTAGAACATTTGTTGAAAGGTCCGCATATTCCGAAAAGAATGTTAAAAGAGAAATAAAAAAAATACAAAAAAAATGTAAAAGTTTTTATATTAAAGACTTGTTATTAAATTTAGAAAATTGTTTGCTTTAATTTAATTTTTATATCAAAATATACTCGCAGATACAAGATGTCCTAATAAATAAAAATATTTCCCTTCTGTAAGAGTATACAAAGTTTTCAAGTCTATTTGTGGAATAACTTCTGTTTTCATAAATAATTTTTGTAAAAACTTTATAATTTTTGTAACAATCAAAAACAAATATTTACGATTTAACTTCTATTTATATTATCCTTGTAAGAGTATAACAGAAATTGTCAAGTATTTTGATTTTTATATGATCGTTAATTTTCCATGCAAGTGGTATGAGAGTATAAAGAGAGAAATGGATAAAATACGAAAATAATAATCCACTTCGAGGATGCAAAGTAAAATAATAATTATAATAATAATAACATAAAAATACTTTAAATGAAAAATAAAAATAAAATTAGCCTTCGTGATGGCCGTGAAAAGGAACACTGAAGGCTCATATTTTCATTTTGGGGCGTAACTATTATTTATTAGGGGAAAATAAGAAAAAAAAATTCAGTACAAAGGAGACTTCAATTCAATGTAAAACTTTTCTAGGATATAGCAGAACAAACTTTGTCTTACTGTAAAAGAAGAATGAAAAACAGCACAAAGGACCAAAATGAAATAAAAAATTTAAAATTACTATGAAGGAATATAAAATAAAAACTCAAAAGAAAAATAATAAAAAAAAAAACGATGGAGCAATTCATAAAAATTAGACTACAAAATAATATCGAATGTGATTTTTAGTCCTAAAGTCCTTTTAAATTTTTTATTCCATATTTTTCTGACTTTTTAGTATTGGTTAATTTTTTTATCATTGAATTTTACATATACTTGCATAGTACACGCACTTATATATTTTTATTTTTTTGGGGCAAAAATAATAAACTTTTTTTGTTGCAAATTTGTTTAGTCACTGAGCGTTCATTACAGTAAATCTCTCGAGGTGATTTTTTCAATGAAAAGTGAAAAGTTGAAACTTGGTCTAAGGGTATGCGATGGTTGGCTCTTCATTTATTTTGATACAGTTGGTCCCGAGTGTCACTCAATTGCTTCATAAATTCTAGGATGTAGTCAATTTTTTCCATAAATTTTCTCACACAGAAAAATTCAAATAGAAATGGTAAAGCTAATTTGCCATTTCTGGTTTGAATTTGTTTTATTCAAATTTTTCTACCGATTTGAATATTCATTTATTGAGGGTTGGAATAAAAATCCGATTTTTTTTATTTTTTTTCCATATACATCTCAGAGAATATTTTAGTTATAAGACTTGTTTGAAATTTTTGAATAAATTTGAAAAAGTCCAATGAGTTGAGATGAGATTTCAGAAGATTGACAAAAGGCAAAAGGTAAAAGGTTTTTGGGACGTTCGAATAGTACAGAGGACTGAAAATTAAAAATGTTGAATTATATTAAATAGAAATCAGCTATTTGAAAAGACAGAATCCGAATGGAAATTTGCTAGAGAGCATTGGAATCGTAATGACTACTCAGAATCAAAATCATATATTTCAAGTACGTATATTTGCATAGGTGTAAATGAAGTTCATGGAAATTTCTTATTTATTAATTATAAACTCAGAACTTATTAATTTAGTCATGTTTGAGAGATATTTGAATTTTATTTAATTTATAAATAGAATTGTTAGGAGGGTATTGTATGAACAGAAATATAATTGGATTTTATAGTAATGCCAAGAAAAATCACTGAATATACATAATGAATAGAAACAAAATTTCTAATAAGTAAAATATACAATATTGGATTATTAATAATTATGTACATAATTAATTATACTAAATAGATACTGATTGGAAAGTATTGAAAAGTATATATTATAACTTTACAGTTCAGATAGCGCCTCATTCAATTTTTTAAGAGTATTTTATAGGATTTTTATATTTTTTCAACTATATGTATATTTATTTTTTAAGTGCGTTTCAATTCAATAGCTCCATAGAAGGGATGATTCAATATAGTCGGTTGATAATAGTGTCAGTTTTAGTTGTTTAAAATCTCTGCAATAGTTAGTCTTGAATATAATTATTTTGACTGAAAGAAAAAACTTTGAAAAATGGTATTTTTAATAGTAGTTATAATACATATTTCTCAATAGTGGTGCAATTTAGACTTACAAGGGGTATAAGCTTAAATCCGGGGGTATAAGCTGTTTAGACTAAGATGGCGTGAGTGAGCGTATTAAGCTACCATGAGAACACCATACTTTTTTTTATGAGTTTGACATCTGTCAACATTAATCAGTACACATTATCAACAATTTCGTACAACAACATAACATTTTTCCTTTGGTAATCATGTCTAGTTTTGTGTCAGAAAAAGACCATATGCGGGAGCTCCGCTTCTCTGGTTCAATTTGAAGAAATCGGCTGCTGAATCGCATCGAATGCTTATGGAGGCCTATGGTAACAGTGCTTTATCGGAAACAATATGCCGAGATTGGTTTCGTCGATTCAAAGACGGCAATTTTGACTTGTGGGACAAGAAGCGTGAAAATCGGCCTAGGAAGGTTTGGGACCATCAATTGCAGGCTCCTTTGGACGAAGACGATCCTCAATCGCAAAAAATACTCACGGAGCAATTGGATGTAACTCAACCAGCCATTTTCATGTGTCTGCGTGCTATGGGGAAGATTGAAAAGATAAGAAAATGGGTGCCGCATGAATTGAACGATAGGCAGATGGAGCAACGCCAAAACATATGCGAAATCTTGCTCGTCAGACAAAAAAGAAAGTCGTTCCTGCTTCGGATTGTGACAGTTGATGAAAAGTGAATATATTTCGAGAATCCTAAATACAAGAAATCATGGGTTGATCACGGCCAACCATCAACATCTTCCCCAAGACCAAATCGCTTCGAACGGAAGACGATGCTGTGCGTTTGGTGGGATCAGCAGGGTATCGTCTACTATGAGATGTTGAAACCTGGTGAAACTGTCAATGCCCACCGCTACCACCAACAACTGATCAAATTGCACCGTGCTCTGCATGAAAAAAGGACGGATTATCAATAAAGACATGACAAGCTGATTTTCCTCTACGACAACGCACCATCGCACACGTCAAAAATGGTCCGAAACTACTTAGAGACACTCAACTGGGAGATTTTACCAGGGTGGTATCCACAAACTGTCCGAGAGATGGAAAAAATATGTAGCTAGCGAGGTCAAGTACTTTAAATAAATTTGTTTTTGCTTTCTATGAAAAAAACATGTGTTTTTTTTACGTAAAAAACAGCGGATTTAAGCTTGTACACCTGGTAATTATTTTGACTGAAAGAAAAACTTTGAAAAATGGTATTTCCAATTGTAGATATAATACTTATCTCTTATTATTGGTGCAATTTAGATTTAAACTTGCTTTGATTAAAGGTACTAAGAAGTATTTTGCCAAATATAATCATAAAACTACTAACAAATGTAAATAGACACAGAATAAAAGAGAACTTATCCAGTTCGTGCTTACGTAAGTATCAAAATGAACTGGAAGTCATCATATATCCATATTTCGTAGTTTACCATGCAATGATATCATTGAAAATTAGATTATTTGCAGAACTACAAATAGTTTCAAGAATTTCAAGACTGTAAATATAAATTGGAGAAGTTATTATTATAAATATCATAAACATAATGAAGGAAAGAAATTCCTGTAGGATTTGTACAATTTAATCAATAAAACTGTATAATAACATTTTCATATCCTTAGCATAGATGACTGAAAAATAATAATAAAGCAGTTTATACATGCCAATATATAGAAAATGTTTATTATTCCAAAATCAAATGGAAGATTCCAAGTTTAAATTAAGAAAATCAAAAGAAAAAATTAAAAGGATTTCAGAATAAATCTACCTCTTATAATTATGAAAACAAATTCAAGTACTCAAAGCAGAAGTACTTTAACTATTTTATAAACTTTTCATAAAAGATAATAACATGCTTTTCGGAAATAACTTTATCTTATTGTGATTTTTAACAAAAAGTATTATATATAATAAACGATAAACTGCATATATTTAAATACACGCATAAACGTATGTAAAGTTTTCTCTTTTAGAATAATATTTTGCTTTAACTTTTTATATGCAAATTCAAGTATTTCGTATTGACGGAAAATTGTGATAAAAAATAATATTAGAGTATAAAGTTAGTTTGTTTAATAAATGAAAAATTTCTTGAAGTATCCATCGAAAAAATTTATGAAAATTTACCTAAATGGAAAATTATTCAAAAAATGAGTTTGTTAAATATTTTGTAAGGAATATTAAACTTTTAAGATATTTTCTTTTCTATTATTTACAATATTTAAAATTTACTATACTTTAATATTTAAATAGTAATAAAGTTTATATATGCAAAAAAATTTGATAAATTCTTTAGTAAATCTCATGAACTATCAAAACATTTACTCTGAAATGTAATATTTTGTACCTTTTCTTTTATGAAATTTACATATTGTTATAATGGAATAAAGATTTCTATTTTCTTGCGTTTTTTTATTCATAAAAGAAATTTTCTGTTTTTTTTTTGTAAATATTTGTATAAAATATTATGAATTATGGATGCATAGTTTGTTTGAAATAAGAAAAAGGAGAATGTTTATGTTGGTTTAATATATTTAACTTAAAAATTTCATAAAACTTAACTTATAGTAAAATAGAAAAAAAAACGTATTATTAACTTTTTTGGGATAAAAAGTTTGACTGGAATGCGGAACTCTGTAAATGAGCATCAATATTATGAAAGAATTCTCTTGTTACTGGTTTAATTTATAGAGCCAGGGCTGACTAAAATATTCTTCATGATTTTATTCATAAACAAGATAAGTTGAAAATAGCTATAAAAATAGTTTAGGTATCTATTCATTATATGGGTCTAATTAAAATACGTACTACAATCGAAAGTTAATTCATTATATTGTATGGAAACACGAGGAAAGCAACAGTTTTCGTACAAATAATGATGAAAAATATTGAATTTAATATAAAAATATGGAGTGAAAAAAATTAAGAAATAGATAGCACCAATAACCGATAATAAATTAAAATAATTATTGTAATACAGATAATTGAAAATATTAAAACATTTTACTAATTAACCATGTCTAAGACTCATACGAGAATATTAGTATTTTGCCTTAATTATGAGAAACCTTATATGAAATAGGGAACCCAGTATAATATTAGTATCCTGTGCAAATGATTTGCCCGATATTATTTATTCATCAAACATATTTTGAGCACATCCACATCTAGACTAAAAATAATAAGAAGAGAACAAGTTATTTTCAATTTATTTAAGTACTTATAAAAAAATGAATATTTACTAACTATTCACAAAATAGTTGCATAACCTCATGATTATATAATCAAAATTATTTTAAATGTTATTGGATTAATAATCTCATCCAATAATAATCCCATGTGATTAATCTCATTGCTCCATCGAAGGGAAGAGCCTGCTTTTTCTTCTTTTTATGTTAAGCCGCCATTGTAGATCATAGGAGCAGAGTTTTCGTCATCCAGACGCCTTCCATAGCCTTTAGGTCCCATTTCATTAACAATCAAATGGTCATATAATATCACCAATAAATTTCATTTTTAAATAGGCCAAGAAATCGTCATAAAGAATGCTAAACAATTGCTAATTACCCCAATATCCCAAAAAATACATGAGGTCTAAAAAGATTAAGGTCCTGTACAGTTGTTTTTTAATTTTATAGTGACGTATTTCGCGCAGAGTATTTTAGACAAATTGAAACAGGCGTGTAGTTAGCCGCAATTCTGCGTGTAGTTTGCCAATAATTTCTTACCAGTAACTCAAGTTTAATAAACGCCTTTTTTTTCTTTTATTGTAACGTGCCTGATACTTGAGCCAGCAGCTATTATGTAGCGTCACGACCATGAGACCGTATGGCGACTCATATTACGTATAGGTTGACATTGTCAGCTTCTCTAATGAAACTGGTCGATAGTAATTTGAAGGAAAAAGTTAAATTTTGTGGAGTAAATTAAGATGATGGAGAAGGTTAAAAAGTGGGCTTGGAAAATAATTAATAGATTCTGGGTTAAGTGGATTTCATTTAAAATATGGGGAATGGTGAATTGAACGCCACAGAAATGGCATGAAGGACATGGTTGGTTACCGAATAGAAAATCATGGGTAATAGTGGCAAGCCCAATTCGAATTCTGAGATGATTCCTTACCCAGAATTTCAGATTGGTTATTAAGTGGACTGGTTTTCCGATGTCAGGCCAATGTGTGGAAAGAAATCTACACATTTCAGACCAGTCTATTTGTCTATGAATGACTAAAATATTACATGCTATTTAGTGAATTCTAATAGGAATATGATGGAACAGTTTCAACGTGAACAAAATGGTGGACAATAACCCTGAAAACTGGAATTTCGGTGTTAACAAGACGGTGGAGCGACTCCCCCGTAAGCTGATCAACTCACTCGTTCCCAAAGATACCCCAGCATTATATGGAACCCAACTCAACTCGACGTTTCTATTGTTTAATAATTTTTATTAAAAATTTCTATTGAAATTTTCTACTAAAAATTTCTACTGAAAATTCCTACTGAAAATTTCTACTGAAATTCCTACTGAAAATTTCTGCTGACAATTCCTATTGAAAATTCCTATTGAAAAATTCTACCGAAAATTCCTACTGAAAATTACTACTGAAAATTTCTACCAAAAATTTCTACTAAAAATTCCTACTAAAAATTCTTACTGAAAATTTCTGCTGACAATTCCTGTTGAAAATTTCTACTGAAATTCCTATTGAAAAATTCTACTTAAAATTCCTACTGAAAATTACTACTGAAAATTTCTACTGAAAATTTCTACTGAAAATTCTCACTGAAAATTTCTACTGAAAATTCTTACTGAAAATTTCTGCTGACAATTCCTGTTGAAAATTTCAACTGAAATTCCTATTGAAAAATTCTACTGAAAATTCCTACTGAAAATTCCTACTGAAAATTACTCCTGAAAATTTCTACTGAAAATTTCTACTGAAAATTCTTACTGAAAATTTCTACTGAAAATTCTTACTGAAAATTTCTACTGAAAATTCTTACTGAAAATTTCTGCTGACAATTCCTACTAAAAATTCTTACTAAAAATTCCCACTGAAAATTCCTACCAAAAATTTCTATTAAAAATTTCGGTTGAAAATTTCTACTGAAAATTTCTACTGAAAATTTCTACTGAAAAATCCTACTGAAAATTTCTTCTAAACATTTCTACCGAAAATTCTTACCGAATGTTTCTACTGAAAATTTCTACTGAATCAGCTGCAGTCCTAATTGCCCATAGTTCGCCATGAAATGGGTAGCTTATACCTGGTAGGATTCCACGCTTGTTCTCAAGGTATTTACCGCCAGCGAACTGGATAACAGCAACGGATATTATGTGGTCATCGATAGCTGCGTCCGTGAAGAAAACTGTGGAACGACCCAATCCATCCACCAATTCAAGGAAAATTTTCCTATACATTCAAAAAGGTTGATACCCTTAACTTCACTACTAACTACGGTTTTCACTCCGGGTACAGAAGGGAGCTTGGAAAATCGAGAGAAGGGCGAATGGATCTATTTCTAATTTAGAGATCAATAGAGAAATAAAGGATGGAAGAGATTTCCTTTAGAATAGGCGGTGGAAGAGATTTATATTAGACGATCATGAAGAAGATATTCGGAAGAACAAAGGTTTTTATAAATTAGGTTAATTCGGGATGTGCAAAGTTAGTGTAATACGGGTTTCGTCCAGTAGGGCGTTAATTATCCTGATTTATTCTGAAAAATATAATCTTACATTTACTACCAATAAGAATTTTCATCATACTAAGAATGGAGTTGATTCGGTTATTAATCTGCACAATTAATCTTACACCACGGCTAATAGTAACACCCAGGGCTTCATGGAATTTGTCGGACAGACGTGGTAGGATCGGAATGTTAACTTATTTGAGTTACATTTCCGGTCCCTACAAACATGGAGTTGAGTTAACGCATCTTGTCTAGCTTCCTCTGATCGACACAGTGTATCATCGGCGTATAGCAAAGGCACGACCGCGTGAGGATAATATCCCTAAGTCACTGATTACATTTTGCAGTGCCAGGCTTAACAGTAATTCGACTATTTTAATTTGGAGTAGCGTGATGGTAAAGTGTAATGCATTCAGTTTCATTAGGATTGTGATATCCTGCTGTGCATAGTGATATCCTACCTTTGCTATATGTATTCAAGAAGTTTTTCTATTACCACAGAGAGAAGATCAAAGCTGAGTAAAGACTTTTTAGAGTATGTCTATTATTATTTGGGTCTATTGTGCTATGCTGCCTAATAAGCTTTTGGAAAATACCACTATAATTGTTGCACATAGTGTTATCTACTCTATTGTAACATATATGATATTGATAATACCCAGGTGACACTGATCGGGTATTAATTCGTTGGGCATATTTAAAGTATTTATTAACTATTTCGAAAGCTTAATAGGCTTTAAATTTTGAGAATATTGTTCAACTTCAAGATTATGAAGTCATGTAAAAATACATAAATTTAAAAAGCTGAAAACAATCCATCTGCTATAGATAATCTTAGATATTGATTTCAAATTTATTAATAAAGTATCGAAAAGTTGCATAGGCCATTCCGTATGAATATAAATTATTTAATTTACCAAGACATTTTATGACAAGATAGAGTAAACATACTATAGTAAAAAAAAAAGGATTTGATTAAAGAGAAGAATTACAAATCGATAAATTTCATAGGTCATATGTATGCACATATTTATACACAGTAATCCATTTCTACGAGTATGTTTATTTAAAATATAGATAAGTCGAAGGGACGAATGTATAAAGTTGCATATGAAGATTGTCAAACGAAAGGAAAATACACCACTGAGACTTATTTCATAAAATTGAATTTCCATGTCATTTTGCTAAGCTTCCGACTGCAAGGGATTCATTCCTCTCTTTTTGTTCTATCCTCTGCTGGTTATGTTCTAGTTTTTTTTTCGTTTTCGCAAATTTTCATTTTTATATCCCCTTTAGAAATTCCTCTCCACTTGCGCTAGAACCTTGTTATCAGTTATGGGTTTTCTATTTATTGTGTTGAATCATCCGCCTTACAGAGCACATCCTATCATCCCAAACCCAAATCATCTCATCACCTTCATTTAACAACTAACATCTATACTCGTGCATACAAGCTTCACATTTCAGTGATATCGTTGGTTGTGAAGGAATTTTTCAAATCTTCATCGTTCGGTCTAGGCTAGCTAACGTTGCCAAAAATCGGCACAAATTGCTTTCGGGATTATAAAATATTTTTAAGTTGACACCAGAGTGCAATGTCGTACATAAATATGCGCCAGCAAAACGACAGAAATGTCCTGCTGGGATGCTGCCGTCTCTAAAATGAGACTCCGGTGGTGCTATTGGATTTTCGCCGTCATTTTCCATTCTGTTATCTTACGATATAATATAGAAGACAAAAATTTTCCAGTTACCAGTTTTTATTGTAAATCTTTCTACTTTATATTTCCTACTTATAAAATTTACACTGGATTCAGAACTTAGATTACCCAAAAATCTATTTTATTCTCTCATTTCAAATATTAAAAGTGTTTTTTTTTTTGATTTCTTGTTCAATTCTCTTTATTATTGTGCCATTTATATTTTAAATTTATTCTGTTAGGAAATTATATTTAAAATTATTATATTAGCTTTGAAGTTTATTATTTTTCTTCATTAATTGTTAAACTGTGAAAATAGGAACCTTTAATATTGCAAACATTTTTTTGTTATTGTATCTTAGTTTTATATAATATCAAATAGATATTATTTCAAATAATCCGAGTAAGATTTTAAATTAAGTAACTAATAAGAGTTTCGTATTAGTTTAGTAAGATATTTTTGCTAGTTTAGTAGATAATTTAAAAGGTTTAAATATTATATATAAAAAGGATTTCGCACCTGTGTAGATAGGCACTTTCTATTTTTTTAGAAATATTTTTAAAAAAATAGTTTAATATGATTTGGTATCTTAAAAATATATCTATTAGTATTTTTTGTGACAGTATTATTTAGTTTAAAAAATTTGTATTCGTTGGTGATTGTAATAAAAGAAATAATATAATATACGTGTTCTCTTCAAAAAGTATCGCGAATTTTGAATTTCCGCGGGTTAGGTTTATTCAATTTTCGATTCTTTTATAGTGTTATGTTGGTACTTATGTTTCTCACTTATGCCGACAAGTTCGTCAATTTTGAACCTTCAGTTAATTTTTGACAGCTGCTTTGCTTGCATGTGTTTTGGCTCGTCTTCGATTTTTGCCCATTCCAAAAAATAGATCAAAAGATCTGTTTCGGAAACAAGAAAAAGTCACAGTGGGCCAGATCTTGGGAATACGATGGCTGAGGCATTATTAGTGTATTATTTTTGGCCAAAAATTCGCGCACAAGCAACGATGCGTGAGCAGGGGCGTTATCATGGTGCAAAAGCCAATTTTTGTTCTTCCACAAATCCGGGCGTTTCTGGCGGATTGCTTCTCGCAACTTGCGCATAACTTCCAGGTACTATTCCCTATTGATTGTTCTACTCTGTGACAAGAACTCATGATGTTTCACGCCCCTTCAATCGGAGAAAACTGTAAGCAAAACCTTCATAATCGACTGAACTTGGCACGCTTTTTTCGGTCTTGGCTCGTGCGGCAGCTTTCATTGTGGATGATTGAGCTTGGTTTCAAGGTCATAACCATAAACCCATAATTCGTCACCAGTTATGACCCTCTGGAGCCAATTTGGGTCGTCGCGGACAAAGTCCGACAGCTCCTTAGCAAAGTTAATGCGCTGCTGTTTTTGATCGAAAATGGGCAAAAATCGAAGACGAGCCAAAACACGTCCAAGCAAAGCAGCTGTCAAAAATTAACTGAACATTCAAAATGGCATAATTGAGGGATATGAGTGCCAATATAACGCCACAAAAAATCGAAAATCGAATATAAGAAACCCGCGGAAATTCAAAATTCACGATACTTTTTAAACAGACCTCGTATTGGGTTGTTCAGAAAGTAATTTGGTTTTATTACGAAATTACTTTTCGAACAACCCAATAGTTTATTTAATGGCATTTTTTCTTTAAGAAAATCATTCAATTTATCCAACTGATGATAATACACTTCAGAATTGATCGTTCTGTTGTTCGGTAGAAGCTCAAAATAAACGATTCCTTTGAAACCCCACCAAACATATAGCATAACATTTTGTTAATGAATATTGGCTTTCGAAGTGCTTTAATCCGGTTCATCTTTTCTACTCCAGGATCTTTTACGCTTAACATTATTGTAGACAACCAATTCTCGTCCCCAGTGATGATACGCTTCAAAAATGGATCATTTTCTTGGCGTTTGAGAAGCAAATCACAAACGTCAACGCGACGACATTAAATTTATCGAATTTTTCCCGTAAGAAGACGATAAGCGTTGAGATAAAACCTCGCCGTTTTAAATGCTCATGAACGGTCGATTTCGATAAATTTAATCTTTCAGCGATCTCACGAGTTGTTATTCGCCGGTTTGCATCAATTAATAAATTGATTATGTCTTTATCAGCTTCAACTGGCCTTCCAGAACGTGGTGCACCTTCGAAATCAAAATTGCCGAATCGAAATTTTGCAAACCAGTTTTGCCACTTACGCACACTTAATACATCTTCTCCATACACATCGGATAATTTTTCTTTTGCTTGAACAGCATTTTTATCTTTTCTATAGTCAAAAGTAAAATATGTCGAAAATGCTGTTATTCACTTTCCATATTTAAAAGGATATCAACCAAAAATTACTGTGTAGAATGGGCCGAATTTTTTCACAAGCAAGTCTTTCTATGTCAGCTGTTAAAATACATGTGATTATGCCGCTTAAGATTGAAGTTGGTTGTGAAAAAATACAATTAAGTCCTCCGTTGAAAAAAATTACTTTCCGAACAACTCAATATTTTCCATTATGGAGCTTTAAGATAGCTAAATACTTTTACTGACATGATCTGTAAAATCTTATTACATTTTACTAATCAATAAAACTAATAAATTACATATTTTAATGGTTACAACACTACGACTTAGAAAATTATAAACACCAAAAATTATATACCAGAAAACGGAAAATTATAAAAGCTCTCTTGACTATTAGCGAGATTAGTTCTAAATTTGAAAACAATTACAAAATATATAAAAAAAACCTTTTTTTAATAAAAAAAAAGTATAGCTTAGAACATAGAAAGATGATATGAAAATGAAAATAGATTTTTTTGATGAACAAATGTGCTTAGCCATTTGTACTCGTACTTTTTTTTGTATTTGTACTCTTTTCTAGTAAAAGTTTTCCGAAAATATAAAAAATAATAACTTTCGTAAAAGGATTTTAAAGTGTTAGCGAAAGTATTTTAGAATCTTCCAGTTATAGATAAGCATATGATAGACTTCAAATAGTAACAACGTAAAATATTTTATATGAAAGATTAACGCTTCATAGCGCAGAAAATGTATATGAGTTGTGTGGGCGGATGACAGTGACACATGCCTGAACTGTTGTCTTTATACTATAAAAGCTTTCATATAAAGTTGATAGCTGCAATATAACAAAATTCTTAACTGGTGTTGGCTGCCATTGTTGAGACAATGTACAAAACTTCGATAGATGCTGATGTGAAAACTTTGCTTTTAGTCAAATTACTTAAAGGGATCAACTTTTCATACAATACATATATAAGCGCAGAAAAAAGAATAAAATATGGGGAGTGGGAGGTGGTGTTAGAGTGTTTGGGAAATAAAATACAATAGTATGAAAGGCATATAAAGAAAAAACTCCCATAAAGGAAAAAAAACATACCAACAACCAAATGTAGACACAAAGTTATAATAATAAATAAAATGAAAATATTAACTGCAAAAAGGACGAAAGAAAAGAAACTTCAGTTTGAATGTAGATATTTCGTATACTATTCGGGCTGGGTATGAAGATATTTTCACCAATGATTTATAAGAATAAGCCAAACAAATCACCTTGAGGCTTAAGAGTCAAGGGTTTGCTGTTTTTCTGAGACCTGTACTTATTATCTTAAACAGTGAATGACTTTAAGTGTCCTCGAAGGAGAAATATTCGTAATAGCCATTTTCATCTTTGCTCCTCTATTCAGAAATTCTTAGGCTTAGATGTATTTGGAGAATGGAAGCAGATTAACAACAGATCGACTCCCTTGAGATGGAAATTTTTCATTTACATTTTTGATAGATGCCAGCTACTCACGGCTTATGAAATTGGATAACTTTTATCAACACGAATGACATTAAATCAAATAAGCTTCATCACCAGCAATCTGTTGTTATGTTTCCATGAAATCAATGGAACAGAAAATGGGATAAATTTTCGTTGGAACGTAAACTGTACTACTATTCGGTTCGTATGCATGAAGAATTTTAGTTATTTGGAGGAATTTTGCAAATTCTACCACCAAATACAGGTACTCATAGAACGCAAATATTTGGACTAACAAAAAATGGATAAATGTGTGGGTGAATGGGCATGGTTAGACGCTTCAACAATTGTGTAAATGACTGACTTGCCGGTCACTGATTGATATTATAGCAATTATTCAATCTTGATCTGGAGTCTATTCTATCGCAGAGAGTACGAAAATCTGACATTTTGCTACTAAAAGAGGATAAAATTTATTACTGTCCATTGAGTTGTAATGATCACGTTCATGTCAGAAATGTTTCCCATCCGTTTACTAAATTTACTTCTAAACTGATTGTGGTGTTTAGTGCTGCGTGAAATATGATTCAATTTTTCGATATTCATCTCTAAATATCTGCTTTCCATGGGTAATTTGTACAAAAAAAAAATTCCAAAAATACTTGTCAGAGAATTATCAACTAATACAACAACAAAAAAAACTTTTATACGAAATCCATGAATTTTGTGCGTCATTTAAATTAAATTTATTATATGATTGATGGATTTCAAAAAATCTAAATTTTATTCAAGTTTCACATAAACTAAATAATAAAAGATTAATTCATATCTTATGAGAAATAATAAAACGCTTGAAAAGTATATTTGCAAAACTTTTTACTATATTAATATTTTACTATACAAAACTTTGTTGTAAGGTCTCTGAAACAGGAGCCAGAGGCATTCGTGTGACGTGTGGCCATGAGGACATTTGGCGATTTCATGTCACTTGTTTACTGGGATTGCCGGCTTCTCTAAAGTAACTAATTAATTATTAATTAGAGGAAAAAGTCAGATATTGTTAAATTTAATGGAGCAAATTAATATGCTTAAGATAGTTGAAAATAGGGATTGGAAATGGAATTATTGGATCTTGAAGTTCCACAATTAAAGAGCTCTATTTAAAAGGAAGTTTTGGTTTAAGTAATATTCAATTAATATATGAAAGATAGTATGTTGAACACTACAGAAATGGCATGAAAGAAAGAGTTGGTTATCAAATAGCGTTTCTGAAATGGTATAATCTTAGCTGAACGATGTTAAATGCCATTTGGTCAGTAGATGCGGTAAGTTTGGAATTTTATTGGGAACAGGAGAGTAAAGAGTATACCCCACCAGTTAATTAGCGGGCTCCTTGGTAACGATATCAGCATGCCCAGTAACCCAATTCGACTCAATACCCCTCTGTTCTTAAGTAAGTTATGTCTTAAATGGCATGCAAGTCTGCGAGACCGGCTTAAAAAATAACTATACTTTGATGTTTGGGGAGATAAACTTCAGTCTGAACTACAGTCCTTATTGCCCACAGTTCGCCATGAAAAGAGAAGCTTCTATCTGGTACAGAGGGGTATTGAGTTGAATCAATTGATCTCGCGATACTAACCGCTAGCACGCTGGATGACAGAAACGGATGTTATATGGTCATCGACATCAGCCTCTGTGAATAGAAGTGTGGAATCCCCCAAACCATCCACGAATGGGTTGGTGTTAATGTTTTCAAATTTACTTAGTGTCCTATTTCACTTCTAAACATCGTTTACAAGCTGTGTATAGATAAAAGATTTGGAAGTTATTAAAGATAGAAGAGATACATTTTTTTTTGAGTAGTTGATAGATTATGAAGAGGGTTTTTATAGAAACAAAGGGTATTATAACTTTTGTTTACGCGGGCTTTATGAAGACAGTATAAAATAGATATACGACCAGTTTCAATAAAAATAGAGTTCACCCAGGCTGTCCGGTGTGCTGCGCTCGATATTCAAATAGAACAGTTGGCATAAAACTATTTTCTGAAAACGTTTTTAACACTATTTCAACCATTTATAGGATGTTCTAAAGATAAATTCACTTCTTTTTCGAAAAGTGTAAATTTAAATAAAGATCTTTGATCACGAATTCCTGTTTTTTTTTTTAAAAAGTACACTTCTTTAAAATTATTCCAACTAATTAAAAGAGATAACCAAATGAACATTAATATGTTCCATATTCTTTGTAAAACTAATTATAATTAGTAAAATGCATAATTTCGAATTATTATAAATAGTATCATTTAAATTTTTCTTATATTCTCAGTGCCATTAGATATAAATCTACTCTGTATTTTTTGTTTGAGTAATATAAAAATTCATATGTTACAAATACAAATTTATTAAAAAAACCTCTTTTAAAAGATTTTTTTACAGGTAGGTTAATTAAATCGCATCAATAATATCCCTTCCATACACAGCATGTCCCAAAAATAAGTCTCCACATTTCAGTCTGGGTTTTATAAAACATAGAAAACTGATTATTAGATTAACCAGATATTTTTTGGAAATTTCATTTTGATGAGTTTGAATATGGTACCCAAGTGTGGTATGCTATCGGATGACTTTTCAATACGAGGGTCATTCAACAAGTACTTAGCCTCACCGCCCGATACAACTGCTGATACAAAAAAAATTTACCATCTTGCAGTACATTCTTTTAGTAACCTACTGTCAAAGTGTCAGTCGATTCCCTTCATTAGTTTTGTTTTGAGAGCCTTTGAAAGCGAGTGTGTCCGTCGGTTGCACAAAAATGGAAAAAGAACAATATCGTTCGGTGATTAGATTCTTGTTTTTGGAAGGGAAAACGCGCAGCGAAATCAAAGATCGCTTGGATGTTGTGTATGGTGACTCTTCTCCTTTGATAGCGACCGTCAAGAATTGGTTCAACGAGTTTGTTCGTGGCCGCACGTCGGTTTTTGATGAGCCACGCCCAGGTGCCCCGAAAACGGCTGCTACGGAGGAAAACGTTAAAAAAAAGTCCACGATCTCGTGTTGGCAGACCGTCGATTGAAGGTTCACGAGATAGCTGAGACTGTGGGCATCGCAGTAGGAACGGTGCATCATATTCTACACGAAGAACTGGGCATGAAAAAGCTGTCGGCGCGATGGGTGCCGCGTTTGCTCACACCGGAAAACAAGCGCTGTTTCAGCGCAATCCAGCGGAGTTCTTGCGTCGTTTCGTGACTGGCGACGAAACATGGATTCACTGGTACACACCAGAGACCAAGGAATAGTCGAAACAGTGGACTTCACCCGGCAAACGTGCTCCGAAGAAGGCGAAGACTGTTCGATCGGCCGGAAAGGTGATGGCCACCGTTTTCTGGGATTCACAAGGTGTGATCTACATCGATTACCTCGAGAAGGGTAAAACAATCACGGAGCGCTACTATGCTGACTTATTGGGCCGATTTGACGTCGAATTGAAGAAAAAGCGGCCCCCTTTGCGAAGAAAAAAGTTCTGTTCCACCACGACAACGCGCCGGCTCACACCTCCGCCGTCGCCATGGCCAAATTGGTCGAATTGCGCTACGAATTGCTGCCCCATCCACCGTACTCTCCATATTTGGCCCCCTGTGACTTTTTGTTTCCAAACCTGAAAAAATCACTCGCTGGGAATAGATATGGGTCGAATGAGGAGGTCATAGTCGCCACGGAGGCCTATTTTGCTTCCCTCGAGAAAATGTATTTTTTGGACGGGTTAAAAAAGTTAGAGCATCGCTGGGCCAAGTGTATCGAGCTTAAAGGAGATTATGTGGAAAAATAAATTGCCACCTTTCCAAAATTTTCGTTTTTCTTTTGTAGGCTAAGTACTTGTTGAATGACCCTCGTATCTCTAGCGGACAGAGCCAAGTTGCACGGTTTTTAATTCAGTCCAGTATAACGTCTGTATATACCTTTAAAAGTGCGTGATGTGTAGAGTGGCCTTCACGAAACTCATATTGAAATTCTGGAATTATATTTTCTTCCTCGATGAAGAGGTTAAGTCGCTCTAGGATGAACCGTTCAAACAATTTTCCTACATTAGAAAGGAGAGATATTGGCCGGAAATCTGCTTCCGTGCAGGAGTGCTGTTTCTTTTGGATGCAAACTTCCATATTGTAGGGAAGTACACATTGTTAATGTAGTTGTTGCAAATAAGTGTTAGCAATGTTATTTCTTCTTCTGGCAGGCTTTTCATTACTAAACTGATTTTTTCCTGGATGCTCTCTTAATGTAGGATTTGATGTCGTTTTTTGCGACGAAATAGTGTTTTGCCTTTGTCGGATTGGTACTTGAGTTATTCGACGAAAAGTATGTCATTGGTGCCGGAAGAGCTCTGCTCGTATCTGTATCCCACTTCGCGTTTAAATTTGTCTGCGGTATCTTTCACGATCGGTTTAGTTCCGTCCGTAGACATACTTAGAAGATATCTTATCTTAAATAGTATGACAATAACAAATTATTGCATGATATCGGTTGGGTAATTAAAAATAGGTAAGTTCAGCTGATTTCCAAATATATCTTCCTATTGTTTTATTTAATTTGAATGAATTTCAAAACACAAATTTCAGAAAATCGACCGTACCTTTACCTCTGTTATACTATTGTAGTTTAACTTAGATTATTCTTTGGCTACTCTAAATATAAAACATATTCTTATACTTTGAGAGTCTAAATGATTTTAATTATAAAATTATAATTATAATTATGATACTTGACATTCCACTTATAACTTATTTATAAATTACCAATTTCTACATTAACAATTTTTAAATTAATGAAGTGCATATGAATTGACAAAAGTCTACCAAAATAATATTCTATAATAATACAAATATTAATATTTATAGTCGTCTTCGAACTTCTTTTTATTCATGTTTTTTAATGGTTTTCAAATGAGGTGCAATCAGACATTCTAATTTTCGAATATATGAATTAATATTTACGTGAAAATAAATTTCGCTTTCAAAATCATATTGAAGTGTTAAAAGCTTCTCTATAGATACATGCTCAGTAAAAATTGATACGATAGAAATAAATTATTCTAAACAATAACATAAGATAAAAATTTTAATTAAAATCTCAGATAATATTTTCTATTATATTTCATTAATAAATTTTGATAAAAATGTGATTTAGTTTATGTTTAAAAATATGATATAAAATTGTTTAAACTTTAATTAAAATTACCGATTGTCATCTGTAATAATAGTAAGACTTTACAAACTCTACTAAAAGTATTTAATTGCAATCCGGTATTTCTACTTTAAAGGGGAAAAGCAACAATAATAATAATTTTTATAATATGTTCACATAATATGATAATTATTATTGTTATTATAACAATTTTTACGAGTAGACAGTGTGTACCGAACTTTTTGGATATAGAATAAAATACACATTATATTATCTTTGAAAGTTATTATTTATTCAAAATAGATTCCATTAGACTCAATACAACATTTGGAACGATCAACCAGCGCATGCATAGATTTTTTTATGTCATTTATAGGAATGTTCTTCAGAACCTCGGTTACGGCTGCTTGAATGGCTGGGATATTATCATAAAATACTCCTTTCATCTTGGTTTTCAGTTTTGGAAATAGAAAATAGTCACATGGTGATAGATCATGCGAATACAGAAGGTGGTTTATGAGAGAAATCCCTTTTTTTCATCAAAAATTCGTTCACTTTTTTGGTCTTGTGAGATGGTGCATTATCGTGCAAAAAAAAACAGCTGTTTTCCTGCTGCATATTCAGGTCAAACACGACCAATTCTTTTCCACAAACGATCTAAAATGCCTAAATAGTATTCTCCATTAATAGTTCGACCTTCTGCAACAAATTTCTTGTGGACAATACCCTTCGAATCATAAAAAGTAATCAACATTGTTTTGATTCGAGACTTCTGAAAACGCAATTTTTTTGGTTTTGGCTCGCCTTTGGACTTCCATTCAGCAGATTGACGCTTAGTTTCAGGGTCATATTTAAAGCACCATGACTCATAACCAGTTATGATCGAATCAAGAAATTGTGGATCGTTTTCAGTAGTTTGAACAATGTCTTTTAAATGCTCCACACGAGCGATTTTTTGGTCTTCATTTAATTCATGTGGAACAAAACGCGCACAGACCTTTCTTTTACTCAAATCTTCAGTTAAAATTCTCCAAATAGTGTTTTTACTCGTATTTAATTCCTCAGCCAACATTCTCGTAGTAAAATTTGCATCGATACCAATGATTTCACGGACTTTTTCCACCAATTTTCCACCAATTCAGCACTATTACTAGCTTCTGGACCACCTGACCTTAGGTCATCCTTTAAATCCTCACGACCATTTTTAAATCATGTAAACCACGTATAAACTTGAGTACGAGTCATACAATCATCACCATAAACTTTTTCCATCAATTAAATCATACAACATGCAGCGCCATCTATTGAAAATTTGCAGCATTAAAAATATCCATTCATCCTCCTTCAAACGCACCTAAATTCATGTAAATAGGATGACCGATGTGAAAGTTCCCGCCATTTCAATAAAAGAAAAAGTGTGCTTATGTTACAAAACAAAAATGGAGAAAGAGCAAATATAAAATTTTGTGTTAAATTTGAAAAAAAAATTCGCTGAGACATTCACTGTGTATGTTATAAAAAAAATAAACTATTAGAACATATAAGAACAATGCTAAGTATTATACTCACCATTGCTTCATATTTTCTATTTTTACTAAGGAAAATTTTTAAAATAATTATTTTAGAAAGAAATTATTAAATTAAATCACGATATTATAAGAGTATGACTTATTTCTCTCTCCTTGTTTTGTACATACTTAATCAGTATTTCAAAATCTGATTATAAAAACTGAAATTTAATTTAAGTATATTTATTATATTTGCACCAACCAAATTAGGTCTTAGAATGAGAAAGTTTTTTAGATTCAAATCATGAACTCAGTTCTTTTGCAGACTTTTCTGGAACATCAAAGTTCCGGATCCAACTACTATTTTACATTCAGCTTTGTAAGGTTTACTTCAGAACTGAAATTTCAGAATTTGTTATTTGTTATTTTTTATTTTTAGTTGAACTGTAAAAAAATATCCCATTTTATCGAAACTAAGAGATTTAGCTTATAAGATCGGCAACAATAAATTTTAACACCTTTGATCAAGCAATTATAATGGTTTCATGCAAGTTAAGAGAATTTTATTATTTCCCAGATATTTTGCTCAGTTGTTCAACGCTTGAATAATAAACTTTATGTGGGACCTGAGATATTTACTTTTAGTTAAAAATAATATTAATATTTATATTTTTATAGAATATAAATATCATATGTAAAAAAAAAACGATCAAAAATATTTACACACTAAATAAGAGATAAAACTTTATAACATGAGTTGATTTAGTAATACTGAGACGTCTAGTCAGCAGCAATCTTGATCTTGAATCTAGCTATTAAATAGCAAGCCTGCTCTCCAGTTGGAGCAAAAAATTTAT
The DNA here is from genome assembly GCA_958298945.1 of Atherix ibis. Classification (NCBI taxonomy): domain Eukaryota; kingdom Metazoa; phylum Arthropoda; class Insecta; order Diptera; family Athericidae; genus Atherix; species Atherix ibis. Next base: position 66,305,497 of record OY282607.1, read on the forward strand.
ATTTTAATAAATTATTTGAGAAATGACCCCTTCAAATAATATTTAAAAAATAGCAATAATCACTTGATTAACGTACTCCTAATACCAGTACTGACAATAATTGTCGTATTTAATTTTACACCCATTACCTAGTATTTAAATATTTGAAACACTTTCTTTAACCACATTACAAGATGCTTTGAATCCGATTTATGCCAGCATATGTTATAGATACTCATAACAGCATAGTCGTAATAGAAAATATGATAAAATTTATACTACAACCAATCCATTAGATAAACTTTCTCATTCAATTATTTTATTAAATCATAAGAAATTACTTTCCATTATTACTTGATTCGATTAGGTCCTAGTTAAATGACAGGATTTATCAGGTATCTTTCGCCAACTTCTTATTAAGATATGTAAAAGCGCTATCTGGTGTTCCACAAGGTGGTCATTTAGATCCGTCGTTGTTTAACCTTGCCATTGGTGATATTCTCAAACCAAAAAAGCAATCCAAATTTCTAAGTTATGGGTACGATATTATTTTTTTTTTATTGTGCTATAGATATAAATAATATAACTCCTATTGAGGAGGATTTAAATACTTCGAACAATTGGTGTTATTCCATTGGCATGCTACTAAGTCTAGAGAAGTATAAAGTAATGATATTTTCTAGAGACCATACTTGTCTTATTTTTGATCATGCCTTCATAAGATTCAATGTTAAACTACGTGTATGTACATTCAAAAGTAGCCTAATTTCCTCACGGTACTTCGAGGTATTGTCAGGCATACCCCAAGGCTCATTAATTGGTCCTAAGCTATATAACCTCTACTTTGTAGATATATGTGTATGTAAGGTTCAATTAAGTGAAAATACTCATATGGTACTATACACCGACTTTAAGGAATGGGGTCTTCAAGTATGGCAAATGGGAATACTGCACAAATGGATTAAATCATTAGTCCATCATCCAAACATGGAAGTAAGGCAGCTGACGGAAGACAACTTACTGGAGATCTTGAGAAACTCAAAGTACATGCCACCGTTACTTCAATTGGATGACACAGAAGAAACTCTGAAGCAACGTCTCCAGATCTACAAGAAGAACCCAAACGGACAACATCGTAGTTAGCAACTACATCACACGAGATCGGAAGTACCTAAGGAAATCAAGAGGACACGTCAAACGCATCAGTTGCTGGATTAAAATATAGAATATAGAATACGAGGGTCATTCAACAAGTACTTAGCCTACAAAAGAAAAATGAATATTTTGGAAAGGTGGCAATTTATTTTCCACACAATCTCCTTCAAGCTCGATACACTTGGCCCAGCGATGCTCTAACTTTTTTAACCCGTCCAAAAAATACATTTTCTCGAGGGAAGCAAAATAGGCCTCCGTGGCGACGATGACCTCCTCATTCGACCCAAATCTATTCCCGGCGAGTGATTTTTTCAGGTTTGGAAACAAAAAGTAGTCACAGGGGGCCAAATCTGGAGAGTACGGTGGATGGGGCAGCAATTCGTAGCGCAATTCGACCAATTTGGCCATGGCGACGGCGGAGGTGTGAGCCGGCGCGTTGTCGTGGTGGAACAGCACTTTTTTCTTCGCAAAGCGGGGCCGCTTTTTCTTCAATTCGAAGTCAAATTGGCCTTATTGGCCAGCATAGTAGCGCCCCGTGATTGTTTTACCCTTCTCGAGGTAATCGATGTGGATCACAACTTGTGAATCCCAGAAAACGGTGGCCATCACCTTTCCGGCCGATCGAACAGTCTTCGCCTTCTTCGGAGCACGTTCGCCGGGTGAAGTCCACTGTTTCGACTGTTCCTTGGTCTCTGGTGTGTACCAGTGAATCCATGTTTCGTCGACGGTCACGAAACGACGCAAGAACTCCGCTGGATTGCGCTGAAACAGCGCCTGTTTTCCGGTGTGAGCAAAGGCGGCACCCATCGCGACGACAGATTTCTCATGCCCAGTTCTTCGTGTAGAATATGATGCACCGTTCCTACTGCGATGCCCACAGTCTCAGCTATCTCGTGAATCTTTAATCGACGGTCTGCCAACACGAGATCGTGAAATTTTTTAACGTTTTCCTCCGTAGCAGCCATTTTCGGGGCACCTGGGCGTGGCTCATCAAAAACCGACGTGCGGCCACGAACAAACTCGTTGAACCAATTCTTGACGGTCGCCATCGAAGGAGAAGAGTCACCATATACAGCATCCAAGCGATCTTTGATTTCGCTGCGCGTTTTCCCTTTAAAAAACAAGAATCTAATCAAAAACAAGATATTGTTCTTTTTCCGTTTTTGTGCAACCGACCGACATGCTCGCTTTCAAAGGCTCTCAAAACAAAACTAATAAAGGGAATCGACTGAAACTTTGACAGTAGGCTACTTAAAGAATGTACTGCACGATGGTAAATTTCTCTTGTGACAGCAGTTCTATCGGGCGGTGAGGCTAAGTACTTGTTGAATGACCCTCGTATAGAATTTAGTTTTTAGTTTTAAGATTAGCTTTAAGAATAATTGTAAAAAATGCATGTTCAGCTATAAGAGTAGATTTATAGTTTAAGGTTAGGCTTAGGATATAAGCATGTTTTTTTTTAAATATCATGATAAAGCTAAGAACCGATAAATATAAATGATTGAGCTAGGATTAAATATTTTTAAGAAAAAATAGTATTAAGATTGTATTATAAGAAAAATGTTAAATGTCAAGGATATGTAATAAAGTTAACTTAAACTTGAAGTAGCCTAATTTAAGGTTTTTTATAATGTGTTAGTTGTGGGAATATCATATCTCTAAGCTACGACTCAATTATATTACTCATTTGTAAGACGAATACTTAAATAGAGATCTGTGATTAGATCGCCTAATACATAATTGAGACATGGTTTAGATACTAGAAACCTTGATTTTTAAGTTTGCGTTAATAGATCCTCAATATAATGACCTACTTAAACTCCAACCTTACCTTAATTTCCTTAACATCACCCTTAAAAAAAAGACGTTAAGTCTTGTTTTAGTCTCTATTCAAACTTTTAAATTTAAATATTCACTACCAAAATCTTCCCAATATGATTTATGATACGTTTAAAAATTAAAAAAGCCTATTTTTATAAACATTATTTCTAGCTGTATATCAAAAAATTTACGTTTATTATATAAAAACAATGACAATAATGATTGTCTAATTACCAAATCTCAGATATGAAAGTATTTTTTACTTTATGCAGAATATTAATTCCTATTTTTTTTGATAGTAAAATGCTAAATGCTATACTTTACAGACTATTGTAAATTGAATAAATATAAAACTTTTAATACTGTCTTTAATCATAAAGTTGCTAACATGAATTCAAATCCCTTCCTTGACTAGCGCTTAAAAACAATTTGGAAAAGGACAAAAATAAATAAATAAAAATACTCAACATTTTAATGTTCATGTACATTAAACCGATTTGATTTGATTAAATGCTAGACTTTTATCCAAGTTGATATTGTACAGTGCAAAAAAAAACTGGATTGTCCGAATTTAAATAGGGACGTAAATCGTAAAACAGAGGAAAGAATACCAATTTAGATAGATATCAATTTTACGACATCAACATTGAACCACTTACCTAGATTTTCATGTGCTCAGTTGTGAACAAAATCTACTAAAATGGAAAGAGTCATTTATCCATTTACAAAGTTCGAACCAGAAAATGGAAAACAATTCGGTTAACATTGGTGGAAGATAGGCGGCCACCCTTCTGCCAAAAATACGACATTTGCGTTCAGTTACTATTCGGAGTAGAAAATCTATCCATACTTAACGTGTACAGTTGTGCACATACTCCAATATCCTAGAATCTAGATCCTTAAACTTTTTCTTCATTATTTGTATCTTTAATGCTATTTAACTGAATGCCTCTTCTTCATGGACCAGATGGTACTGCTTTTAACAGATGAACAGGTTTTTGTTAACACAAAATATACACATTGAAGAGTTTCCTCTTTAGAATCGGAGACAAGTAGATTTGGTAGCAGGTGTTAGAAATTACGTTCTACGTATTGTATTAAAACGCTTTTGTTGCCCTTTGAAAATAGGAAAGTATACAAAATTCTCGAATTGAAAAATATTTCATTTCGAAAAAAAATAACGTTTCGGAGTAGAAGAAAAATCAACATCGACCAAATAACAAATTGGAACCTTATCGGATAATTTTATTTACTTTTTACTTAATTTAGCATTTTTATGAACCAATTTAGAAAACAGGGAGAATCTTTTAACTCGAGCACATAACAAGCGTGGCTATTAAATGGAAACACGAAAATTTATGGAAAATGTGACTCCAACCATGCAAACAGTATTCTTAGTGAAAATATTCAATATTGCATCAACAATTTTCGTCTGAAAGTGACAATGTTAATATTTTATTTACCCGTTTGAATGGTTTAATTTTAATTGAAATTAACACATTATAAAATTGATATTATATGATATAAATTATTGTAAAATAATAAATGTTTCTCTTCGAATGAATAAAAGAGAAAAAGAGAAAATTTGCTAATTAAAAAATTAAGAATTTTGGAAGAAATAAATTTGGATTCTGTACAAATTTAAATAATACATTAACTGAAAAAAGTTGAATGCTATGTAAAATTCGGCATACGTTACCAATATTCATCTAACGTATATTAGCGAAAATCTATCTTACTATAAAGCGTACGTGAGTTGAATATTAATGTCACCATTCTGAATGATTAGTACAGGTCTCTGAACTGTAGTATTAAGGTAGTGGATGCCTTAGGGCGGGACATTATATGAGTATATTATGAGAGGTCTATTAAGGAAGGGTGAATTATCTAGAAAATGGGTTTACCAGGCCATCATTGCCAATCACAAGAGGGTATCTCTCCCTCATTATATATGATCCTATAAGGTGAGGGAGAGATGCTTTCTTGTGATTGGCAATGATTAAATATGATTAAAAATGCCTGGATCGTCGATTGGGTAGTAGGGTATAAAATCTGAAGGAGAGGGGGGGAGGATATTGCTTCAGTTATTTTATCTTCTGAATCTCTTACTTATTAATTAAGAGGCTACAATGGTGGACAAGAATCTACAGTAAAGCTCACCGTCGTGAGTGAGTCTTTAATGAGACCAAAAACCACATAGCAAGTCTGCATGGAGAATCTGTAGTCCCTACATGGCACATCACCGGATGGCGGATAGATGAAAGCTTCCTTGATATTGGGAGCAGCAGGCAACTTAAATACTATCGCGGATCAAGCAAACTAAGGGAATGAACAAAGAAAAGTAAACCAATAATAGCGAGTCGAAAAAAGGCAATTCTTGTGGTCCAAGGAGTTGGATCCCCAGTACCTGCGTTAAATGGAAGTAAGCAAGAAAGCCACCAAACGTTGTCATCCAGCGACCACAGTGCTATAATGATGAATAGCTTGACCATTGCAACATTATTTGATAGAAACGAAAGTAGGATGAAGGAACTTAGCAAACTAGGAGAGGAAAGTACAGAATTCTTAGAGCTCGTCAAGCCCTACCATAAAGTCCATGGCACAGTCAATCGACTTGACAACTTTCATGAAGGATTGCTTTAAGGAGTTACTTAGGAATGACGAAGAAGCATATTTACAAAAAACGACGAGGAACAGGACACCCACCATGCAGACGTCTCCAAATTTGCATAATTCTCATGGGGTAAGAACGGCTAGAAGAAAAAAGATTCGAGTTTAAAAGTAACCTCCGATAATGAATGAAAGAGACAATCGGTAGTAATAAGCGCACACTCCCAAGACTTCAGCAATTTAAATGTAATATTATAATAGTTAAGCCAAATTAAGGTTCTCTCCTCTTTTTATCAACACCACAAACATCTACAAAAATGCCTCTGATCACCTTCAGATAGAGATGGACCATAAAGCTCGCCAAAACACGGAACAGTTTCTAGCAGTTGTTCCCAAAAATTGAGAGCAGGCTGCTGATGAAGTCTATAAGGCGCATACGATTGCTGTCGAACTATAAGACGCATACGGTTGCTGTCGAACTTATATTGCTCTATATAAGTAGACCAAACCATTTGATATTTGCTGGTAATTTTGCCTGTATACCAAACCATCTAAAACAGTACTGGTAGTTTTTCCTTCTGATTTACCTAAAATATCCCTATTCAAGAACATGATCAAGTTAGCTTTGGTTGTTAGTCTGCAAGTCTCAAGGAAAATATTCCGTGGTCTTTGAGATGCCTTAGATTTGGACACCTGACTAGGTCTTGTAAAAGTCCAAACAAAATAAAAAATATGGCGAATTTGGTCTACATCACCATTCGGAATTTCTAAATGAAGTAATCTCGATTTTACTTCTGCAATGAGAGGAAATAGTTTATGGCTTTTAAAGCGGCAATTAGGATTTAATCAGATGCCTTCAAGTTATGCAACGCTTGTATCAGGAATATCTTTCCTCAACTGTGGGAGTAGCAGCGCCTTATTCTATTATCTAAGAGAAATAATCCATCGAACGATCCTTCTTTCTGCCATTTTATTTGCCTATCGGATACAGTAGAAAATGATTTGGAAAGATTTGTTATGCAAGAACAACAAGGATTATTATACAAACGATATGGGTTCCAGAAAAAAGGTCGAAACCATTATATGCCATTGTAAATGTGGTAAATGCTAATCATAAGGCCAGTTTAGACAAACGATCGAGAAGAGATACCAACAATTATTGTGCAATCGTGATATTGGATATTAAAAATGCTTCCAACACACCAAGGTAGACAAACATCTGGAATGCATTAAGGAGGTTGAAGGTACTTAAAGGAGTTTATACTACACGCCAGTGGCTTTCATCGGTTGGCCTTCAATTGGCAGACAAGAAAACGGAAGTGGTACTTATAACCAGCAGAAAAAATATAAAAAATATCACTCTGACTGTGGGTAATTCAGAAATCAACTCGCGCCTCTCGCTACGATAACTTGGAGTACAAATCGATTCCAGACTGCGTTCGTCGAACACCTTCAGATGGTGAATAAGAAAGCCGCATTAACAATTAATATCTTATGATGGCTGATACCTAACATCAGCGTACCGACATAGAGGAGGCGGCGGCTTTTGACTAGTGCAATATGCTCTATACTCCTCTATGCAGATTTAATATGGTCAGAAACTAGAAGGCGTGTAAGTCGCATAGAAGCTGGGCAGCAACGATCTATCATCTATGTACTCTGAGAGTCACTTGAACTTTCAGCATGGTGTCGCATGATGCCGCACATATTATAGCAGATATGGGCCCAATCTGCCTTATTGAAAGAAATCGAAGTAATCGCCGGAGGCAGAATGAGTAATGGGTAGGAAACACCCAATAAATCATCACCAAAGAGAATGGTCAAGGTGACCGACTCACACTCGGTAGGTGGCGGGTTCGATTCCCGCTGCCGCCATCTCGGCATTGGTGCCGGGGTGAAAGGCCTGACTACAAGCCTTATATATGTAGTCCGTAGGGTCCCCCAACGTCACTGGAGGTTGCTTCGCTGATCTGATAAGACGCAAGCTATATAAAACAAATCCTATCAAAGAAACAGCACTAGAAGAAGCATCCAGACCGCACCTCAGGCAAGAACTCATTTGGCTTTCATCGTACTCAGGGCAAAAACCGTACCTCAGGCAAAAACCCAAGACCGTATCTCAGGCAAAAACCCAAAAGGCAGAAGCAGATGGAAGAGAGTTCACGGAAGCATCCGGACCGTACCTCAAGACCGTACCTCAGGCAAAAAACCCAAGGCAGAAGCAGACGGAAGAGAGTTAACGGAGTTTTCTAGTGCCGCTATGTGCTCCATAGGAGCGACTGTGTTGTCATGACTATGTGTGTATAAAAAAAATGCATATATGTGTTAAAAATTGTACAAATGTAGAAAATGAAAACCTGTCAAATAAATATAATAAAAAGAGAAGAGTCAGGAAAGCATGTTCATATGGCAATACTACTAAACCTTATCGAGTAAACGTAAATGGGTTCACCGACTTATTACCAACATCACCGAGTGAAAAGATAGGCTTCATAGAGAGGAAGCAAATTGGGATGCAAGCAGAGTTTGTAGCCTAAGATGTAAGAAAAGCTTGTAGCTCAAGCAGGTATATGTTACTCTACCGCCTATGATGCGCTCAAAAACTGATTTGAGGATAAAGACATTAAATCAGAAAGCTTTTCTTGTTCAAATGGAAGAGAAAACACATATAAATGGTTATAATTCGATGAGATAGAGTTGTATTCTTGATATGTCCAGGAAGATCGATGGCAAAAAATCATATAAAGTCGTATGTTGGGGGATCCTACAGGTCTTGTTAAGCACTCTTTTATGGAATGTAATATAGATAGAATTGTCTAACTCTAAATTGCAGAGAATGTGAGAAATATCGCATTTAAAGACAATGCCACTGTAGTATCAAGATGCTTGCAGAAGGTAAAACCAATCTGCAATAAAACTACTGTCGCTTTTCGCCGTTGGATTCCTACAGACCATAAGAGAGAGATAGTGCCTATCACAGGTAGGTTATTTTAAGACTGACTATAGTGAAATAATTCTTTGATAGGGCTACAGCATCAGATAATAAAGGTAATAAATATAATGTGTTTAAGGATTATTACAAATAATTGCAACGAATTTTTATATAATATAATTTATTTTTATTTATGATATCACATCAAACGATTACAATAAGAATAAATCAATTTATTTGATTTCATTTACTTTTAAAGTAATTATAAATGCAAATGAAAATAATTAAAACTTTTCCAAAATGTAAATTTATTATAACAAAAATCCTAAATTTGCTTTCTATACTAACTCATTATTGTTTGAGAATAATCTAAAATTAGATACGATTTCTATTCACGTACCCACAAATGATTAAACGTGATTTATTAGCTGCAATAATAAGCACTTGATCTTTAACTATTAGCCCCAAAGAACGTATTTAGATTATTATTGTTGAGTACTCTTCAAGTTTATTCAATTTGATTATTGATTAATTAGTTCAACACTGTCTTAAATAATATCCTTGTTATCAGTGTACGTCAATTTATAATTAAAGTAATAAACAAATTCACTGAAATAGGGAAATAAACATCTTCGAATGGCATCTTATAGTTGGCTGTAATTAAACTGAATTTTATCAGCTATTATGGAACAATAAGTACTTCGAAGTATTCCCAAGTTTCCAAAGCTGCTCAACTAACTTGAATGCTATTAAAGCCTACCCACCAGACGGTTCAATTTTGCCTTTAAGTTCAACATAATACAGAGCAAGTGCTTAAATGAATGGCCAACGAGTATGGCCTATTGTTTCATTAAGACCATTAACAAAACGATAAAAGGATTAATTACGATAATGAAGCGATCTCCTTATACTTGTTCTTATCCTTTTTGCTTTTCCTGTTCTTTTGATATCAACTAAACAGTAGAAATTTCCCTCAAAAACGTTAGCATTTTCTTTCAAACACATGCTACTAACGTTTAAGAATTCATATTCACATAAGAATAAGAACAATATGTTCCGTGCTATATTCCCATACATACTATTAAATGGAAGGATATAAATGATTCCATGTGTAAATATATATATATCTATAATCTGAACGTATTGATATGCTTTTAAATTTCTTCCAAAGTTATAAACAGTTTTCATGTTTTCTTTCATAATCATATTCAAAAGTTAAAGGGCGAAGTTGTTTTCAGGAACTTCTGAACCAATATGACCAGCTACACTTTACATACCCGTAGTCATATGAATCTGAGCACATTTCAAATACCAACACTCACAACTAGAATAATATCCTTAAACCATTTCTGTACAAGTCCATACGTAATCAAAGACTCCCATCGAAATTAATCACATACAAATACAGGCAAATAGCAATAATAACCCATAACAACATATTGAGTCCATCATCTGATTATAAGTCGTAAAGCATTCATTCTATGCCCAAGGATGTTTTCTTGCAATTAATGAAATTCCATGTGAACTCACACATTGGAAGTGATTTACACAAAATAAACCGATGTTCTATATTGAAAGGAAGATATAGATATGCATGTTAATACTCATTTTCGAATATATTTTGTATTTGTACTTCACTTTATAGGCTTTTGCTTAAATTCAAAACCATTAAGGAGTATTTGAAATATTATTCTATTAATTACTCATTAACAATATTAACTTTATAAACATGAACATGTTTTTGTATTTACTGAAAACATATTTGCAAATTTACCTCTATTTTCAAATTTCTTTGATAAAGTTGAAGAATTGAATATTTTATAAAATAATATTTGATTGGAGAAATCAGTATATAAAATCTATTAAATATTTGATGGCGTTAAATATTTATTTGTTTATATGGTATAAGTGTTTCTCAATGAGTTAAAGCGAGGATAAACGATTTTTTAAGGAAGTTATGCAAAGTCTTAGCGAAATTCCTATTTGTTCACTTAAGTCTTATATACGAGGGTCGGTCAATAAGTCCTTAGAAAATACAAGAAATTGCGCTCGTAGTGTCAGTAAAGATTTTTTTTTGTAAGAAGCATTATCGACAGGAAAGCTGTCGAAATTTCAGCTCGATCCATAGCGTAGGTCAATTTCTGTCGTCGATTAAAGTTAACGACATTTATTTGTGCATAACAATGGAAAAAAGCAAGTTTAGGGCTGTCTCCATTTGAAAGGCTTAAGCCCGAAAGAAATCAAAGCCGAGTTAGATGCAGTTCATGGCACATCTGCACCTGTGTTTGCGACGGTTTACAATTGGATGAATGAATTTAAACGTGGCCGTTCATCCACAAAAGATGAACATCGTTCAGGACGCCCAGTTGACGTGTCTACTCCTGAAATCGTCGACAAAATCCACGATCTGATTTTGAACGATCGGCGAATTAAAGTGCGCGAATAAGTTGACGCCACGGGCATATCACAAGGTACAGTTGCTTCAATTTTGCATGAAAAATTGTCCGTGAAAAAAATTTCGGCAAAATGGGTGGCGCGTTTGCTCTCAGAGGAGAATAAGCGCAATCGTGTAGTGGACTCTGAGGCTATGTTGGCACTCTTTCATCGCAATCCTGCCGAATTCCTTCGTCGATATGTCACTGTGGACGAAACCTGGATACACTACTACACTCCAGAAACGAAGAGACAGTCATCACAGTGGATTTTCAAGGGTGAACGGGCTCCGAAGAATGGGTGGCACGTTTGCTCTCAGAGGAGAATAAGCGCAATCGTGTAGTGGACTCTGAGGCTATGTTGGCACTCTTTCATCGCAATCCTGCCGAATTCCTTCGTCGATATGTCACTGCGGACGAAACCTGGATACACTACTACACTCCAGAAACGAAGAGACAGTCATCACAGTGGATTTTCAAGGGTGAACGGGCTCCGAAGAAGGCAAAAACTGTGCCATCGGCCGGCAAGGTGATGGCCACGGTCTTTTGGGATTCGCAGGCCATCATTTTTATCGACTACTTGGGAAAAGGAAAAACCATAACAGGAGCGTATTACGCGTCGTTATTGCAACGGTTGAGCGAGGAAATCAAAGAGAAACCCCCCATCTGAAGAAAAAAAATCCTCTTGCATCAGGACAATGCGCGTGTGCACACCTGCGCTGTTTCCATGGTCAAAATTGTGGAATTGAGAATGGAATTGTTGCAGCATCCCGCTTATTCACCAGATTTGGTCCCGAGTGACTATTTTCTTTTCCCCAATCTGAAGAAATGGCTTGGCGGACGACGGTTCACTTCCAACGAGGACGTCATTGCTCAAACGGATGAGTATTTTGCAGAATTTCCGAAATCCTATTTTTTGGACGGGATAAAAATTTTTGGAAAAACGGTTGGAAAAGTGTATAGAACTAAACGGAGATTAAAAAAACAGTTTTTTTCCATCTTTCTAAACAGTTTTTTTCCATCTTTTTCTAAAGACTTATTGAACGACCCTCGTACATGTAAATAGTGTCATAGATAATCAATTGTTGCTAGAGATTGACCGACTATTTTATTAAGGCGAATTCTGAAACCGGCAACTGACTCCCTGAAGAGAAATTCCGATATAAGTAATTATAGAAAAATACTTACAGGTTAAAGCTTATTCCGGTATTATCAATATCTTATTCTTAAAAGCCATATTAATTTATTCTTACTGAATATTATTTCTGAAATTAAACGGCCTTACTAAAAAAACCATTTTAAACAGCATTTTTCTTATTGAGGCTAATCAATCGTTAGCTATATTATGTAAATCAAATCTAGATATTCTACCGAAAACAATCTCAAAACTACTGGAATGGTATTTAATTTTGTATTGTATTTTATTGAATTATAAAGATAGTCCCTAAAACATTTGTTAGTGGCCATACCATATGCTATCACTACCTTGAGGTCATTTCTCAATTTAAGGTTTATAATGGAACTAGCCAAATTCCTATTTGAGAATGTTCATAGTGTTAATGAGGTGAACGAAGACATGTAAGTTAGATTTCATCAACAAAATACGAAAAGTTCGCAGATAGGAAATCATGGATGTGAGAAATATGCAAGAAAATTTTCAATATTCCGTTTATCTTATCATCATAATCCACTTGTAAAAGAATTGTCCTGTACTGCCCTCCCCGGAAACACTCATCGGAGACTTAAGAGACAATGGCCTAGAGATTTTCTAGAGGAATCTAACTTCTATTAGATGGGTGTTTACTCCCACTCCATAATGCATAAGATTCTTAATTAAAATGTTATGTAAATCTGCTTGTAACAAAACAATTGTAGTTGCAGATATAAAAAATAAATTTTCTAAGATCAAAAAAATACTTTTTAGAAAAATAATAACAGATACACATAAATTTCGGAAAATTTGTTAACAATGCCATAGACTAGGTTTTCCGGGTAATTACATATAATTAAGTAAGTTTCTTTTAACTATAATGACATGGCACGTAAGGCCATTTAGCAACAAATCACGTCCTACGCCGCATTGCAACTCGAGTAAATCAGAGAACTAAAGTAGGGAGTTCTTTTATTTTATATATGCAAAATAAAGTTTATTAAAAATTTTATCATGGCAGCATAAAGTCCAATTGTTTCTGCTACAGACAAAAAGGATACCAAATATCGAAAATCACAGAATCGATGTTCTTAAAGTTTTCGCGATCAAAATGGAGATTGAGACATAAAAAATATCTTTAATACTAATTGGAAAGAGTGCGAAACTAAAGGAAAGAAATTTTGTTATTTATCAATTACCTAAAACTTTGCATTTCTAAAGCATTGTCTTTATGTAGGGTGGTTTTAAAGTTCCTGGTCGAATTTTTTTGGCCGCCATTTTGGTTTGGATGACATTTCTCTGTTGGTATTTGACAGTCCTAGAAAGTGGTCGATAACAATTATCTTACGTTGCAACAATCATCTTACGTTGCAACAACATGTTGAATTTATTAAAACATTTTATTTAAATAATTATTCAATTGTGAATACGCGGAATAAATTACGTGACTTTTTTGGTATTAATCATACGCTGAGCAAGTCAACCATTCAGCGTGTAATGAATAATCTTAAAAATATGCATACACTAAAAGATATTGCAAAGACCGGACGATAATTAAGCCAACGTCCACCTAAAAAGATTGAAGCAGTGAGGCTGAGTGTTGCTGAATGTCCAGGTAGCTCTCATCGACGCCATGCATAAGAATGGGAGTGCTCGAGTTTTACAGCTCGGTATAGACGATCACCATTTTTGGCAAAAAATTATTATGAGCAACAAAGCACACTTTGACTTGGCTGGCTTTGTTAATAAAAAGAAAATCCGCTATTGGGGCACTGAAAACCCTCAACTAATATGCCAAAGGCCACTATGCCCTCGTAGAGTAACTGGCATTTGGGCCGACGGCATCATTGGGCGACATTTTTTTGAGGATGCGGGAGGCAATGCTGTAACAGTTACTGGAAAACATTCTTCTACCTGAATTGGATTAATTAGGCCTACAGAACATGTGGTTCCAACAAGACGATGCCACATCACATACAGCTCGTGTTTTGAGAGAAATTTTTTTCTGACCAAAGTGGTGATCTCGACTGGCCCCCACATATGCTAAAGACCATATAATCTATAAGTAAAATATAAATAATAAAATTGTATTTTATTTAAAAGATTCAAAATAAAAACTTCGACCTGAAACATAAAAAGCACCCTGTATTTAAAACTTTCCTAATATGCTCGTATTATGAAATTAAAATGATTAAGTGCCATTATGTTGGTGATAAGATTGTATCCATTTAAGCAATTATTAAATTGACCTATGAAGACATTCTCTGTAAATAAACCCATTTGTTAAAATTTTCTATATAATAGATTTAATATGAAATTTATTATATTTCACAATAAAGTTATTAATATCACGAAATAATGTTATTATCTTAAATGTTCATATGTTCTTCTACTCGTAAGAGGTTAAATAATGACAATTTCTTGTGGATGAAATCGTACTCATAAAGTTGATACGAAACAAGTACACAATTAATTATGAGTATATTCAAAAGTACTTATATTATAATAAAGCAAATCATTTTTTTTCTATTTTTCATTTTAAAAGCTAAGCAATTTTTATCTTTTCATGTCAAAGATATTTTAAACTTTTGTTCAACTTTTCAATACTTACTTTTAGTTGTTAACATAAATGTAAGGCAAAATTATAATATTTAACTTGTAATACTAATTACATAATTGAAAAAAAGTTTTTAATGTAATTTGTTCGGCTTTTTCTGTCAAATAAAATTAAAATTATTATTAACATCAACAAAAAGTGAACAGGAAATATTCATTTAAACATTTGATTAAGGCGAAAAGTTTCTGCTAATCTCTTCTGTTATCGTAAATGCTCGAAGGATAACAGAGATTTTACGAAAAACTCAAAATTCCAAAATGCAAAATATTATATGATATCCTATAAAATAGGTTCATTTCAAATTGAAGAGAATAAAACGGAACTGTTGTTAAACTGAGTTGAGATGTTGCTGCTAGTTTAATAATACTCGTACAACTCAAATGTAGGAAATGAAATGAAATAGTTTAATCTGCTTTAAAATTTTATTCACCTGTGTCAACATAGTCTGTATGATAGTTATTATCCTTTTATACACCATTATTCTCATTCCTATTCTACTTACAGTTTCAGAATATAAAATTCGGCAAACTTTCTCTAATTTTGGTACAATGACTTCCTGGATAAATTCATATTTTTGGAGTAATGTGGCCAAAAACGGAAGCCATTCTAAGAATTTGTTAAAGTTTAAATAAAAAAAAAGTTTATAGAAACCTTTAAAATACCTCTAATCGAAAAAATTATCATAGAATTTTTTTTTAAATTTTTAAATGCGGAAAGTTTTTAAAATTTACAATTGAAATGTATATTAGTGTTTCCTTCATTTATTTTTATTTATTTATTTATTTAGATATTTACAACTACAACATAGTAATAAGCAAATTTTTGCAATAGTATAAATTAACTTGATAGGTTATGGGGAGTAAACATCCAATGAAGTTCCTCCTGCTAGCGTGTGTTTCTGTCAGGCCTCAGTATTTAAGTAAATCACGCGACCAGTGACGCTTAAGTCTTCGTTGGGTATTAATAGGAAAGGAAGTGGAGGATAGTTCTTGAACAAGAGGATTATTATGATTGAGGACACGGGAACGGAACTTTTTATAACGAGATACAGCCATGTCAAAAACAAATGGGACTTTAAGATCACGATGAATAACAGTATTGCGAACATAAAAGGGGGCATCGACAATTGTACGGAATATTTTTGATTGAAGGGATTGGATTCGACGGGAATTAGAAGTCTTAGTAGATCCCCAGAGTTCTAGTCCGTATGTCCATATGGGTTTCAGTAAGGTATTGTATAACAGAACTTTGCTGTCTATAGTAAGTTTGGAACGTTTGTCTAGAAGTCGAAGTAGTTTTAGGTATCGTCTTTTAAGTTCTTGTCTTTTAGGTCTTGTATGTGGGTTCCATGTCAAGCGTTTGTCTAAGTACAGTCCTAGATACCGAGCTTCGGTATGTTGAGGTATGGCACTGCCATTAAGGTATATGGGAGGGCATGTCTCACGACGGAGAGTAAAAGTTACCTGGATAGATTTACGTTCATTGACTTTTATTCTCCACTTAGTAAACCAGTTCTGGAGGGTTTGGATTTGGATTTGGAGAGTTTCGGAAGCATGTTGGGGATTTTCGCTAGATGCAAGGCAGGCCGTATCATCGGCGTATGTAGCAAAGAAGGTATTAGGGCAAATTGGGATATCGGATGTGTAAATATTGTAGAGGATGGGTCCAAGTGTGCTACCCTGAGGAACCCCAGCCAATATCGGAGAGATATTTGACAGTTCGTTGGATTAATTTACTTGGAAGTGTCGGTTGGAAAGGAATGATCTTAGGATTAGGAAATAGGTGGAAGGAAGGAACCTCTTGAGTTTCCAGAGTAGACCCGGATGCCAAACTCTATCAAAAGCTTGACTTATATCAAGAAATCCTTCATTTAAAGTAGTTTTTATTATTTATTGTGCATGAAAAGCGGCGAAAAGCAAATGTTTCGTAATATAGCATGAAATATGCAGTGAAAATTTTTATTGTTATAGAATATAATAAATTATATTTCATTAAAATTCTTTTTGGAGTAAAGAAAATTATTGATTAATAATTAAAAGCCGGAATATTTGTGTATAGCAACTATCGCAACCTGAAACCGAAAACCAGGAATGTTTATTCTTTCAATTAACTTTTCATGATTTTCTGTAGCATAATTTTAGTTTAAAACTTTTAAAAACCTAATTTAGGCCTCTTCAGTTTATATAGCATCCACATTTTAGAATATAGAGATTATTATTTATATCCTTATTTATTAAGCTATTAGCGCAGTACTAAATTAATCAGACGTAAGTGCACTCGTATCCCTAAGAATCAACGTTACTACATTGACTATTAATGTTGAAAAACATCATCACATGGACTCCTTTACATATTTTTAACTAATAGTAGTCATTTTTAATCTTTAGTAAATATCTAATTAAAAATTCCCTACCTCTGTCAATATTGTAATGTAGAGTGAATTTCCGACCATCTGTTACTGTTGACATAGTGTGAGCATTTAGAATATCCATCTTGCGTTGATTTAAAATTTCAAAATTCATTTCACACTAAAAAACTTTTAATTTTTTTAAAGATATTTGAGGACAAACCGCAAGGTGTATATATGGACTTCCTCATTTGAATATTTGGACTTCTTCATAGTTATTTTTTCCCTCTCCTTACTTTCGTACTTATGAGAATTGACTACGATTATTTTTGAGAATTTCAAAAGAAATATCTAAAATGTAAAAATAGTTGCATAGATTTCCAACTTTCTTCAGCTTAAGTAGGAGTAAATTATGCGGCCCCAGCAGAGGGGTCCGTACAATACTTAAGACACCTCTCCTGTTGATTGTGTTAAAATCTTGTTGATTAAATTTGCAGAAAAAATACATAATGCCACATAAGCGCTTATGACAAACTTTTATTAATTTAGCTATGAGGGAAAGTAACTAATTGAAAGGCTTTCTAATGACATGAAAGTACTCCATACTAAGTCTGGTATGATTTGGTCTAAACAGAAAAATGAATATTAAAATTAATCTGCTATAGTACACGAAATCTAATCAATATAAGTTCTCTCAATCGATCTTTTTATTTTCGAGTCATGTTTTTATACAATAGTATACAAAAATACTAGATTAATCTTATAATCAAAAGCCTTTTTTCTCCCATTTTCTGCCTCAAAACATATAATATTGATTTTACTCCTTTAAAAAAAAATTATCCTGCTATTTGTTAATAATCTCCGCGATTGACAAGGATTTTTGTTAAACTAGTTTGTTAATCCTTCTTCCATTTTCATACTTCATCTTTTATCTAGGTTGTGCCGTTGTAGAAGCACACTTAAAATTAAAATTGGCTACAGCCTTTGTCCTTTTTATGCTAACAAGTTTTATAAAATTTGGAGAGTAAGGCTTGCTTAATTTTTTTTTTACAAAATTGAATCTTGTCCTATTTACGTCGGTTTACGATTGGTTAGATCTCTTTGACCCATAAATTATTAAACGGCAAAAAGCATGATTGCATAGCGCAGAACACTAAACCTTATTTTCATTTCTTAGAAAATGTACATGTTGGAATACTAACAATTTCTATTTATTTCTTACAGAAAATATATAATGTATTATCAATTATTATTTTTGCGGTCTTTGTTTTATGATAATATTACGTGTATATTAAAAAATTACTAATGGAAAGACTTAATCTGACAATAATAAAATGTACTTTTTTTCAGATAAAGAAGTATAAAGGAACAAGACAGTTTAGTATTTTCATTAACCACCAGTACTACGGCTAATAATAACTACTTTGACTATGTCAGATGTAAACTTGATCAACTCTACGACTATTGAAAAGCAAATTCGATATTTGTTCTACACTTACACCTACAAAATATACACAAAAAAAATACAAAAACCACAAACGAAATTTATCTCATCAAAAGACTCAAACTAAATATTTTATTAGCAACCACTTTATATGTGTATGCCATAAAACTATGGTGAAAACATATTCGTTTGGATATATTTGATGATATTACATAATTTTATTGAATATTTTACTTTTATGAGTTTCAATTATTGTGAAGTTCTTATTGCTGTAGGACTAAATGTAATAATTTATTCAGAATATTGTTGAATACGATGATATATTTATTGGCATTTTATTTATTTATGTTACGAAATTTTGGGATTTTCTCGTAAATCAACAAAAATTAAATATTGGCATATTAAAAGCAAATGGAACTGAAAATAAGTTTGGACATAAATCAAAGGTATTTATATAAAATTTAGTATTATTCAATGTTGATTTTTTCTCTGTATTAACCATCTTTTTATCCTGTGGAGCGTTTTGTGCTCCTCTAGAAGCGTTAATATCATTTCCTAGTATTAGAAACGTTTAGAACGTATTAAATATATGTCACTATCGACCAAAAGCAGCATCGCATTAACATTGCTAAGGAGCTGTTGGACTCTGTCCGCGACAACCCAAGTTTGCTCCAGAGGGTCATAACTGGTGACGAATCATGGGTTTATTGTTATGACGTGGAAGCTGCCGCACAAGCCAATACCGAAAAAACCGCCCCAAGTTCTGTCTAATGTGAAGATTTTGCTTACAGATTTCTTCGATTGCAGGGGCGTGGTGTCTTACCATAGGGTAGAACGGTCAATAAGGAATATTACCTGCAAGTTATGCGCAAGTTGCGCGAAGCATTCCGCCAGAATAGCGGATTTGAAGAACAAAAATTGGCTTTTGCACCATGATAACGCCTTCCGGATTTGTGCAAGAATAAAAATTGGCTTTTGCACCATGATAACGATCCATTTTTTGGAATGGGCAAAAACCGAAGACGAGTCGATACTTTTTGAACAGACATCGTACTAGTATTCTTGATCCCAATTTATACAATATCAATGCCCATAATACTCCATACTATTCTTAGACTTTCATTGCCAGTTATAAAAACTTTTCTTCCATATTTCAAATCCTGATATAGCTTCAAATAACTTATCCACAATCTTCAAAGCTTATTTAAGGAATGGAGGAAAAAGTTAATAAATAGATAAGTACTCACAATTATATACACACAATACGTTTGAATATAATAACAACTAACAAATTTTTCCATACGTGTATTACTCAATCCTGAGTCATTATAATTTTGTTTACCATCGCGCCATTGAGTAACGTCAATAGTTTATTTCTTCTTTCCGCTAATTCTTTCTATAAAATATATTGTTTATAATTCGTTGTACAGACCTGTGCTTAAAATTTGGGTATTTTTTTCAGACCCACTGTCATTTGTTGCAACGCTTCAAATTTGGGTACCCCTACTAGTGACTGGACTTTACATGATTGTGTCTGTGGCTATCGGTATCCTCCATATCCGTCAGAGTCTTTTTTAGATTTATAAGTCAACGTAATTTATTGGGTCTTTCTGTTCCGGGCTATCCATTTTTTATCCTTCGGTCTATTTATTTTTGGTCATTAAAAATGAATAACGTTTGTTTTTAAGTATTCTTGTTGTTTATGTTGACGATATCAAAACAGACGACTTGAATTATGCACAACACCTGATTATATATAAATAGCTGGCGGCACTGATTAGTATTACATTTAAATGTATACCTTCGAGGGTCCAATAATGACTGGACATCTGAACACGAGTTCGGACACAATGTTTAGCTCCTATGTCATCTATATTCAAGACAACAGATACTCACCCATCAACATAACAAAACAACAATTCATGTAAAAAAAAAAAACAGAACACAACAACCAAAGAATAAAAAAATAAAAAAAGAACTAAAGCAGATAGGATTTATAGATTACAATAAAAAGGTTTAATATAACAGAAACACGACAATATCGCTAAAAATACCGACTAAGGTAAACCGATCTGAATCGAAACATCAATCATAAAACCTATTTGGACTTATGGAATGAAGCTTTGCGGTTCAACCAAACGTGCGATTACTATCTTATCTAATCTATATCTTTCAAGGTATTTCTTCAAATTTGTTATTGTTTTTTTCTATGTTCGCAATAATGCAAAGCATACTATGTGAATTTTTTTATTTCTTCATGATCTGTGTATTTTTTTCTACGTAACATGTTGTTCCGTTTTATCATAAAACTTTTTTCTTTTATCACAAAAAACATTCCGGAATCCAAGGAGGTAATGCCCCGGGATTTGTTAGAATATTGTTCGTTTTAGTTACTACCCAATATTGTGAATTAATTTGTGACGGAAATCTGCTTAATTTTAATATACATTTTTAGTTCATTAACAATCTTCTGAATACAGCCATTAAATAAAGTTTACATGAAAATGAACCAAGTAAAATACAATATTGTAATTACCTAAACTAAAAATGTTGTACTTATATTCTCAGGCGGATGGATAATAAGATATTGAACCTCAAATGGAAAGTTGAACTGTAGTAGCAAAATATTGCAATTTTATAGTAGCATTCAACAATTGTTTTATGTGTTCAAATTAATTATATTTTATTCTTATTCCTCATATTATAATAGTACATTTTGTAAACCACGTACTTCATAATATTTCCTCAATTTAATTATCAGTAATCAATTAGTAAACACAAATTAAAGAACTCAATTCTAGGAAAAGAGATTTAAAAATAAAATTAAGATGTTAACCCTTACAGGGGTACTGATGCACATTATGTACTTCCTTTTTTTGCATTTGAGGTAATGGTAGTTCACTGTGTGTACAACAGTTTTTTTTGTGTGTAGAAATAGATGAATTATAACACTTAATTTAAATAAATTTCAGGCTATTCTACATATACAGGGTGGACCATTTACAAGTTCCATTTTGTATGTTTTTTTCAAATTTCCGGTTTTATTAAAACGATTGAACCTTGAAATTTAAGAATGAAATACAACACCATTTAAATGACTGCCACGGCTGGCGTTACAGTACCCCATTCGCTCGATTCAATTTTTCAGTACATTTTCGATTGTCTGGGCCTGTATGTCTTCAATGGCAAGGCCTCAATTGTCTCTGGATGGCCTGCGTAACATTTATCCTTAACAGCTCCCTACAGAAAATAATCCAACGGGCTCAAAGCACAGCTCCGAGGCGGCCAATTGACATCAGAATTTCGGCTGATTATTCGGTTTTCGGAAGCAGTGCCCAAAAGTTGGATTGTTATGTTGGCTGTGTGGCAAGTGGCCCCGTCCTGTTGAAACCAAATGTCGTCCATGCCATTCTGTTTAACTTTTGGAAACAAAAATTCGTTGAGCATGCCACGATAGTGCTCACCATTGACCGTAACGGCGGCTCCTTCATCGTTTTCGAGGAAAAAAACGGGCCAATGATGCCTCCAGTCCAAATCCGCACCAAGCCGTGACTCGTTGTGGATGCATCGGCTTTTCCATGGTGACGTGTGGATTTTCTGAGCCCCAGATGCAACAATTTTGTTTGTTGACATACCCACCGAGGTGGAAATTGGCCTCATCCGAAAAGATGATTTTTCGGTAAAAATGCTCATCTTCGGCCAATTGATCTTGAGCCCATTGGGCAAACCGAAAACACATCGGATGGTCATGTGGCTTTAGCTGTTGGACTAATTGAACTTTGTAAGCTTTCATACCGAGGTCTTTGGGCAAAATTCTCAACAGAGAAGTGCGAGAAATATTCAAATCCTAAGAACGGTGACGAGTTGATGTTGATGGATGATCACTGACATTTTCAGCAATGGCGGCAATATGCTCGGTCTTAGAGCGGGAACGAGTTGCTTTGCCAACAAACAAACCAGTTTCGCGAACTCGCTTCACGAATTTGCCTACAAATTCACGTGATGGCATTCGATCTTTACTCATTTTTTTTTAAATTTCTCACAGTTTGGGTTGAAGACTCACCACTTTGGAAGTAAGTTCTCAATATTTCCCATTTTTCTTCAAGCGTACACATATGTAGTACCATTTCGTAAAATTCTGACTTTCAACTAACAATCTGTCAATTCGGGTTGACATTTAACACTCTAGTACTCCAAATAAATAGTTGTTCAAAATGGAACCGCTAGATGGACCACCATATAGTTTGTGATGTTTAATTTGTTTCTCTCTTAATGAATGCACAAGTTTTTTATGTTTTATTAGAGTTTGTATTATATTGTCAAAGTATAGTGAAACTAAAGATGCCATATTTATATAGATTGATTTAAATAGTAATTTTGCACTCTGTTTTTGAATTTCGTCACCATTATTTCATTCACTGCTACTCTCTACTCATAAAAGTTAGAATTATTTAGAAATTCAATTAGAAAAGTTTCATTGCCAAACTAATAAATTAGTAAAATATTTACTTAAAACTTCTTAATGCCTTTGATTCTTTTTTTTGCAAAATATAAAATAAAATAATTTTCACTTTCAATAATATAGTGTATTTGCTTAAATATTCAATAAAACAATCAACCAACACATTTAGGAATATGAAAATTTTATATCAAAATCAATTAAATCATATTTCGATTCCCTTCCATTTGAAAATTTTATTAGTTCTTTGAGAAATAACAGAGAAAATATGATAATAAGCCTCTACCAATATTACATTATTATTATTATTAAAAAGATATTTTCATAAAGCAAAATTGATTATTTAATCAAAGTTATCAAAAATTTATATAAGAGCTGCCGCGTGCGATAAAGAAGAAAGTAATGAACCAAAATGTAATGGGCGCCTTTCTTGCTTCAAAGCAATATTGAAAAATCCTAAAATAAGATAACAAGTAAAATGCTTTTACTTTTAGATTTATGAATATTGAATTGAACAGGGGATCAAATTAAAATGCCCCGGATTTGGCTCATCTGCTTGCTCCTACATATAAGTATCTATATACGAGTACGAAGAGATTCCGATATTCGAATATTTTCAAGTGTACAAATATTGTACTAGAATTTGGAAAGGAATCGGGTGCGGTTTGGCAGGACTCTGCAAACAATTATTGTTAATAATTCAGGGTATTCTATTCAACATAATAAGATGTTAAGCTCTTACAATATATTCTATACTATGAAATACTCTAGAATTTCGTTATGAATTATTCAAACATATTTCAAACAAGAGCCATCATCCTCTTTGAGTTTATTGAAAAAATTTCAAGGAAGGAATTTTATCAATAAACTCGACGGAAAGAATATTTTCGTAATGCGATTCCAATCATGAAATATTTATTCACAGTTATCAGGATATACTCGTATTTTCTTTTGCTCAATTTTTACTTTTTATACAAGTATTTTATTTTTCTTTTCCTCTTTTTATTGTATTTTTATATTTTTTTCAATAAGTGATTTGGAAAATCAGTGGAAAAATTCAATTCTTCTCATAATGTGAATGGTTTTCTCCTAAGCTTTTGCTAATGAATTTTTCTTCTTTCAAACACTTTTCACAATTTTTATTAGATAATACATTTAACTAAATTTTAACTTAAAATTTAGAAATTATTTTTAGAAAATTATGAATTTTAATATACCCTCAATTTTTTTTTTATAAATCATAGACTAATATACAATAATACGTTTAAAGATATATAATAAAAAATTATATACTAGCATTTTTCTTTAATACAAGTATGATATGTAAGGAATTTGCAAATCATTATGCAAATTCAAAAAATTTAATTTATAGACAGTTTTTATACAATATATATGTGTATTTTTTTGTAGCAGAAAAAAATTAAGAGCTTTTTAAACAGATAATTCAATTTAAGTTTCAATTAAATTGCATACTTAATTATTTAAAAAAAAATACAATTTAAATCGAAAATTACTCAACCGAAGACTATAACATATCAGACCATAATAAATTTAATTATATTTTCGAATAGAGAATAGTAGTGATTGAGACATTTTTCATTGCGGGAATGCTTCCACTTTAACTGCCTTAAATGTTTTACAAAACAATATAAAGTCATGTACACTAACAGAGCAATTTTTCAATACATTAAGCCGATTGGTTCTTCCTTTATTTTCGATCTAACTTTCAATTTGGCATACTATATTGTATATCCTCTTCAGTTCGATATCTAAAAGTTTCAGAGGATAATCAATATATTGCATCCTTGCCAGAAAATGTTTCTTCCTCTCTGAAGAGGTTCTGTATTGTTTATTTTGGGCAAACCGAAGAGAAAAAACACTGATACGTTTGATGTGTCGATGCTAACTCAAGAAAGGCAAACTTTTGTAGATTTACCATATAAAATTTCTGCACTTCTCCTAAACGAGAAAAATCTTATAGGTGGGAGGCAAAACAAACCTACTATGAATATATATAGAAACCAATGTCCATACTCGTATTCATCTCTATCGAAATCCAATTTTGTTCCTTCCTATGCCAGCGTTTATCCTAGTTTATTAGATTTGTTTCGTCGGTTTTCAGCATCTCATCTAGATTTCAGGTTACGAAAGTTGCAAAAAAAAATTCTATAAAAAAATTATAATATAGAAAAAATAACAAAATAATCATGACGAGAGTATTTGGCATAAGGGCAGAGTAGCGTAAATGCAATAAAATTTCATTTGTAACATCGAAGTGAACGTCATAGAACATGAAAACGGATCCCAGACACCACACATCTACTATAATGGATACCAGAAATTTTATTTGACCGTACAAAGAGATGCTGAAATCGATGAAGGGCTTAGGGAATAAGGCGGACTGGGTGAACAGGAAACCGGAAAAATCATACTTTATGGAAAATAAATTGTTATTAAATTCGTTTCGTTTCAGCAGCACGACTAATATTGGCATTGAGGTTTGCCAAAAACCATCCTGGAAAGTGATGGCCACATTTCTGTTTCATCGCAGCAACTCTATCGATTCTCATACCGAAAAGGCTATTGCAGTATATAAAAATAACAAATTTCTATTTTACTACATATTCTCGAAACTCTTTTACCTTAATATCGATATCCGATTCGGATCTGCCCCGGTACTTGCACTTGTGTGCCATACAATAAATTATATTTTCGAATGTATTTTCTGTAATATTGAAGGTAAATAACAAGAAACGGCAGGTATTTCTCCTCTTCAAGATCCGTGTATGATGTTTAAGATAGCGTGAACATATTTTGTTAATAATAAAGTTGAAGCGTGCTTGTAAATAAAATTAGTTTCAATTTGCATTTACTCATAGTTGTTAATACTCTTCTAGAGAAAAGTAATAGCAGAGAAAATTACCCCAAACTAATTGATTTGAAATCTATGCCAAGTCAATACTAAATTCACATCACATCCTTTATGAGTACTTCTTAAAATAGTTGCCGTCATAAAAAAGTATTGTTTCCTAAATATTTTTTTAGATAGAAGTTAGTAAAAGGAAAACACTGGGACGACTACGTCTTTTATGCAGTGGTCTTGAGTTCAAATCCAGTAAGTGACGTTGTTGCCTATTGCCCTTAAGTTGATGCCTATTAGTCTGATGGGCTAAGAATCTACATGTTGGCGAATCAACTGAAAAAAAGAACAATTTTAGATATTCTAATTTAAATTATGAAATTGAAACTCTTTCTCGTATATTATGCAATTTTCAGAAGACAATATTTCTTAAATTTATTCTTTCCTTTAATAAACAGAAACAAGTCCGGTTCAGTATGAGTTGAGAGATTATAGTAGGAATCTTTGAGTTGTAAAGCTTGTATTAACTCCAATAGGTCTTATTAGCCAGAGACATTTGCGGATTTACTCTCTTATACAGGGTGCGTTTTATATTCCAGGTTGAGGTTTTTTTTATTATCTTTTAAATGAAATACAATTTTATAATTTATATTTTATTGCTTGATTATATGGTCCTTAACATTTTATATAGAATATGATATTGGTTACATGCATGCCTCCTTTAAGCACATTTTTCATAACATTTTCGTAGACTTCTGATGTTATTTCAGCAATTTCGTTTCGAATGTTGTCCTTAAGCATTGAGGATATTGTTGGTTTATTAGTGTACGCCTTCTCCTTTATATACCAATATATGTATATATAATCAGGGGATCGTGGGGGCCAGTCGATATCACCACTTTTTGTTATTATTCGGCCGTGAAAAATATGTTTTGAAAATTGTCATCGTAGCACGAGCTGTGTATGATGTGGCACCATTTTGTTTGAACCACATATTCTCTAAGCCTAGTTGCTCCAATTCGAGTAGAAGAAAGTTGTCCAACAAGTCCCGATAGTGGTCATCAGTAACTGTTACAACATCCTCAAAGAAATATGGCCCAAACATAACGCCGGCTCAAATGCCCCACCATACAGTTACTCTACGAGGTTGTAGTGGTCTTTGGTGTATTAGATAAGTGTTTTCAGTAACCCAATAGAGGCTATTCTGTTTTAACAAAGCCAGCCAAGCCGAAGTGTGCTTCATCGCTGTAAAACTCGAGCGCTCCAGGCTCGCCGCCGTTCATGATCATTTTCCTAGAGCTATTGTATCAATTGAATTTTACGCAGGTGAAAAACCAAATCTTTTTTGAAAATTTTTATCAAACATGATGGATTAATTCCCAATTCTTGTGGACGGCGTTGATGAGGCAGAGCCATACTCGGCCTCACTACATCAATCTTTTCAGATGTACATTGGCCTAATTGTCGCCCAGTCTTCGCTATACCATATCTCACAGTGTATGCATATTTTCAAAATTATTCATTACAAGCTGAATGGTTGACTTACTTTACATATGATTAACACCAAAAAATTCATGTAATTTTTTCTGCGTATTCACAATTGAACAATTATTTAATTAAAATGTTTTAATAATTTTAATGAGTTGTTGCAACATTAAATTATCCATAATAAATTGTTATTCATCTTTCTCTATGACTGTCAAATTCCAGCTGTCATTTAAACCAAAATGGCACCCAAACAAAATTAACCTGAAATATAAAAACCACCCTGTATTATTATCCGGTGTTATCTTGAACGGCAGATAGGAAAACGGGTTTCTCATTTTTATGTACAGTTCCTTATCTTTCCATAACCAGTGTTCGTATTGATCTTAGGTGCCTTCTTTCGCATTTAACCAAGCATCACATATACAGCTTTTTCTTACCCTCTCACAAAATATCACCAAGCAAAAAATATTCCTAAGTGAAGTTTTTTTAAATATCGAAAAAAGGACTAGTATTAAAAATAGTTTCAGCTGTTGATAGTTAAAACCATGATGGAACTGGATAAGGCCTTTTGTTGACCTGTGAGTGTGGGTTAAATGTCATTTGTCAGATTCATGGTTAGATTTTGTAGAGCGCGTTAGTTTCTTTTAAGAAATTAAATGGAGAACTTGAAAGAAGTATTGAAGGATCCAAAGGCTTCACAAAGAGAAAAAAAATATTGAGTAGAATTACATTTCATTAACCAAAGTAAGTTGAATGTTATAGTATGTTTAGATAAGGCGAGGGTGGTTTCCGAAAAATAAATTATGTGTGAGGGCAGAATGCCTATCCCAATTTCTGAGCAGCGTCCTTGTTCAAAAGTTTTGTCAGATTGTTGAGTACACTGGTTTAGCATAGATGAAAATCTTTCGCTTCTTGTCCAGTCCCTATATCTACAAATAAATAAAGGTTATTTAAGTAAATTAACTAGCAGTATGTAAAACACCGGGTTCTGAGCATTTGTCCTGCTGGTCAATCCAACTCCTCACAATTCTCGGAACCCAACTATATAAATTTAACACCCTTGTTACTATGCAGGTTTTATCGAATATTGTTGTGGATTAGATCACTCCATTAGCCACGAACGCCATTATGAGCTGCAAACTGCAATCTCTATCATCATTCCAATTGCACATATCTCAAAATAATAATGAAGTTCACGGATGTAACTCAATTTTATTAAATGACTAAATAAGGCGTTCTGTTATCGTCGATGCCCACATCCATGACCAATATGTTGAGAAGCACTGGATTGTTCCAAGTTCATCGAGTTAACTCACTTGCAGGGCAACGGTAGCTAGGCACTGTGAGATACGCCGAAGACGTGAAGGCAGCATGGGAGGAAAATGGCTGGGCGTGGATCGAGTGGAAGAGTCTGGACAGACGCTCGAGGGAGTGCGGAACGCATGCTGTCAAAGCAAACAGTTTGCTTCACAAGTAATTATACTTTTATACAAAATATATTAAACAAAATAAAGCAAAAACTTAAATAAATGTTCCTTGACGGTTTCATTACGTTAGTGAAATAATAGGTAGAAAAATAATGAAAAATAGACCTGAAGAAAAATGATTTTTAATCCTTTTCCAGTGTTATACTAATAAAGAAACCCACTAAATCTTGCAAAGCTAGCCTAAAAGCATGTCCTGTCACTCCCTTGTCTTCTTGAGGATCGAGTTAATCATTACATATATCCCTCGAGGACTTTATGTCCGCATTAAAATAGAAATTAAAAATAATATTTTTTTCAACATTTTTCCGATCCACTTAAACAAATAATAAAAACTTTGAGTTCCCAAAAATGTGTGAGAAAAAATTTTCTGTAAAAGGATGTATTAATATTTGCCTTCTATAACTCTCAGTTATAGTAAAAGAAAGATTAAAAATTAAGAGTAATAAAATATGTCCAAAGTAACAGAAAGTGTTGTGCAATAATATTAAACGGAATTTAAAAGACAATTTTCAATTATATATCCAAGAATTATAATTAAAGTATTCTTTTTACTGAGACAAACTGCTTAACTCAGAGAAATTAAAGAGGTGATGCTTTATGACTCGAAAAAAAAATCCTGTACCTTTTATTCATAATATGCCCCAAGCAATTATCATTTTCTTTTTTAACCTTCCAAAGAGAACACTTTTAAATATAAAACTGGCAACAACAAAAATCATAAAATGATGGTAATTAAAAATATGTGTAGGTAATAAACAAAGAGAAGAATATCCCAACTTTGCAAAATTAATGATTCGTATTGCTTAAATAAAAATATTATAAATTATTGTCGTTTATATTTAATGTTATGTTTATAAAAAAAAGTACCACAACTCATCTGCCTCTGGACACACTATTTATTTAGATAAATCAGGTAAAATGTTTATAAATTCTTATTATGTATTTGAAGCAGTTTTATTATTGCAAAAAATATAAATTAAAGAAAATATTGCTTTAAATGTATATAAATATTTTAAAAAGTAAAAAATGTGTAAACTTAAAATAAAAATAACTAAAAAATTACCATTACTTATATTATTAGACAGCCGATCAAAATTGCATTACATAGCTGTGAAGCCTAACATACGAGGGTCATTCAACAAGTACTTAGCCTGCAAAACAAAAAAGAAAATTTTGGAAAGGTGGCAATTTAT
The DNA here is from genome assembly GCA_958298945.1 of Atherix ibis. Classification (NCBI taxonomy): domain Eukaryota; kingdom Metazoa; phylum Arthropoda; class Insecta; order Diptera; family Athericidae; genus Atherix; species Atherix ibis. The sequence continues at coordinate 66,335,471 of OY282607.1, forward strand.
TTTTCCACATAATCTCCTTCAAGCTCGATACACTTGGCCCAGCGATACTCTAACTTTTTTAACCCGTCCAAAAAATACATTTTCTCGAGGGAAGCAAAATAGTCCTCCGTGGCGACGATGACCTCCTCATCCGACCCAAATTTATTCCCGGCGAGTGATTTTTTCAGGTTTGGAAACAAAAAGTAGTCACAAGGGGCCAAATCTGGAGAGTACGGTGGATGGGGCAGCAATTCGTAGCGCAATTCGACCAATTTGGCCATGGCGACGGCGGAGGTGTGAGCTGGCGCGTTGTCGTGGTGGAACAGCACTTTTTTCTTCGCAAAGCGGGGCCGCTTTTTCTTCAATTCGACGTCAAATCGGCCCAATAAGTCAGCATAGTAGCGCCCCGTGATTGTTTTACCCTTCTCGAGGTAATCGATGTGGATCACACCTTGTGAATCCCAGAAAACGGTGGCCATCACCTTTCCGGCCGATCGAACAGTCTTCGCCTTCTTCGGAGCACGTTCGCCGGGTGAAGTCAACTGTTTCGACTGTTCCTTGGTCTCTGGTGTGTACCAGTGAATCCATGTTTCGTTGATGGTCACGAAACGACGCAAGAACTCCGCTGGATTGCGCTAAAACAGCGCCAAACACGTCGCCGATGTGGTCTCACGGTTGCGCTTGTTTTCCGGTGTGAGCAAACGCGGCACCCATCGCGCCGACAGCTTTCTCATGCCCAGTTCTTCGTGTAGAATATGATGCACCGTTCCTACTGCGATGCCCACAGTCTCAGCTATCTCGTGAACCTTCAATCGACGGTCTGCCAACACGAGATCGTGGACTTTTTTAACGTTTTCATCCGTAGCAGCCGTTTTCGGGGCACCTGGGCGTGGCTCATCAAAAACCGACGTGCGGCCACGAACAAACTCGTTGAACCAATTCTTGACGGTCGCCATCGAAGGAGAAAAGTTACCATACACAGCATCCAAGCGATCTTTGATTTCGCTGCGCGTTTTCCCTTCCAAAAACAAGAATCTAATCACCGAACGATATTGTTCTTTTTCCATTTTTTTGCAACCGACCGACACGCTCGCTTTCAAAGGCTCTCAAACTAAAACTAATGAAGGGAATCAACTGAAACTTTGACAGTAGTCTACTAAAAGAATGTACTGCACGATGGTGAATTTTTTTTGTGACAGCAGTTCCATCGGGTGGTGAGGCTAAGTACTTGTTGAATGACCCTCGTATATGGACTTGTGAACTGAAGTCAATGGTAAGTAGGTAGCTTTACCTTACGAAATTTACTGTATAAGAAATATATTTAGGTTATACTTTTAAAAAATAGTTAATACGTGAGGCAACCCTTTTCCAAAAATTACATGATTTTATCTTGATGGCCAATCCAGATTGCATTACATAACTATCAAGCCTATATGGACTTATGGGCTTGAACTTTTGGTTTATCCCAGCCTTTCAACTTACATCGATCCTTATTTTATAGTCAAGACTTCTTTGTAATATTGTTAATTTCTATGAACGTAATTATGTTGATCTATAGCGATTAAATGTTCTTCTTACCAATGACGTGTTCGTGCAATGTTGCATGAAATTTTCCACATATTCATCCACAAATTATAAGTTTTCTGTGAAACAATTATCCTCAGTAGCCATTCTTTAAGTAATCAATTCCATAGTTAAATATGACGTTATCCAATTTGTACTTTGAAAAGTAAAATTATATAAAACTGATGTCCAAAAAAAATTATTATTGAATTTATTTTTTAATTGCAGCCAAAAAATTTCTTGCAGAACAAAACCTGTTTGAGGCTATTTTTGACGACTACTTCGCACATTTTAGGCTCTAGTTTCTCCTGTACTGAAAGTCGAAAGGAGTAGAAATATTCGTGGCATAGAGGAAGTCGCGGGAGTAAAAATATTTCTATAGAGATGATCTAATATACTCTGAAGCATTGACCACTCAACCTACACTCATGTTGAGTTTTAAGGTAATAAGTTTTCACCAGTGATTATTGAGAGTCGTAGTTAGAACACCATTTTTGATTATGAAAAATTAAAAGCGTATTTTAGTTCGGTTTTAAATCTGAATTTTTATACTTATATTCTTAATATTTTTACACAATTGAATTAAAGTATATAATGTAATTAATATAATAATTTTGCCATTGATGCACAAATATCCTGATTGGCAGGTGGCATGCTGGATCGAGCAATTATAAGAGTATGATTTTGCTACGGAACATTGTAGAGGGGCAAGTCGAATGGTAATGCAGATGCTTTGTCGAGAAAACCTTTTATAAATAACTGTAAATCTTCTACTCGATAAGAGGGCAAAAAAGCCGAGGTTGTAAGAAGTATGAAAATTGGTGCTTTTAGTGAGGAATGAGGTTGCGATATCGTGCGATGTGGCTAGGAAGAGAGGTCTTGGCATGGGTTAAAAATGGAGTAGAAAAAACTCGATGTCATGAAGCTGCAACAGTTGCTGTATCAGAAATGGGAAACTCCACAGGCAAATAACTACCACTTGCTAATTGTAGTATGGGTTAAAAATGGAGTTGACGTGTTGTGATTGTTCCACTATATCATTTCTATATATAGGATATCGTGGAGTGAAGACTTCTCTCCTAAAAATTCATCAGAGATTTTATTGGATTAACGACCGTATTGGTGACCCAGATTGGTGCGGCAAGTGCAAGAGCTGTGCATCTCTAAAGGGGATACAGACAATTAGCAGAGGTGCACTAGATTTGAAGAGAAGATGAAAGCCATTCATTCTCCGGTATGAGTTGCCGGACTAGACTACCAGATACTGACAGGATGAAGACTTATTGTAATTGCAGTGGCATAACTGTGGAATTAGAGAAGGCGTCTTTGGTTTGGCTGTATAACCCAATGCGTCGTAAGGGAATGATCCATTCCGAATGGAATCATATACTGCATCTAAAATAATCAGCGAGGACCTCCGACTGTGGAATTAGAGAAGGCGTCTTTGGTCGATATGATTCCATTCGGATCCATTCCGAATGGAATCATATACTGCATCTAAAATAATCAGCGAGGACCTAATAACTGTGGAATTAGAGAAGGCGTCTTTGGTTTGGCTGTATAACCCAATGCGTCGTAAGGGAATGATCCATTCCGAATGGAATCATATACTGCATCTAAAATAATCAGCGAGGACCTCCGAAGATTGTGCATGTTGAACGCCTGGCTTGTTGCTGTTATTTGTAAGGTCGTTTAGACATGTGACAGGGTCCACTTTATAGCGCCACGACAATGAGGCCATTTGACGACTTCGTAGTGAGAAATTATCTGAGAGGAACTGGTCTGTGGTTAATAGTATAGAATATTAAGAATTTTATTATATTTTATGGAGCAAATAAGTATGTTGTAGAAATTTAAATAGAGGACTAGGGAATGGAGTTGTTAGGTCGAGGAGCTCCATAATGGGAGGAATCCTGCTCGCAAAGTAATTCTTGGTAATGTGGCATTCATGTAGAATATGGATGATAGTGAAATGGGTGTCATAGGATTGGCATAAGGGACGATTGGTGTTGCCAAAAAAAGAAGTAATGAGTAAGAGCAGTATGTTCAATCCGGATTCTGAGGAGCTTCCATACCCAAAATTTCGGAATGGATATTGAATAGACTGGTTTATTGGTGGTTATCCAATGAGTCGACAAAAGTGTGTCGCTATTGGTCCAGTCAGCGTGTCTGCAGATGGCTAATAATATTAGTTGCCATTCTGTTAGTAGGCGAGGCAGATTGGGAATGACTGTGATCACTGGTTGACAGAGTGTTTCTCCAGCCAAATTGTCAGCACTTTCATTACCCACAATTCCCACATGCCCCGGCACCCATTGCAACTCGACACTCCTATTACGAAGTAGGCTATGACGAATTGCGCTAAGTACTAGATCACTCGATGGGCCACAAATGCTTTAACAGCGGCAACGCTGTCGCTAAAAATAATAACGCTTTGTTGGCTGGGAATATTAGTCGAAATTTTAATTGCCTTTTTGATGGCCCACAGCTCCTTGTAATATAGAGCTGCCCTATAAAAGAAGATTCTACAACATAGTGCGCGGGGGCTGCAGCCAAAAAGTTCGACGACAGGCATCCGATTCCATCCAAATGTTCAAGGAAAAGTTTCCTATAAGTGGACAGATCAGTACTAGCCTTCTTAAACCTAACAAGAGACAACGCGAGAGTAAGATTAGTTTTAGTTTTAGTTTTTAATTGAACTGTAAGCGCAACACCGGTTGGAGTAGACGCTGCGTAATTTGTGCCGCATTTAATTTGGGCTTTTAACATAACCATCGAATCTATATTGGATCGTAATAATATATTGTGTGCTGCTGCAGATTTATCATTGTCGGCCTAGTTAATCTCATAAGTTTTGTTGGGGGTCCGAACTTACCTTGAATAAGCTTTGTTTTAGCCTAAGGATCTTATTGGAAGTATTGCTTAATGCATTTATCACAAAACAATCGAAAAGTAACTATTGTAATTAATTAATATTTTTAAACAAAAGTAATTCGATATTTAAAATTGGCCAATTCATCAATCATTCGATATCATTAATGATATTAATTTAATATAATATATTACCGCATGTATTTGCTATGAGTCTAAAACAATTTTTTGATTAACAAATTTTCTCTAACTGCATAAGATAATTATCCATTAAAACTGTTGACTCATAACAAATGCATGTACTAGTAAATTATATTAAATTAATTGAAATTTCAAGAATATTTTATATTTAATTAAAAATAAATACGCGCGTTAATATTTCTCATTTATTAAAAAAGTACTTCAATCCAATAGTAATATATAATGTTAAAATGTTGTTAACGATTTATTCGAAAAATTTTATTATCCTTCAAATTAACTTCATTCAATACATTATTAAAAAAAATAGGAAAATTACTTATTCGTGTACCGTATTAATATAAAATATCTTACTAATGATGTTAAAAGTAAAGTAACGTAAAGTTTCAGATAATAAACCCTTAAAGAGTGGAGTTCATTATTTAAGTATATTATCATTAATTTGCAGATAAATAACGTACAAAGTACCGGAATTGAACTTATCGAGATAATAATAATCATTCTGAAAATTTTCCTATATAAATTCACAAATACATAACAAGTTATGATCTATATTAGCAAATATATCTTAATTTATTTTCAAAAATGAACTGAAGCAATTTTAAGCAGTTTCCTTAATTGTGCAATAAATACTTGCCGAACGTGATAATTTCTCATGTTGGAAAGTAATTCTTTGAAAGACTTTCAGTTTTCCAATAGGAAATTTCAAATAATGAGAGAATAAGGTGAATGAACAATTATGAGAATATACATACATATAAAATATGTACTTTTCATCTTACACATTTGTATCATCTGCCAAAGCTACAAGTATAAATTTTTTTTTCAGTTAGAGTTGATTCAAACAAAAGTCTATTAAAATTCTTAAAAGTATACCAAAAACAATCTTAGTGATGATATTAAAGAATTTCAAATTTAATCTTCTTCAAAGTTTTATAATCCATCCGGGGAGGTGTGCTTAATTTAAATGCGAATACTTTGAATTATTTTAATGCACAGAAATTGTGATGGTAAAAAATTGAGATATTTACTTATGATGAGAAATAAAGGGAAGGTTTGTTCAGGCTTCGAATAAAATTCACTAAGGAGTTTTACCAGACAATTTAATGAACATTATCCATCTCTTAATGGTATAGAATTTACACCCATTTTACAGGAAATCCTACCAAAATGGAATGTGATGTTCTAAATTCCATTTCCGATGTTTTTCATATCCTTCGTTGTGTGTGAAAAGTACGCCGGAAAAACTCCCAGTTTCATATTTCCATTTGAATAATATCTTGGGTACAGAGAATGCTAATACAAATGCTTTCCTATTTCTGTACATTTCCGCCTTTCATAATTATTGAAATACACTCAGATTTTCCTTAATTCTAACAAATTGGTAACGTAGCACTCAGAAAATTCGATTTAACATATTTCTAGATTGTACATTTTTTCTTGCTCGACATCCCATCATATTTATAGCCGTACTCGTACAAATGTCGGTTCGAAGAGGAGCATATCTGCACGTTACGTTCCGTTGTTGTCACATTTGTTCCCTTACACGATATTCATATCACGAGTTCGAATGCCCGTATATGATTCAAATAAACACGCTTGACATGGATGAACCAAATAAAATCAGAACGTCCCCATAATTGTGTTTGATATACTTGCTATGCTCGAGTGTCTTACTTTCAAAGATTTTTCACTTGAATTTTTCCAAGACTTTGTAAATATTTTAGATCGTGATGAAAATTCTCTCAGACAGTTTCGTATTAGTTACATGTGACTGAATTCATTTAAAAAGCATTTGCTTCACAAAACACAATCTTATGAAAAATCTTCCACAAAAAATAACACTCCGAACGACATATATACTCGTACAAATTCATGGTTAGAATCATTTTAAAAAATATAGAAATAAGTTTTTACACAAAACAAATACAAAATTTGTTGCACGTGTAATTAATTAATAAATCTAGCATTCTTATCATGTTTAATAATAAATAAACTATAATTATTTAATAAAATCTTATATAAACTTTTAGAATTTTGTTTCGTGGTTTCAGTATAAAAAAAGTAACATTATCGTACAGAGAACTTACGGAAAATCCTTTTTCCAATATGCCTAAAAATTTGCAGTGATTCTTAGTAAAATATAATACACATGTCAGCTGGCAAATAAAAGAATTTATACAATAATGTTCTTTATAAATAAATAGTCATTAGAGCCGAAAAAAATGTATTCGATTTCTTATTCTATTTATGCCTTAAAGAAGTTAGTATATTAATTCTGTAATTAATTTATATAAAATTGTATTCTTAGCCCTCTTCTAATCTAAAATCTAAAAGAGTTTTAACAATTTACAATATGTTACAAAACAATATAACATACATTAATACATGTATAGGGTGGTCCATCTAGCGGTTGCATTTTGAACCACTATTTAGTTGAAGTACATGAGTGTTAAATGTCATCACGAATTGACAGATTGTTAGTTGATAGCTTAGATTAAAGAAGTACTGGATAGGCCTCTACACAAAAATTCTGTCCAACTTTTGTTGGCAATATATTCACAGAACGCACACACATGCAATACAACAGAAATGGCGTAAATCATTGGGGGCCAAATTAAAAGTTCAGTATGCGATTGACCGACTCACACTCGATAGGTGGCGGGTTCGATTCCCGCTGCCGCCATCTCGGCATTGGTGCCGGGGTGAAAGGCCTGACTACAAGCCTTATAATATGTAGTCCGTATGGTCCCCCAACGTCACTGGAGGTTGCTTCGCTGGTCTGATAAGCCGCAAGCTATAAAAACCACCTTATCAAGAAACAGCACAAGAAGAATCAACCGGACCGTACCTCAGGCAAGAACTCATTTGGCTTTCATCGTACTCAGGGCAAAAACCGTACCTCAGGCAAAAACCCAAGACCGTACCGCAGGCAAAAACCCAAAGGCAGAAGCAGATGAAAGAGAGTTCACGGAAGCATCCGGACCGTACCTCAAGACCGTACCTCAGGCAGGAACCCAGGGCAGAGGCAGACGGAGGAGAGTTAACGGAGTTTTCTGGTGCCGCTATGTGCTCCATAGGAGCGACTGTGTTCTCATGACTAAACATTTAAACGCATGTATGTGTTAAAAAAAAAATTGTACAAAAATGTAGAAAAATGAAAACCTGTCAAATAAATAATTAAAATGCGATTGAAGCGGTTCGTTTAAAACCATTTTTCATATGTGATAGCATTTATTCGTAAAGAAGCAGATTTTTTAATATTGCGGGTCTTGTTGTTCGATGGAATTAGTTTTGTAAATATGCAATAAAACACAGTATTTTTTTTAAAATATTTATTTATTTATTATGTATTTTCATTTTATTTATTTCACTGTATATTATTTATTCTTGGGAATACCGGATGCTGCTGCCACAATCCACTTTTCCGCAACCATTTATTCTGTGGGAATCTGTAATATTAACATATAAATATACGATCCTTAAATTTTCTTTTTTAATTAAGAATTAATATAAATTGAAGTATTTTTTGCGCTATTAAAAAAATTCGTTCCCTTCAAATTTCGCCGGCACTGAACTATTTTCGGGTAAACATTGAACTGTCAACACCGTATTTGTTTACATTCATTGAATGCCGAACTTTCCACTTTTAAACACTTTTTGCATAAAATAAATCATTCAAAACCATCTAAACACATTATTAACTTATTTTTTTTTAATTTCTGAAGTAAAAATGAAAATATTAACTTACCGAAAGAAAGAAATTCCCGGCTTCCTCATTCCTTCGGTTGAGCAGCAATTCTTCATAAAACACTACATTTTCTGAAATAAAAAATTCGTATTAATTTCTATCAACAATATAACTATTCAAAATTGATAACAACTACACTTTCACTTGCACTTTACTATTTGACACAACAACAACATGGAAATGATAAAGCTAACCCCCAAGTCTCCACTTTCATGGTGAATTAAAGTTTCAAACTCTCCGAAAGTCTACAAAATTGAGGCGGTTTATATTTGATTGATATTAATGAAATGCTTAATAAACCTAAAATAGAATTCCATTTCGTATCAAAAGATTGTACAAAAAATAAAAATGACCTATCGTTGTATTTAAATTGTATCTTTGTTTCCAGTAAGTGAATTAAAATAAATATAAATTATTTATTTTAATTCACTTACTGGAATAAATTTCCATTTCGACACATAGATGGCAGTGGGTGTCATGTCTACATAAAAAGTTTTCGGCAGTTGTACCCCCTAGTAAATATTTGTACACAAAATTGCCTATACATATACGGTAAGGGCCTATCCAGTACTTCTTTAATCTAAGGTTGATAGTCTGAATTTTATGAAATAGTAATCCATATGCTTGAAGAAAACTGGGAAATATTGAAAACTTACTTCTAAATTGATGAGTCTTCAACCCTAACTGTGAGAAATTTAAAAAAAAAATGAGCAAGATCGAATGCCATGACGTCAACTTGTGGACAAATTCGTGAAGCGAGTTCGCGAAACTGGTTTGTTGGTTGCCAAAGCAACTCGTTCACGCTCTAAGACAGTGCGTACGACCGAGAATATTGCCACCGTTGTTAAAAATGTCCGTGATCATCCATCAATATCAACTCGTCACCCTTCTCAGGAATTGAACATTTCTCGCACTTCTCTGTTGAGAATTTTGCACAAATACCTTAGTATGAAAGCTTACAAAGTTCAATTAATCCAACAGCTAAAGCCGCATAACCGTCCTACGCGTTTTAGGTTTGCCCAATGGGCTCAAGATCAATTGGCCGAAGATGAGCATTTTTACCGAAAAATCATCTTTTCGGATGAGGCCAATTTTCACCTCGGTGGGTATGTCAACAAACAAAATTGTCGCATCTGGGGCTCAGAAAATCCATACGTCACCATGGAAAAGACGACGCATCCACAACGAGTCACGGTTTGGTCCGGATTTTGGACTGGAGGCATAATTGGCCTGTTTTTCTTCGAAAACGATGAAGGAGCCGCCATTACGGTCAATGGTGAGCGCAATCGTGGCATGCTCAATGAATTTTTGTTTCCAAAAGTTGAAGAGAATGGCATAGACAACATTTGGTTTCAACAGGACAGGGCCACTTGCAACACAGCCAACGTAACAATCCAACTTTTGGGCACTGCTTTCGAAAACCGAATAATCAGGCGAAATTCTGATGTCAATTTACCGTCTCGGAGCTGTGATTTTAGCCCATTGGATTATTTTCTGTGGGGAGCCGCACTATATACTATTGAACATAAGCTAATTTGTTTTAATCACTTTTAAGTTTGAACAGTCATAAACGGTTAATATTTACAATTTAAGCGCATGTTAATAGGTACATTAACTGTAAAAATTACCCTTCCCTATAAAGTTATTGTACGCGGTTTGTTTAAAAATTACCGCAAATTTTATGTTTTCTCAAAAAATATTTATTTATTCATGAATATCTTTTTTGTCTCCTTCAAAGTAATCCCCACCAGATAGTATACACTTGTGGCAACGTTTTTTCCAATCCTCAAAGCACTTCAAAAAAGGAATTTTTTGTGATCTTGTTCAGCTCCTCCTTCGATGCCGTCTTTATGTCCTCAATCGTAGCGTAGCATCATAATTTCATGGGGCTCCTCAGTCACAAGGGGCCAGATCTGAAGAATACGGTGGCTGCGGCATCATTAGGGTATTATTATTGGCCAAAAATGGCAAAAGCCAATTTTTGTTCTTCCACAAATCCAGGCGTTTCTGGCGGATTGCTTCGTCCAACTTGCGCATAACTTGTAGGTAATACTCCTTATTGACCGTTCTACCCTATGGCAAAAACTCATGATGCCCCACCGTTCTACCCTGCAATCGAAGAAAACTGTAAGAAAAACCTTCACATTCGACCGAACTTGGCGCGCTTTTTTCGATCTTGGCTCGTGCGACAGCTTCCATTGGGATGATTGAGCTTTGGTTTCCACGTCATAACCATAAACCCATGATTCGTCACCAGTTATGACCCTCTAGAGCAAATTTGGGTCGTCGCGGACAGAATCCAGCAGCTCCTTAGCAATGTTAATGCAATGCTGTTTTTGGTCGAAATTGAGAAATTTTGGTACGAATTTCGCGGCGACCCGTCTCACGACCAAATCATTGATAAAAATCGAATGGCACGAGCCAATCTATATGTTTAAGTCCTCAGCAACTTCTCTAACTATTTTCTCCACTTCATCAATGTTTTGGTCTGTTGTTAACGTGCTCGGGCGTCCGGCACGCTTTTCATCGTTCACATCTTCACGGCCCTCTGAGAACATTTTGTACCACCGATAAACGTTTCTTCGGTTCAATGTAGCTTCACCATATGCCACAGTAAACATTTGGAATGCGTCCGCGCAATCCAAATGTTTACTGTGGCATATGGTTAATATAAGCCATTAAACTTTTTATGGATGTAATCGAAAAAAAATGCCAACAATCATATCGTTCAAACACCAATGAGCAGTAGTGTATAAGATGCAATAATTAATAATTATATTTATTCAAAAATAATTTACTATTTATTTCTCTTTTTAGTGATACATCTTAATGGATTTGTATATAAAATAACTGAAATGACTAATGGCCATAATATCCGTTACATATAAAATCAGTGCGCACAAAAAGTATTATATATCAACTGTCTTATGCCATCTAGAAAGTAAGATAGCTCATTTTCCATTTCAAATGCCCAATTATGTTATATGGGAATAAATACAATTTTCTTAATTAAATATTTTTTCTTCGTATGTCTGTTTATACGAAAAGGATAGAACATCAAGGAGACTGATTTTTTTAAAAACATTTTCATTTAATTTTTATATTACAAAAAATTGTTAGCTCCTTTAAAGTACATGTGTTTTTTCTACACGTAATTTTCGTAGCAGTGGTGAAAGTCTTCAAAAAGAATTGCCTTCAGTTCCTCTGTTACACTGAGAAACCCCTAAAGTTTTGTTGCTATATTTGTAAGTCAAACCGCAGTATTCAACAACTCCAAATTTCGTTGTTCCATTTTTTTGTAACGCATTATTAAAACAAAACTTCACTTATTATGTTCTATAGGGTCGCGTAGTTACCGAACTATGTTGAAACTTGTACTGCACGTCTAGGAGGGACTATAATAAAGATAAGTTACAATATCGAATTAAGCATTACCAAATCATATAGTATACATAAATATTAATGTTGATTCCTGTGATTTCTCTCGAAATACTTTATGAAATTTTGGGCTATATTTTATAGTAAAAACATAACTCTACAAAAGTAGAGTTTTTAAATGAAAATAAAAAGTATTAAAAAAATCGCGTCTAAAAAATATTTATTATTAAAAAAAAAAAAATTTTGAATTATTTTTAGATTATGCCTTTGAGTTTTATATACAAATACCAAGCTTCTTTCCTTCTCATATGACCTATATCGAAATTTAAAAAAATTTATTAGTGCAAAGTTATTTAAAATTTAATTTTATAAAGTTTTTTTACTACAAAATATTTTAGAATAAGATTATCATTTTTAATATGTTGATATGATGGAAAATATAGTATAACGACTCCACTTTATGACTATGCTAAAAAATAAAAGGCAAAAAGAAAGATTAGTTTTCAGGGAAATTTAAAAAAAGAATCTTTTGAATTTTTTTTCTACAAAAAATACTTCTATTCGATTCTTGAGAAGAAAACTCAAAATTGCATAGAAGTGAGTTTTCTCTGTGCAGAATTTAATACTCTTTTGAATTTGTTTTAGTATTTAGTACGGTGAATAAATGTACCTTATGCTTATAAAATCGAGTGAAAATAAAATATACAATAACAAAAAGGGGCAAATGCATACCAAAGGATCACAACGTTGCACTGCAATGAACTGCTGCACTGAAAGAAGACATTTATTTGGTGTGGTACGGAATATCCAGACAGGCTTTTTTATTGCTGCAATTAGACTGAACTGAACTAAACGGCATTGCACGTTTGGAAACGACTACAGGCTACACTAAAGTTAATTGCCCCATTTATGAGTGCAGAAGTACAAAAGAATCCAAGGACAGAGCCGGGTTATGACTGGATAAATAGCTATGCTTCCAAAGAAAAACCAAACTGCCAAGCCTGGTGGATTCTTCAGGGAAAATACCAATCGTTCTAAGACTCTGCCCGTCCATGCATTGCAAGAATTTTCGAACTTTTTCATGTTCATGGTGTCACTAGTACGTCTTTCACATTTTTAAAGGCAAAAATATGAACATATTTTTAGAAGTCTTGAAAAGATTTCCGTTTTTTTCCTGTTTCTTTTCTTATTTTGTCAAAAATTTAACTCTTCTCAACTACAAACATCTTTTGAATATTTAAATATCATGAATGTAGATAAAATCTTTCAATTAGAAATTTAAAAAAAAACAATTTTTTTTATGTAGACTAAATTCAATAGATTCTTTTTTATATTTTTTATTGAACTGAACTTATTTAATGGTATTATTTTTTCATATAGTACTTATAAAATATTTTTTTTACTAGCCTCTCATAGGTTTGTTGACTTTTTAAATAGAAAAAGCTCCAGTGATGAATAAAATTTGCAATGATGCCAATTATGATAATATTAGCTCATGGATACTGCAGCAACCAGCAAAAAAATTGATAACAATATATTTTTTAGAAATCCATTTGTTAAAAATATAATAAATCGAAAATGTACTGAACCTCTCTAGATGTACGTGTATTAAATTAAACATGGTATATAAAAATTAGTAATAATTTAAATATATTATCATTTCTCTTAAATTATTAAAAAAATATATCACGATTTCAATGAATGCCCCTTTTTTGTCATAACAGATATAAAGTTATTAATTGGATACTTTTTTTTAATATTTTTAAGTTTAAACTATCAGATTCCACCATTTAAATAAAAATATGAGAGATATGTAAAAAAAATGATGAATTTGGTGATAAAAATTGTTCTGTTCTGAAGTAAATTGTATATTACAATTTGTTAGGTGTAAAATTACTAGGCTTAGAAAACTCAAGTTCGATGCGAATATTGATCTGCAGGGCTCATTTGCACAACTAATCAAATGAATAGCAAATTATAATACTTTAAATTCGACGAAGGTATTCTGGTAAGGAATATAAATATTTTAGAGATCAATACTTTTGATCTCTAAAATATTTTTATGTACAGTCTCTGAGACAAAAGCCACAAGCCATTTTATAGATCCTCGACCATGAATCCATTTGGCGCCAACATATTTCATATGGAATTAATTCCCAGCATCCTTAATGAAAGTGGTCGGTAGTTAGTTGGAGGGATCAATAAGATGTTATTCAATTTTGTGAAGAAAATAAAGTGCTTTCAAAAGTTCAAAAGAGCACCATAATGGAAGCAATCCTATTCAAAAAGAAATTCTGGATTAATTCGCATTTATTTAGGATCTGAGTTATAGTAAGTTGAACGCAACAGTATTGACATGAATAACAAGGTTGGTTGCTGAACAGGAAATCATAGGTAAGCACGGTCAAATTCTGATAAGTTTTCTGGCCCAGAACTTTGGAATGGTTGTTTAATAGACTGGCCTTACTATGTTCGGCCAACGTCTCAAAAAACAACTTCCACCGCTGGTCCAGTATGCTTGTCCCATGACCGGCAATCCAATGCAATTTTATGTTATATTGAGGACTGGATAATATATATTTCCACGTATCACATTGAGGACTGGATAATTTGACGATTCACGAATTACATTGAGGCTAAATAGGCTACTGATAGCCTGTTTTGTTAGCTGAGAGATTAGTCGCAAATATAGTTATTTTGTTGTTAGCTGAGAGGTTGATAGCATTCTCAACTGCCGGCCTAATGGTCCATAACTCGCCATGGAAATAGATAGAAAACTTCCACTGTACAGTTCAAGCGACGTATTGCCGACCAGCTGGATGGCAGCAAAAGCTGTAATACGAGGTCTGTTCAAAAAGTATCGCGAATTTTGAATTTCTGCGGGTTACGTATATTCGATTTTCGATTTTTTGTGGCGTTATTTTGATACTCATGTCTTTCACTTATGCCGATAAGTTCGGCCATTTTGAATGTTCAGTTCATTTTTGACAGCTGATTTGCTTGCAGGTGTTTTGGCTAGTCTTCGATTTTTGCCCATTCCAAAAAATGGATCAAAAAGTCTTTATAAAATTTTGCGTGAAAAACAAAATTAATTATGCGGACGCATTCCGAATGTTGACTGTGGCATATGGTGACCGAAGAAACGTTTATCGGTGGTACAAAATGTTCTAACAGGGCCGAGAAGATGTGAACGACGAAAACCGTGCCGGACGCCCGAGCACGTCAACAACAGACGAAAACATTGATGAAGTGAAGAAAAAAAGTATTGGCCAATCGTCGAATCACCGTTAGAGAAGTTGCTGAGGACTTAAACATATCGATTGGCTCGTGCCATTCGATTTCTACCAATGATTTGCGTGAGACGGGTCGCAGCGAAATTCGTACCAAAATTCCTCAATTTCCGCAATGACCAGGAGCTAAGGAGCTGTTGGAATCTGTCCGCAATGACCGAAATTTGCTCCAGAGGGTTATAACTGGTGACAAATCATGGTTTTATGGTTATGACGTGGAAACCAAAGCTCAATCATCCCAATGGAAGCTTCCGCACGAGCCAAGACCGAAGGAAGCTTGCCAAGTTCGGTCGAATGTGAAGGTTTTGCTTACAGTTTTCTTCAATTGCAGGGACGTGAAACATCATGAGTTCTTGTCACAGAGTAGAACAATCAATAAGGAATATTACCTGGAAGTTATGTGCAAGTTGCGAGAAGCAATCCGCCAGAAACGCCCGGATTTGTGGAAGAACAAAAATTGGCTTTTGCACCATGATAACGCCCATGCTCACGCATTGTTGCTCGTGCGCGAATTTTTGGCCAAAGACAGTATATCAAATTAATATACCCCTGTAACTTTTTCTTGTTCCCGAAAATGCAGAGCCCCATGAACGAACGATGCTACTCTACGGTTGAGGGGATAAAGACGGCATCGAAGGTGGAGCTGAACAAGATCACAAAAAATGATTTTTTAAAGTGCTTCGAGGCTTGGGAAAAACATTGGCACAAGTGTATAATATCTGCTAGGGATTACTTTGAAGGGGACAAAATAGATATTCATGAATAAATTAAAAATAAATTGAAGAAAAAAAACACAAAATTGGCGTACATTTTGAACAGACTTTGAATGGTTATCAATAGCTGCACTCGTCAATATTAGAACTGAATTACCGAGTGTATCCAGCCGTTTTAGAAAAAATTTCGTGTAGCTAGATGAATGGGTTTTTACCTGACTGGACCTGCCGAGTACGTAGACACCCAAAACTTTGCTCTTAATCAAGATTTCCAGTCTGGGTACTGTAAGGAGGTTGGAAAATCCTCCGAAAATGGCATTGGATCTCTTCACAAATCAAAGGGAAATGGAGGATGAATTGTTTGGGAGAGCAAAGATTTCCATAAATAAAGTTAATGCAAGATCTGTGAAAAGAGTGTAAAATAGGTTTTCGACAGTTTTAGTAAGCATAGAGCTCACCGGGAAAGTGCGGTGTGCGCCACTGACTAGTCAAATACAGCGGTTAACCGCTGCCTCGACTTGCTTCTGTTTGGCTACTATCATTCTAGTAGCAAGGCAATAAAGTAAGGTAATACAGCAGCGTACGAACCAGTAGGGCGTTAGCTAATTGCCCCGTTTTATCTAATCTGATATTTCGTACCAACCAGTAATATATAATAATACTCAGAATTTTCAAAGAACCTGTCGGATAGAGAGGGTAGGGGCCGGATATAAATCTATTTGAAAAAGATTTCCATTTCCTACAAGCATGGAGACACGATAGGTTTAAAGTATCTATCACCATCAAGTGTAAAAAAGCTCTTCTCAATAAAATAGTATTTTGTTTTCAATTTAATTTTTTAAAATTTATTTTTATTAAGTTTTCCCATTACTTTAGTTTTATACCATAAAGTGGTATCTATAATGGTTTTTTTAAATGTATCTATTTTTTTTAAATTTATTTTAATGTATTAATTTAAAAAAGTATTTTTTATTTAGAAATTTATTTGCTGATTAAAATTGGATCTTAATGAAAATCATACCGAAATATAATTTTTCATTACACTCGTAATCAAATAGGAAAATACAATGTAAATAGAGTACATATTTTTCGAAATTATCTTCAGCAAGTTTAAACTAAAATAAAGCCCAAACATCTTACAAAGGGCCTAGTCTTATTGTCTCTATAGTGACACAGTTACGATGCCAATTGGCGTCTTCATGTTTCGTATGGGATGACGTTAGTAGTTTGAGAATAAAATTGGTCGATCTTAAATAGGCAATAAGTAAGACAAAATAATAGTGTATAAAGCATATAAGAGTGTTGGAAAAAATTAAAATTACATTGTTGGTCTAGCCACTCCTCTAGGTTGGTAGTATTTTGCTAGTATACTATATGGATAATGGTGATTTGGATATTCTTTTATTTGGATAAGAGTACTTTCTGTACTCAGAATTTGAAAATGGTTATCAAGTATTTTTGTATTTTACAAAAATGGTTCCACTGACCTTCGACTTGAATAAACTATAGTAAAATATGAACAAATAAATGAACGAAGAATATTCGGTACTTAACATAAGAAGAAATAATTTCGAAGTCTCTTTGATTATGAATTCAGTGATTACAATTTAAATCACATCTTATTTAAGGAATAATAATTTTATTATTTCATTTCATCAAACGATTATCACATAAATTCAACATATTTATGCATTAATTTAATTTTTTTATTTTGAATAATCTCATTCTTATAGTATGCTTGAACGATTTTTTATATTATAGAGTCTACAAAAGTAAATTTCTATCTTAGTACATAAATTTAAAGGGCTTTATTCTTACACTTATTTTCTTTAATAAAATATATGAAAAGAGAGGAGTTTATTAAAAAAATTATACTAATTTTATTTTCTTATAAATATGTTTTTATAATAAATAGTATAATTTCGAATAAGAGTGATATGATTTCTTTTCAAAAAAGGCACGACTTCTTTTGCAGGAACGAATTCGATGAACCCAATTTTCGAGCACTTTTTCCACTAAATCAAGTCGTGTGTCATGAATAGCACGTTCAATATTGACTTCTAAAGCTTGAAGAGAGTCTGGTTTATTGCTAAAGACCAATGACTTCAAATAAGCCCACAAGAAATAGTCGAATGGTGTTAAATCACAACTTTTTGGAGGCCATTCAATGTCACAATTTCTTGAAATAATCGAATCTCCAAACTTTTCTCACAATAATTCGGTTGTTGCACATGCTGTGTTGCACGTAGCCCCGTCTTGTTAGAACCAAGATCAACTTTTTCCAATTTCGGCCATTAAAAGTTGGTTATAATCGATCTATAACGCTCTCCATTGACAGTAACGGTGTTACCAGCTACATTTCGAAAGAAGTACGGACCGATGATTCCACCAGACCAAAAACCACACCAAACTGTCAATTTAGGTGAATGTAATGGGTGTTCATGAATAATTTGTGGATTTTCTTCGCACCAGAATCGACAGTTTTGTTTATTTACCGCACCACTCAGATGAAAGTGAGCCTCATCGGAGAAGATGATTTTCTTAAAAAAATCGTTATCGTTTTCAAGTTGTTCCAAGACAAAATCAGCAAATTCACGACGTTTACGGTGATCCAATGGCTTCAGTTCTTGAGTGATAACAATTTTATACGGATTCAAGCCCAAATCCTTTCTCAAAATCCGCCAGGTTGTGGTTTGAAACAGTCCCAATTCTTGAGAACGTCTTGGAATCGACAAATTGCAGTCTTCAGCAACACTTGCCTGAATGGCAGCAATATTTTCATTACTTCGAGCGGTTCTTTGTCTTATTGGCACTTAAACATTATTAAAGAAAATGTACGCTCAAAATTTTTAACGATTCGACGAATAGCGAGCACAGTTGAACGATTATTACGACCATAAAATGGCAAAAGCGCACGAAAAGTTGCAATTGGAGAACGATTATTTTGATAATCAAATTGAATAATTTGTAAACGTTATTCTTGGCTAATCTCTTTATGAAAAAATTTTAAACATTATTTAATACAATGGAAAAAAAATTACAGATCATGACATATTACAAATGGCCAAAAAGTTACTTAGAAATCATATCACTCTTATTGGAAAACCCTATATTTGTAAGAAATCTTAAGCATTTAAAATACTCTATAAAATAATTCTTGGCAGTAAACTGACTCTAACCTGCTGAGATTAAAATGTGCATGGACCTTTCACAATAAAATGAAACATAAATTCTATTATAGAATTTGGTATAGTTTTTGTAAACAAAATATATCAAATACTAAAAATAAACCATAAGTAAAAAAGGGATTAATTTAGTTTTTTTTTAACTCAAGAATGAGTTAAGTGTAAAATTCATCTTTCAGCATTTTATGTGCTATAATAAATTGATTTTCTTATTTTGATAAGGATCTTAAACTTTAACAAAATATATAAATATAATCATTAATTCGTATAAACAATAATTTAAGGTATTTTATAGGTACAAGTATCTCAATTAAAATTTTCTATTTTGCTATAAAATAAAATATTCTTTGACAGTTTTTATTGCAAAAATTTATTTAAAAATAAAAAAAGATTAGAATCAATTATAAAATAACTGAAATTACATGATACTCCTATAAAATTTGAAGAATTTTTTTTAAACATATTGAAATGTTACGAACCAATTTTAGCATGATTGCATAATTATTACGTTTATTACCACAATAATATCAGCATGTATGTTATGTGTATGGTTTTGGCATACTAATCTAACTAAGTAGTAGATTGGAATCCTGTTCATTATCATTTATAAAAGTAATATAGGTTTTAACTTAGGAACGGCAGGTGGTATTTGGTTTTTGTATGCGGGACAGAATACTATTTGCCATTTAATTTTCCAAGTGCTACCTGATCACATTTTCCGGAACGTAAACAAGGCAAAGAGAGTTTCCATGTAAGAGTTTCTGCATGATTTTGTTTCTTTACATCCGTTCCATTTCCATTCATACTTATAATATTATAATGGATGGGTTTCCTTTGTACCATTTTTTCTGGGCTTATGAAGAGAATTCAATACATTTTCTGTTGATTGAATGAGCACCAACCGAATTTTGAAAAGATTGCAAAATATGAGAATTCATATTTTTCTAAGTTCCGACAGCTCAACATCCTTTGCACTATAGTTTATTTACATATTTTTGCAATTGAATCAGTAAATGGTAAAAATATTCTAAATTCAAAATACCTCATGGATTCGACTGTAGAGCATTGGGTTTAATTTAAAAATACACTGAAACATCTTCGTGCATCGTTTGTATAAATTTTATTTTGTTACAAAGCTGGTTTCTTGCCAAAAGTGCCGATGAGTTTATGTATTAACCAGAAACATTGAAACTTCAAAAATATGTACGAGCATAACTAAGAGCGAAACGCGCTAACACAGATGCTAGAAAAACGCCGAAAGAACTGAGCATGAGGGTGCTACCACCTGTATTTGTCGATATTTCATGGCAATGGATATGCATAAAGGTTCATACAAATCCAACATGATCATAAAATATTTTCCTAGTGGCAGTGTACATGAGTATAAGCCGTCGACGATGGTACTCTTTAGAACACCTGAAAATTGAAAAAGCTTCCAATATACCGTAACGCAATAGAACTGATCCCTTGATTACGTGCTCACACATTCATGGGATTACGGCGCGACGAACAGGACCATCTCTGTTCCCAATGAATCCACTTTGCTGGAGTTTTATGCTCTCATTTCAGACCTGTATCCAAACGATAAGGCTGAACGGAAATCGTAATTTTTTCCTGCCGTTTTCTCCAAAACTCACGTCGAGCCAATATCTGGTGAAAATGAGATTATGAATTCATTCATAGGAAATGAAATAGAAATTACTTCGGTACGTTTCCCCTACTGCTATGAATATCAAAAGTCATTCTCATCTATAGTTGGTTTTTCTATCGGAAAATGACTTTATTAGCACTCATAAAAGAATAATAAGGCGGTCAGGGCAGATGACTAAAACATGTTCTTTTTAAATTATTACAACACTCCTCTTAGCAGTAAGAGTCAAAATTTCCGTTTCAATTGGTATCCTTAAACAAAATTATGCTAAATAATTTGTGAATATTTTCTTTGTAGACTTATACCAATCATTTTTATCGGCAGTTCCAATATAAACCGATGCAAACCTATTTGTGTATATATTAAGGATAGAAATGATTTATTTTTAACCATATACCCATAAGTTATTTGTTTTTTTTTTATATTTTTATGACGTTCATAAAAAAAATTGATTAAATTTTTTTAAAAAACACACAAATAGGTATCCAATTATTATATTTCGAAATGCATTTCGATACTACATATTTGAATTAACCAAAACTATTTCTTATAAAATAAAACCATTTCCATATGTTGATTTTATTGCCTCCCCTTAAATTGGCTCTAACTTTTTGGATATTCAGTATTTTTGTTATAAAAAGACACATTTTTTTATCATAGAAATGAAAATTGATATCAAATGAAAGGATTTCTTTCTTACTAAAATCTTTCTAATTTTATCTTAATTAAAAAAAATTAAGCTTTTCGACAAAATGATTTAGGATATGCTGTATTTTTGCTGAAAAGTTATTAAATTAATTTTAACTTTTAATAAAATTTTATTCAAATAAATAATAAAATTTTTATATTAAAAGCTTTTAAAAAATTAACTTTTTATAGCAATCAATTAAATGCAAAATTTTGTTTCGATTTTTAAATGAAAGTGCAAGTTTTTTTGTATATGTTTACTTTTGTTATTGTGTGAAAAAATTATAAGTTTTGTGTTCGTGTTTTAAGGTGAATGGAAGATGAAGGTAATGAAAATTGGCCATATTTACAATATGGAGTAGCATAAAATAAAATACCTCAATAATAAACGCAAAAATATGCCCAATTGGGCCTAATAGTTATTGGGGAATCGATCTAAATAGTTTTGCAGATCAAAATCGAAACTAATGCATGGAAAAATCATTTCTGAAAGTCAGCAAATTTAGTACTCACCAAAAACGTTTTTTTTGCAAATTTTAAAAGCACATAAAAATGACTATTGAGTAAGAATTTTAGGAAAAAAATTCTATGAGATTATAAAAAACCTAAAACAATAACAGTAGCATCATTATATATCGTTTACTGAATTTTTAATTAATTACAACTCCATATAATATTTTAGTTGACTTCGTGGTTTATTTCTGTTAAAGTGCAAAATAGTGTTCATGGAATAAATGTGATAGATGAATTACAATACAATATATAAAAACAAGAAATTTAGATATAATTATTACGTGTAAGGAATATGGCATGGATGAATTTTTGCCAAAACACAATACTGTAAGTCCAGATGGGTTTGAAAAGTGTGTTAGAATATTTCGTTATTAAAAAACATCAAGTTGTGAACAGTAACGATCAGCATCGACCGTATAATCTCATAGTGGATAATACCCCTCCGATCCCACCAACAACACAACATAACTTTCTTATGATGCACGTTATCTTTGGATGTAGTCGGTGGTGTCTCCGCTTTGTAAACATTTGCCCTTTTTCTTACCACATGTTTATAAACTATCCACTTTTCATCACCAGTCACCAAGCGGTCCAGAGACAGTTTCCTTTTGTGACGAGCAAGATTTGAAGAACATATTGAATTTCGATCCATGAAATTTTTTTCGCTTAATTTGTGTGGCACCCAAACAGAGAGTTTGGACACAAAATCAAGCCTTTTAATTTGCTCTAAGGCAGTAGTCAGATAAATTCCAAGCTTGAAGGGTACTTCTGTGGAATTTAACATGGGACTTGTACTGATCATGCTGCGTAGCACTTCGTTATTGACATTTGATGGCCTTCCTGATCTGGGTTCAAAGAAAAATCACCCGAACGAAATTTCGCAAACCATCTTTGGCATGTCCGAGCTTTACTGCGTCTTCTCCAAATACTCCACAAAAGTTTTTTTTTATACAATGTCTTAAGTACACTTTTTCTTTATACATGTTAACTGTTTTACAAGTTTAAAAAAACTGACAAAAATACAAAAAATGTGTAGAAACCATCAATCATATAGTAATCTAATAGTTTTAATCGATTTTAGTTAAATCAGAATTCTCGCTAAGAATTGACAATGCATACAAGTGCAAGTGTTCAGAAACGACAGAACTTTCCCTTACACCCAATATTTGTATCCTTTTTAAAATCAATCGATCCACAGCAGCTATCCCACTTCCTATTTTCGTACAGTTTGATATGGTGACATCCTTTCGTCCACTAGGAGGGATGGTCATTATGTCCATTTCGAATTGTTGTCTTTGACCAATATATTAATCAACGATTGATTTGTCCTTCCGAAAGGTTACATTTTTTTGTTGCACAAATGACAACGGGATAATAACATTAAAGTAGAATGGAAAGAAAAGTGATTTTGGGAATCACCCACAACCCCTAGGATGGTAGTCCGTAAGCTAACGAATGTACTACCGGGTCAGTTTTAAAAATACCATTGATACTATTTTATTCACTATCCACTTTAAAGTATAATAGTAAGTAAAATACGTTCCTGTAAATTTCTAAGGATATTCTAGGCATGTGTATATGACATAAGAATATCTGTGAAGTACTATAAGTTTTAAATAAAATTAAAATACTTAATCAAATGCAAGAGAATTAAGACTTTGAGAACTTTTTGATTCGTCATTTGCTGAATGGAGCACAAAAAATGTTTTTATTTTTTTATTTTGGCGCAGCAAAAGCGCGCCAAACAAATTGGTTCTAAATAAAACTAAAATGTACGATAATATACACGTATCCCTTATTGCACCGAAAACTAAGATGATCAATCAACTCAGACATTATCTGATAAATTTATTTATTTTGCATGAAAATAGAAATAAAAATTATGTATCTATTGAAAATTTTATGAAAAAGAAAGTTTTCAACGGATTATATAAAAATACTATTTAAAAATTCACTATATTAATGAAATTTTATTTGGTAAAAAATATCTATAAAACTTAAAAATAAATATTATGCTATAATAGTATAAATTCACAATTTTAAAAATCTGAACATAGTTAATACTTTGTATTTTGAAATAATGAAATTGTACTTCTATAATTATTTTAGTATATATAAAGCTGCATTTAATTCCATAATAAAATTTATAAAATAACAGCAAATGCTAAAAAAATAAATTACCAAACGGAAAAAAAATGTGCTTAAGTAATATTATAAATTTTTTCCCATTGAAAATGAAAGCATTTTAGAATTTGTAGTTAATTTTTGTCTGATCTTAAGTATCTTTAGTTCAGCTACTCGTAGTGATTGTTAAGTGCAGAACATCCCCATAAGGTTAAATTTTGTACACAACTCTTGAAAACAAACTTACATAAATACTGAAAATATCTTTTATGATCCACCTACCTACTCTACTAGTTGTGTTTCGGAAGAATAAGAGCTTAATAATAAACAATGCAGCATGTGCTTCCAAAGGATAGTAAAATGTGTTGTCGGAACATAGAAGGTCATAAGAAGCTTAAAACGAAAACTTTCTCCGACAATGACCAAAATGGAAGCTGTACATCTGCCGTAGTTCACGGCACTGGCCACTGTCTATAGCATAATGTCCAGAATCCATACATAGTCCAATTATTGTCTTCTGCTTGTAAAACGAATGTTCAACACTCTAAAAGCTACCCCAAAGGCAAAAAGATGGTTTTTTTTAAAGCTCATCATTTCAGCAGTTTTTCTCTTTTTTCACTTTCTAAACTTCTGTAAAATTTTCTTGTTGCATTCTCATAATTTCTATAAAGAAAATCTATCACTTTATAGTGATAGATTTTCTTCATAGAAATTATGAGAGTGCAACCAGAAAATTTATTTTTACTTTATCATATTTAGATGGCGAAAAAAATAAGAACGAAAAGTAAAGTCCCATTTTTAGATATGAAATTTGTTTTATGAATGAAAACTGATGCTTTGAACCTCAAAATTATTATTCTTTATTTTTATCGTTAAATATCTATCGTTATGAATAATAATAGATTTTTTCTATAGTATCCACACTCCGAAAAAAATCGTCTATTTATTATGATAGTGTAATAAATTGTTAGTATTATTATCAAAGTTGGAATTGATAAGAAAACTATCTCGTTATCATATTCTTGAATACATGAACAAATCTCTTTTCTATTCGAATGATGAAATGTTTTTCGCCTTTGAATGAGGATGGCTCATAAAAGGCCACTTCATGATTTTGATTAATAGCTGCAAACTTATTTTATCTGACTAGCTTTGGATAAATACTCTCATGTAACCTGATAATTAAGTACATAATCTATGATGGATTCATAAATAATCTGTAAGATTTTGTATACGACATCGATGATATATTCAATATTATTGAAGTGTGAGTATGAATATTTTTGATGGAAGAGACTATTTATATTAAATTTTACATTTTATTATTTTCTTATGAATTTAAGCGTTTACTCGAAGCATACACATATACTTCTACAACGAACATTGGAAAACATTCATCTATCAATAAGATTTGGCGGCAATTGTCAAATAAACTTACTTAGGAATGAGCAATATCAATTTAAAAACTTTATAAGCAAAAATTCAATATCTGCAAGAAAGATGAATTTTTTAAAGGCTGACTTATTTTAGAACTAGAAAGAAATATATTAATTAGTGCAGGGTACGTTTTATGTTCCAGGTCGAAGTTTTTTTTAATAATTTTTAAATAAAATACTCTTTTATAATTTATATTTTATTGATTAATTATATGATCTTTAGCATTATGTATGGAATATAATTTTGGTTAAATACCCGTTTTTGGTCTCGGGGGTCAAATGCCACATTTTTCACAGACTTCTGGTGATATTTCAGCACGTCCGCTTCAAATGTTGTCCTTAAGCATCGAGGTTTTGGTTGGTTTGTTAGTGTATACCTTTTGCTTAAATTATCCTCATACGAAGAAATCAGAAGAGTTGTATGGCCAGTTAATGTCACCATTCCTTAAAGTGTCCCCTACCGAAGAAATCAGAGGATCGCGTAGACCCAGTAGATATCACCACTTTGACATTATTCGGCAGGGAAAAATTTCTCTCAAAATTTTCATCATAGCATGAGCTGTGGTCCTTTTAGAACCACATATTTTTAGACCTAATTGATTCAATTCGGGCAGAAAAAATTTCTCCAACATGTCCCGATAGCGGTCACCAGTAACTGTTACAGCATTGCCTCTAGTATCCTCAAAGAAATATGGGCCAATGATGCCGCCGGCCCTAATGCTATACCAAATAGTTATGAGGGTGTAGTGGTATTTGGTATAACAGTTGAGGGATTTTTAGTACCCCAATAGTGGCTATTCTGTTTATTAAGAAAGCTAGCCAATTCGAAGTGTACTTCGTCGCTCATAATGATTTTATGCCAAAAATTGTGGTTGTATATACCGAGCTGTAAAACTGTAGCACTCCAATCTCCCTTCTATTCATTTGCCTGCAGCTGTTGTGTTAATTAAATTTTATACAGGTAAAAGTGCAAGTATTTTTGAGAACTTTTATTAAATATGATGAAGATATGCCCCGTTCTTGTGCACGGCATCGATGAGAGGTACCTGGACATTCATCAACAATTTTTCCCACTGCATCAATTTTTTCAGGTGTACGTTTGCTTAATTATCGTCCAGTCATCGCTTTATCTCCCAGTATTTGCATATATTCAAATATTTTTTATTATACGCTCAATGGTTGACTTACTCCGCATATGATTAACACCAAAAAACACACGTTATTTTCTCCGTGTATTTATATTGTAATTGAACTATTATTTAAATAAAATATTTTAATAATGTTAAGTTGCTGTTGTAGCATTAGATGCTATATTATAAATTGCTACGGACCACTTTTTATGACTGTTAAATGTCAATAAACAAGTATTATTCAAACCAAAATAGCAGGTAAACAAAATCGACCTGTAACATAAAAACCACCCTAGCTTTGGTATTGATATCTTAAACTATAATCTAAGATACATTTTATCTATTAGTGTAAAATAATGATAATTCAAAAGCATCTAAATGTACTATAATAATACTGTGTTTAGATGAGCATCACATAACGAGCTCCCAATATTAATTTTTCATACAATTTTATAAAAATTGTAACACTTATGTTATAAACCTACATCCTCAAATCAATCATTCGGTAGAGGAAAAACGTCAAGATTCACTGGATTATCTTATAATTCTTAGGATCAGGAGGTGGATTTGTTGTGAACCAACTCTTTTGAAAATTCAAATTGGCAAGTCTTACAGTACGTTCAAAAAAATCCATTATTTCATAGAAAATGTAAAATTGATCAAAAATTGCCCCCGAATTCAAATTTAAATTGACTGAGCAGCAAAACATCCTTTCAGATTTAAAATTCTTGGTATAGCGTTTGTACAATATATGTGCAAATATTTTGGTATAACATTTCTACTGTAACAAAATATTTTATTGTTTTAATTACGTAGAAGAAATGCGCAACGGGAAAAACTTTATAATAAGGCAATAAAAAAGAGAGAATAGTAGATTCTGTGTGTATATGTAACAGTTCTTAAAAAGGAATATTCCATTTACTTATCAGATATAAATTTTAGTTATTTTTGCCAATAGCAGACACTTCCTTTGATTTTTTTAAATTTAATTTGCTCGCGGGCACAAATATAAAAACCCTCAGTCAGTACCCACTAAGTGTGTCAGATTATAATGTCAAAGTTATAATGATCAGCGAATCCTGTAAGATCTTCAAAAGTGCTTAAGATATAAAATTCAAGTTAATTATAAAATTTACTGCCAACACAATTCTTAGTATAACGAAACCCGCTTTCATTTACGTGAACCAGTAAAATTTGCCACTTTTAAAAGCAAAAAGGTTGAAAAAGTCCATCAAAGACGCAGTCAATTTTCCGAATAATCGTTCCTTTACTGAATCGATTTCGCAATTTCACATACGAGACCTGTTCAAAAAGTATCGCGAATTTTGAATTTCTGCGTATTACGTATATTCGATTTTCGATTTTTTTTTATCGCGTTATGTTGGTACTCATGTCTCTCACTTATGCCGATAAGTTACGCCATTTTCAATGTACAGTTAATTTTTGACAGCTGCATTGCTTGCACGTATTTAGGCACGTCTTCGATTTTTACACATTCCAAAAAATGGATTAAAGAATCTGTTTCGATGGAATACGGTGACTGCGGCTATATTAGTATGTTTTTTGGGCAAATATTCGCGCACAAGCAACCATGCGTGGGCAGGAGCGTTATCATGGTACAAAAGCCAATTTTTGTTCTTCCACAAATCCGGAAGGCGTTATCATGGTGCAAAAGCCAATTTTTGTTCTTCAAATCCGCTTTTCTGGCGGAATGCTTCGCGCAACTTGCGCATAAATTGCAGGTAATATTCCTTATTGGCCGTTCTACCCTGTGTTAAGACACCACGCCCCTGCAATCGAAGAAATCTGTAAGCAAAACCTTCACATTCGACCGAACTTGGCGCGCTTTTTTCGGTCTTGGCTCGTGCGGAAGCTTCCATTGGGATGATTGAGCTTTGGTTTCAACGTTATAACCATAACCCATGATTCGTCCATCAGCTATGACCCTCTAGAGCAAATTTTGGTGTCCCGCGGACAGAGTCCAACAGCTCCTTAGCAATGTTAATGCGATGTTGTTTTTGGTCGAAAATGGGCAAAAATCGAAGACGAGCCAAAACACGTACAAGCAAAGCAGCTGGCAAAAATTAACTGAACATTCAAAATGGCCGAACTTGTCGGCATAAATGAGAAATATGAGTACCAACATAACGCCACAAAAAAATCTATAATCGAATATAAGTAAACCGCGAAAATTCAAAATTCACGATACTTTTTGAACAGACCTCGTTTATTGTAACTGCCAAAAGCAGAGGCTCTTATTTCCCTGTTTATTTTCTATAGCCTAACTGAAAAGTATAGTTAATCAAAATAACCCGATGGCGATCACAGATTCTATAATGGTGTCTGTAATATTGATTCGGTAATTAATTACTTTAATAACACTAGACTCGGATTCCCATTCGAAATTTTTTTGTTGTTGCGTCTATGAAGAAGAAAAAAATTCCAATAGATCCTCGTTATCAATATTCAGTTAGCAAACCAACATTTTTATATTATTGGTTTTTTTCTGATATTTTATTTTAAAATAGAATTTACAATAAACCATGCGTTTGTTAGATAACTGGGTACCATGTACTATATGCCTATCAACATAGTATTCATGCTAAAATGGAAATAAAATATAATAAATAATATAATTCTTTATAAAAAGGATTTCGTTATATAAGGATATTGATATCTTTATTAATAGAATAGTTATTTATTTATTATTATTTTATTTAATTACAACATTTAATATAATTTGTTAATTTTTTTTTTGATTATGTACATATAGACTTTATATACTCGATTTATGACTTTCTAATTTTTCTCCTTTTTCAGAATTTTCCTTTCTAACAAATACGGCCTTTATTTTTTATCTACTATTATCCAAAGTTTGTTGGGATATATATAGATTGTTTAAGTATAAAAATAAGTTATTATAACTCAGCAACATGCCTTCCAGTAGCTCTCGACTACAAGACGTGTCGGATAATTTATCGAGATTTAATTATACATGGATCCATCTTTAATAAGCGGCAGGCATAATTCTTCTTTCAACTGTCGTGAATTTGTACTTCGTTGATAAGTTGTATACTTAATAATTTTTTTTTGTTTTCACAAAATATATTATGTGCAGCTAAAGCACTAATGTGTAATATATTGAAAAAATATTAAATACCACCGTTACGCTTGCCTTGTATTGTATATCGTCCCAACAATTCAACCAAAATGTCGAAATCTACTTTTCATATTAATATATTTTCTTCCATCATATCAAAACATAGTTGATTGCTCTTTGTAATTTTTCTCAGCATTCATTTCGTTATAAAATTATGTTTTATTTGTTTTTAAAGTGTGTACAACCGTTAGATCCTATGAACAAAGCTGTTTCGCCAAATATTATGAGGCGAAGAAATTACCCATTGTAATATTTCTACCCGGAGTTACCCATTCTACCCATTATAATATTTCTACCCGGTCTTTAATGGAAAATATTGCGCAAATATTGTTCTTCGACGATATGGAAGAAGTTGTTTATCGATGGTCAATTTTGATCAATTTTAATTTAGAATATTTCAAAATTGGTGAATTCCCGTTGTCACCCGGTGTAGAGTAATCCTCATTGTTCGTTGTTAGAATTATTTATACCAGACATAATGATAATCTCCAGTAATATGTAAAATTCTTTCAGTGTTATATCTTTTAGTACGACCTGGTTTTTGTAGGGTTCTGCTGGTTGTATTTTTCATACCTCGAAGTTACTTTTTTATACGTGTGACACGATAATATCGACCATTTCGTACATAAAAAACCACTTAAATATAGCCGAAACTAACAGTGGTTTTGTATTTCTTTTAGAACCACATTTTTGGCAAAATAATTTTATCAACAGAAGTTTGAAGCTCGGGAGAAGTTGGTATTCAACTCCATTCCGTTTGAACTTTGGAGACGAAACGCACAGAATCTTAAAACACACTAGGTTCTCCAATTTCGACCAATTTTATCTAGCGATTTACCATAACCTCATTCTCTCTAGATATAAAAGCATCTACCTCTTTTGTTGCAAAATTCGTTCTTCACCCCTGCCTTTTGCAGGAAAATTCTGCCCAAAAATTTGGTGCAAATATGCTCCTTTCTCTTATTCTATTAACTTTCGTAAGAAACATTTTAGAATTCATAATTGTTTTACGCTCCTTTGTGTTTTTTTTTTGTTCCGATAATTCCTCCATTATTTTTTCGGGAAGTTTCCCAATCTTGAAATTAAAATAAACAAATATTTCATCAGAAGTTTGTTCGTATTCACTGAGCAATCTTTTGCGTTACAACATACATAATTGCGACGAGAACGAGTAACAATTTACTCCTCGAATTAAATCGTCTTTCTCATTTTTAGGTTTTGGACATGTTGTAGATAAAAGCAAGCCTACTCAGCTACGCACACATACTAGAAGAAAGCACACGTTCAAGAGTTGAAACTGTCCAAGCAAGACTTGAAATTGCGGTTGCCTCCAAACAAGACTGTGAAGATTAACCCCTTTAAAAATTAACAAAATAGCAGCTGATTGCTGTTGATGCTGAGAAAACATAGATACAAATTTTTCTTCTTCTCGGAATATTTGTTTGTTTGTAAGGTCCCTTATAATTGTGTCAGGAACCACTTCATAGCGCCACGACCGTGCGAGTATTTGGCAACTTCATAGTACGTGTGCGAAGCTATCTGAAAGAAACTGGGTTCTATGGTGAGTAGAATAGAATATTGATAAAATTTTTTTATATTTTGTAGACCAGATTGATATGTTGTAGAAGTTTAAATAGGGGACTAGGGAATGTAGTTGTTGGACAATGGTCCTGCCCGTGAAGTGATTCTTGGTTATCTTGCATTCATATAGAATATGGATGATAGTGAAATGTGTGCGTAAGCAACAATTGTTTGTCAGGATTGGCGAGAATTGGTTTTACAGAAAAGGAAGTTAGGAGTGAATGTCCAATGCGGATTTTTTGAGCTATATTTTGATTTTGAGCTATATTAGTAGGGAGGCAGATTGGGAAAGACTACGATCACTGATCGACGGAGTATTTCTCCAGCCAACTTGATAGCACTTTCATTGCACAAAATTTCTATCCACCGCAACTCGACACTCCTATTGCTAAGTAGACTATGATAAATTACGCTAAGTACTGGGTCACTCGATAGCTTGCAAATAGCTTTAAGGACGCCAAGACTGACCCTAAAAATAATTGCACTCCGTTGGTTGCGAATATTGGTTGTAATTTCAATAGCTGCCTGATTCCACAGGCAATTGAGATACCCAGGATCTTCCCGCGCGGGCAACTGAGGTATCCAGTATTTTCATGGAATCTCTTGGGTTAAATGAGAAGGGGTCTAGTGACGAATCATACACAATACATCTTGTTTCCCTGCCAACATGAAGACAAGGTGGGTTTGATGTACAGATTACCGCACCGTTTATGCTGCTCCGAGTGTTAATGTTGCGAATGGCGTTATTAATTTGTTGTAAAGGTTCAGTGCAAGTACAAAAATATTGTTAGCATATACACATATACAGTAGTTGAAGGATGATAGAAGATGGGAAGGAAGTTAATATATATATTGAATAGGATCATTGATAGGAGGAAAAATTACGGTTGGCGCGTACCGTGAAGGTTCTACCAGTTAGTTAGGAACGTAGAAGTGCTAATATTGCAGAGTCTACTCTCCTATAAGAGTACCCTGTATGGGTAAATTTGGTTATACGCCTTTTCTAAATCAAATGACAGTAGCAAGTTACATAGTCTATGTTTGTAGCAATTATGGATTGAATGCTGGAGTTTAAGTAGCATACTCAGAGTTCCTTTTCCCGACCTGTAGGTATATTGTTAAGGATTGAGTCTATTATCAAGTGCGTAGTTAAGTTTTGTAGCCACGATTTTTTCGAGAATCTTGGAGGTACAAGGTAGTAATAAAATTGGTCTAATAATATTAGCCGAAGAATGGGAGAGATTTTTCTTGGGAACTGCAATGGCTGTTGCAACCTTCCGCAATTTGGGAAAATAGATATTTCCCGAATTTTGTTAAAGAAATTGATAATTCTAATCATAAAAGTTGAAAGTGTCTCTTTAATCAATTTAAAAGAAACCTTGTCCCTGCCAAGTTTGGTTCCCTTGAAGGAACTCAACGGAAAGTTAAACTCCGCTATCATAACGGCCTATTGAGCTTCATTTTATCTACAACCGGGCGTTCGCACTAACGCTCCTGAATTTCATAGTCAAATAGACCCCGAAATTGTCTATGCTCATGTAGGGGGTCAAAAATTCTTCCAAGAATCGTCCTCTCAAACGCGGATAAGTGTGTGTATAGTTTTTTCTGAGATAGCAAGTTTTCGAAGAATACTTGAGGACTGGTATGAATAGTATCTTGTGCAGCAGTTAAGGGATTTTTACCACCACATTGTTAACGCCTATGACGCTCAACCCCAAATAAGAAAATAATTTAACTTGTTAAAAGCTATAATTTCCTGTCTTTGATGCCGACGCTGCCACCATCCACTTTGTTTTATATTCATTTATGTGCAGCCTAAGATTTTTTGACACATAATGTCGATATTGTCGGCGTATGCTAAAATCTAGGCAGAACTAATGAGAATGATACCCCTCAAGCTTACTCTTGAATTACAAATCACTTTTTCCAGCGCCAGATTAAAGATAACCAACGAAAGTGCGTCTCCTTGCCAGAGAACATTGTGCATGTTAAATGGCTCTACTTTTACTCTACCTCTCATACTAGTCATGGTCAGTCTAGTTAATCTTATCAATTTTTTTTGGGATACCAAACTCAATTCACCTTGGCTATGGTGTTGGATGAAATTATGGTAGATCAAAAAAAAATTGATAGTTTTTCAAACTGTGGAATATTCCAACGTTAACCATATTCCAACAGTTTTTCATCGACTACCGCAGAGAGAAGGTCTGATTTATTACTAATTTCCCTGGAGTGATGCCTCTCTAATATGTGGCAACAAGATTTTATGTAAATGAGGCTCCCTTATTTAGTAAGATAGCATAGAAAATCTTATAGACGGTACTCAGTAATATTATTGCTACACTCGTTGAAACTTCCTTTTTTCTATTGGACAAATAATGCTAAAGTGCCAGTCTTCGGACATTGATTCACTTGGACCATTAATTGCTGCACGTTTAGTGTAGTGCGTCTTCTTCATACTTACGAGTACCTAGTTTAATGGGGATCCCTCGACATCGGGCAACTTACAGTTCTTCAGTCGATGAATTGGTTTTGTCGTTTTAGGAGTTTATAGAAAATATTCTTCCAAACGACTTAGTAAACCCATTTGGCCGTAAATCAGATCGCCCTCTTTGCTTTGGCATAGTGAGTATCGTAGTCTAAATCGACTTTACGCACCTGATGCGGTTGCGCCATATATTTTTCAAATTCATAGACGTGTTCGTTCTCCCAGGCTTTTTTTGTTTGTTTATGATGGCTGCATCCAATTCAACTTCGTACTTCATACGAATACGTTCGTCTAGCAGGGCGCCCTTGTTGAGACGAACTTCTTGTTCTTAGGCACCACTCACCACGCCAACAATATTTCATTTACCTCTGCTAACTGGGTAGGTCTCAATCCGTTATCTTTGATATGCTCATGCAAGCTTTAAATACCGATATAACGGCTGATCACAGGGTTCCTCGCTCTCTGGGTATTTAAGTACCCACATATGATTTTTGTGTCATACTTAGGACAGGCATCGAGATCTTGTTCGATGAAACCCGTCGTTTTCCACGAGTTTTTAATGTTTCCATACTCTTATTTTTCAAACCCGCGTACTTGAGCTGGCTTAGCAGTGCCTAGGGATTTACAAGATTCCTTACGGTAGCTCAATGAGCGGAGTACAAACCAAGGTACTCTTAAAACAAAAATTGGTACTACGGGAGTCGGGGTGACCCATGGTGTTGCAATACACTATGCTCGACAATGGTGAGGCGCTTAGGCAGCAACCCATATCGCGGGTACGGTCTACGAATCGCTGGTGGGAGTTACTGGTAATTTGAGGTTTAGATAGTCCTCGCCACAAATAGTTGAAGTAATCAGCTTGTAACTGGTTACTAACTGTAAACTGTCAGTAATGGTGGTGCGTTGATTGAGCGTAACTCAATCCCTATAGTCGTAGGCGACTCGTGGTTTTACGTTGTAGACAACTAGGTTACGTTAATTAACAATATATATGTTAACTGTAGGAAATTAGTCTCTCATTATGTCGCATATATTGATCACTCAAAAAGAAGTCATTTTAATATTTCCGTAGCAATATTCAATTGGCATGCTCCATATTCAATCTCTTTGCACAAAATTGCTAAAAATGCTTCTGATCAAGAACAAATACGCGTACATTTTTTATTAAATTTGTTTTGTTAATATATCCCGTATTCATAAAATTTCCAATATAGCCTGAACTCGATAAATTTTAATTTAAAGATATTTCATCGAAGATTAATAGCATTTCTTTTCCTTTTCCACTTAGTAAATTTGCTTTATTTTCTATTCCATAAGAAATATCTTGTTTAAATCCAGGTTAAATGTTTTTATAACATGCGGCTATTTATACAGCCAACTTGGATGGTGGGTAGGTGGTACTATAAAATATTTCTTAAGAAATTATTTGCAGTAGCAAAGCGGAAAAAAATACTCGTTCAAAATTTGTTGGCTTCACGATTTTGTTGTACTCGTATAAACGGGGGTCTAGTAATTTCTCGTCCATGTAAAAATCCAAACTATTCCGAAAACATCTTCTATCAAACAAATATGTACTCACTCAGTTTTAAATAAATAAATTTCCGTATTTTAGTATTCTTACCAATCGAAATAGAAATCAATTTGAATATTTGTTTAAAAAAATGATACATT
The DNA here is from genome assembly GCA_958298945.1 of Atherix ibis. NCBI lineage: Eukaryota > Metazoa > Arthropoda > Insecta > Diptera > Athericidae > Atherix > Atherix ibis. Next base: position 66,370,840 of record OY282607.1, read on the forward strand.
TATATTTCTTATTATTTGTACAGAATATCTAATGTTATATAAATAAAATTTTCTTTAGTAATTTTAAAATTTCTTTAAAAGATAAATTGCAAAATCCACGAATATAAATGTCTATAATTTGATCGTTATGTGGTCACGTACAAGAATTTTCCATTTCCAAGACTAACAAAATTTGAAACGAATCATTTTTTTGTAAAAATATTCTAATCACGAATTCAATTAAGTAGCAATTTCTATTTAGGCCTTGAAACATTTTGACGATGTCAATCAATAGAATTGCCTCTAAAATTGATTTTTTATACGATTTTAAGAATAAATCTAAAATAATATCTTCTTCACTAAGTAATGAGATTGTTGGTATCTTTCTTTATATTCTTTTATTTTTTGGGATACTATATCTAAATTGGATATCCTCCCCACTCAAGTAGTCATTTGTAATAACAATTAAAACAAGTATATTTTCGTGAAAATAATTTAATATGAATTTAGGGATTTTTTTTCCAATAAAATAAAATCAAATAGATTTTATTTTAGCGAGTACAATTTATCATTAAATCGATAAGCTAATGAATAAATTTTGGAGAATATTTTAAATGGAATTAAATCCTTTCAAGCTTGGAAAATCAGACGGCCAACCGGACAATTGAATGTGAATTTTATGCGCATACAAAATCATATCTCGAAAAATATCATAAAAATTGATTTACGATATCATCCATCAACGGATTTACTCACAAATCCCAAACTGAACGAATATTATGCATTTGAATATTTTGATATTGAATTTTTAGATTAAGATTTAGTCTGCATTCATTGATTTTAGTTTGCCTTCTAAAACCCCATTATTACAATAATCTGTTTTTCTCTCTCTCTTACAATCGATGGTATTTTGGAGGCAAATAATATGCAAACATAAATTTAAATTGAACATCTATTATTGGTTGTAACTCGTTTTTTACTTTTGTATGTAAATCCTTTCAATAAAAAATCATTAATTCAATATAACAAATGTTATTTGCCACAAAATTCAATTTTTATAGACTGTATAGGATTATTTTCTTACCACAACTGAACAATGAAATTTTTGCCAAAGTTTGGTAAAGGCTGAGCCAGTGGATTTAGTAGTCCATAAAGGAAAATATTTTGAATGAATTTATAATATTCTAAATACTACTATATTCAAACTATACTATACATTTAGTTGGTTATTAGTTCAATAATTTTTTTTACATTTAAAAAAAATCTATTGATTAAAAGTAAATTATTTCGAATTAATATTATTTCGGCTTAACGAGCGACTGTTTCGAAACTGTTTGGACCAATTTATTCCTTCGATTATTCAGAATAGACTTACATGGAAAATAAGGATTTTAAATAGCTTAAAGATATTTCTAATATATACTTTATGATCCTGTTAATAATTCTTCTATAAAAGAAGTTCGAGAAAAGAATCGAACCCTTTATAATTTTGAAGTTATAACGAACTTTTTTTTTAAATATGCTTATTTTTGATTCATCCATTATTTTATATCAAATATCTGCAAATGGAATAAAAATAAAACCCACCGGTTTTTGTATTAGTATCTTATTGAACCAGCAGTATTATATACCACCTTGATCGGAATTTATTCAGAAAATTAAAAATACAAGTTTATTCATCTAAATCTATATTGTCCCCTTCAAAGTAATCCCCATCGACTTTAACTCACTTATGCCAGCGCTTGATCCAATCCTCGAAACATTTTTTATATTCGATTTTCGGTATTTCCATTAGTGCTTCCTGTGATTTTTCCATTACTTCCTCTCGGCTGTTGAAACGCGTTCCCCGTAATGGTTTTTTAACTCGATTGAACAGAAAAAAGTCACAGGGAACCACATCAGGTGAATTCGGTGGTTGTTGGATGGTATTTGTTGCATTTTTCGTCAAAAAATTACGAATAATGATGGCACTGTGCGACGGTGCGTTATCATGGTGCAAAATTCACGAGTTTACTACCCACAATTCTGGTCTCTTTCGGCGAATTGCTTCACGCAAATGTCTCATAACGCCCAAATAATGCTCCTTGTTTACTGTCCAGCCTTCTGGCAAAAATTCATGATGCACTACACCGTTGTAATCCATGAAAACCTTGAGCATTGCCTTCTTTTTTTGACTGAAAACGACGTGGTTCTTTTGGTCTCGGCTCATTTGGTGAACGCCATTCACTTGCCTGATGTCTGGATTGCGTGTCGTACTCATAAACCCACGTCTCGTCTCCAGTAATGATCCTTTTGATGAATGTGGGATCGGATTCAGCCTCGCAAATCATGTCTTTTGCGACGTCAACACGGTCTCATTTTTGCATGAAATTGAGGTCTTTTGGCACGAACTTTGCTGCTACACGACGGAAACCCAAATCATTAACCAAAATGTCTTGGACGGATCCATAGGCAATGTTCAAGTCCTCCGCTATATCTCTGATGGTTATAAAAAGAACTGTTCTAAAAAGAAGAATTCTTTTAAAGTTCTACGGCGCAACAAGCAAAAGTAATTCCATATTCGCATTAATCGTACAAAACATATAAAAGCTCAAATAAAATATTTATTGATTACTTATTTTAATTTAAAGGAAATTTTTATTTAACATCATTCAACCCCTTCAAGAACTTTAATATTTTAATATTAGTTCAAATTTATTAATATTATAGTATGCTAATTCACTACAGTAACAGTTCGGCTGAAAAGTTTATAAGATAACACAGTAAAAATATTTTTTTTTGCAAAATTCATTTTTATTATTCAACATAGTTGCCTTCGAGGGCGATACAGCGATTATAGCGATCTTCCTACTTTTCGATACCATTTTTATAGTACTCTTTCGGTTTTGCCTCAAAATAGGCCTCAGTTTCGGCAATCACTTCATCATCGGTCTTAAATTTCTTGCCAGCGAGCATTCTCTTGAGGTCTGCAAACAGAAAAAAGTCGCTGGGGGCCAGATCTGGAGAATACGGTGGATGGGGAAGCAATTCGTAGCCCAATTCATTGAGTTTGACCATCGTTTTCATCGACTTGTGACACGGTGCATTGTCTTGGTGAAACAACACTTTTTTCTTCTTCAAATGAGGTCGTTTCTTAGCGATTTCTTTCTTCAAACGATCCAATAACGCTATATAATAGTCGCTGTTGATCGTCTGTCCCTTCTGGAGATAGTCAATGAATATTATACCATGCGCATCCCAAAATACAGACGCCATCACCTTGCCAGTCGACTGTTGTGTCTTTCCACGCTTTGGATTCGGTTCGTCGCTCGCTCTCCACTCTGCCGACTGACGATTGGACTCTGGAGTGTAGTGACGGAGCCATGTTTCATCCATTGTCACATATCGACGCAAAAATTCGGGTTTATTGCGCTTGAACAGCTCCAAACACTGCTCAGAATCATCAACACGTTGTTGTTTTTGGTCCACAGTGAGCTCACGCGGCAGTCACTTTGCACACAGCTTTTGCATGCCCAAATATTCATGCACGATATGTCCAACACGCTCTTTCGATATCTTCAGAGTCTCAGCTATCTCGCTCAACTTCACTTTACGGTCATTTAAAATTATTTTGTGGATTTTTTGGATGTTTTCCGCCGTAACCACCTCTTTTGGGCGTCCACTGTGTTCTGCATCAACTGTGCTCGTACGAACAGTTCGAAATTGACGAAACCAATATTCCACAGTTGAAATAGCTTGATCAGAGTCCGGATAACGTTTGTCAAACCATGCTTTGTTTTCCACTGTATTTTTTTTCATCAAAAAGCAATGCTTTATCAATACACGAAATTCATCTTTATCCATTTTTTTTTCAATAACAAAAGTTGCTTCACTCAAAATGCTATATCTCACGAACCAATCGACCGATTGCTGTCAAATTTTGACAGGAATCATTTGAAGAATGGTGCTTTGTGACAATTAAGAGGCGCCATCTAGAAGTCAACCTTATAAACTTTTCAGCCGAAGTGTTATACACTATAGGCCCGAGCAGACTACATAGAACTAACCAGTTTAACTCGTTTAGTATTGAATAAACAACAATTAACTATCCTGAACTCTAATTAATATGAATGTAACCATTTTACTTTTATACGTTGTTTAATTGTGTATTTTTCCTTGACGAAAGGTCTTGTGGGATGTAAATTCCACTCCACGTCACAATATTAATAAATTGTAAAAAAATGAATTTCTTCTTACATGAAATTTAACTATTATTAATAATATTTTCTATAACATTATTTTTAGAATGAATCTGACTTGTACCGTATCATTCATAAAATTCGTTCGAACAAAAAATTATACAATTTTCGGCCTACTTTGTTGTGTGTTCAGTTACGACACACGCACTCAATGATAATAAAAGCTATTTAACGTAACAATGACAGTAACCTTAAAAAAAATAAGAAAAAATTATTATTATTGGGTTCTTCGGAGTTTTTTTTCTTTTAAAAATGAAAGACGATTTTCTTACAGTGATGTAATATTTTATTAAATTAAATATTATCCATTCTGATCTAATACCATTTACCATCTTTCTGGTAAAGGCATGATTCCACGTTCATAAATTGTTTGTTCTTTGCTGTCAAGGAGTTATTTTTGACCTCCTTATTTGAATTAAACGTTTTATTATCTAAAAAATTTAGTAGAGACCGGAACAAATGATAATCGGAAGGTGGTAGGTCTGGACAGTATGGTAAGTGTGGCAGTATATCACATCCAAGCTCTAAAAGCTTTTGCCGAGTGGTCAAACTTGTATGCGGTTTCGCATTATCCTGTTGAAACACTATACCTTTCCTATTGACCAATTCTGGCCTTTTTTCTTTAAGTGAATCATTCAATTTGTCTTACTGATGACAGTACTTTTCAGAATTGATCATTGTGTTACCCGGTAGAAGCTCAAAATAAACGATTCCTTGAAATCCATCCAAACAGATAGCATAACCTTTTTTTGATGAATATTGGCTTTCGAAGTCTTTTGAGCCGGTTCCTCTTTTCTAATCCAGGATCTTTTGCGCTAACACTGTTGAAGACAACCCCAGCAATGATACTTTTCAAAAATGGATTATTTTCTTGGCGTTTGAGAAGCAAATCCCAAACTACAATGTGACGGCACAAATTTTTTTCCGTAAGATGATGAAGACTTACGCAAAAGTCTCATAACGCCCAAATAATACTTTTTGTTTACTGTCCGGCCTTCTGGCAAAAATGCATGTTGCACTACACCGTTGTAATCCATGAAAACCGTGAGCATTGCCTTCTTTTTCGACTGAAAACGACGTGTTTTTTTTGGTCTCGGCTCATTTGGTGAACGCCATTAACTTACCTGATGTCTGGATTGCGTGTCGTACTCATAAACCCACGTCTCGTCTCCAGTAATGATCCTTTTGATGTATGTGGGATCGGATTCAGCCTCGCTGAATTGTAATTGGATAAAAATTGTTAAAAACGTTAAATTCCACAGAAGTATGATCAATGACGATCATACTCAGAGAGCACATTTTTAAGCTAGGCATTATTGTTGCTAGCTTAAAGTGCAGATCTAAGATTATAGAAGAACTGGATAGGCCTCTACACAAAAATTGTGGCCGAATTTTGTTGGCAATACATTCGTAGAACACATGCAAAATAACAGAAACGGCGTAAATCAGTTTGGGCCAATTATAAACTTCAGTATGCGGCGATCGTTTAAAACCAATTTGATATGTGATGTCAATTATCCGTAAACAAATAGATTTTTTAATATTGCGGATTTTGTTGTTTGATGGAACTGGTTTTGGAAATTTGCAATAAAACACAATATTCTATTTTAAAATATTATTTATTTATTTATTATATATTTTCATTTAATTTATTTCAAAGTGGAAGAGCTAATAAAAATATAAATTGTAAATTATTTGATTATATCAATGTGATATTATGTTGAAATTAAAACAACACCACAACATAGTAAATATAAATTTTATTGTTAAAAGAATCATTTATAGATATTGAAAACTTCATTAAAATATAAATGTATGTTTGTGAATTAAAATGGTAATTTATATAGGCATGTGCATTTAAATTAAATTTAAAAATAAAACATAAATTACATAGAACATTACATCAAATTCTTAATAATATAGAAGTTAATCGTATACAACATTATAAAAAATGCTTTAAAACTAAATTACAATGTGGAAAATTTAATATGCTTAAATAATTAACAACTAATATTCTAAAAAAATTTAAATGATTATGATCTAATAAAGCAAGCGAAAACACAAATACAAACAAATTTATTTAAATAATAAGCCTACCGAATATACTTTTTTTATTTTAACGCAATGAAAATTGCAATTGAAAACTGACTGAAAAATTCGTGCCCTTAAATTTTCTTACACACACTTTACGTACACCGGCACTGACCTATTTTCTTATAAACATTGAACTATCAACATCACATTTGTTTACATTTATTGAATGACTAACTTTTTACTTTTAATCACTTTTTTGACCAAATAAATTATTAAAAGCTATTCACTTAACTTTTCGATAAGTACCAAAATAACAACTTGAAAAACAACAAAAGCATGCAAGCATTTCGGTAAGCTACCACTTTCATGGAGAATGGCGTATTTTAAAACTGTCCAAGAGTCTACATTAAATTTTAAATTGACGTTTACGAAATAAATAATAAACTTAAAATATAATTCCATTTCATATCAAAAGACTGTACAAAACATAAACATTGCCTGACGTTGTTTTTAAATTGTATTTTTGTTTCCAATAAAAGAATTAAAATTAATATTAATTATGCTTTTGCAATTCAATAAATTTCTATTACGAAAACTAGATGTCAGTGGGTGTCATGATTTCTCGCCGCTTCTGCAATAATTAAGCCAGAAAATTTCGTATACTTATACGAAAATCTGACGTACGGGCCTATCCAGGTGTTCTTCAATCTATGGTGCTGATAGTTGGGGCTGATATGTGCTCTCACATCCCCCATGAACAGAAATAATCATACCAAAACATAAAAGGGATAATAGAGATACTGGAGGGTGTTAAGTTCTCCATGAGAAGGAAATGGGAAAAAATTAGTGAAAAGAAAAACAAATCATTAAAAAGAAATAAAAGGAATGATAGGGAAGGTGAAAAAATTACGAATACAAAAATGTACGGGCAAAAAAGTAAAAAAAAAATTAAAAAACAAAAAAAAATTCTTTGTAGAAAAAAAAAAAAAAAAAAAATAAAGGAACAGAATAAAAGAGAAAAAAGTCCCAAAGAAAAAAAAGGAGAAGAAAAAAAGTAAAAAAAAATGGGTGAAGCCGACCGACGACCTGGTTGGAAGAGCCTTGCTCACCCTGGCCTACCCCAACCAACAAAATATATCTAGAATGCCCCCTTTTTTAGGCTAATCCTGGACTACCCAGAAAGAAATGCTCACCCTGGCCTACCCCATCCACCAAAATATATCTGGAGTCCCCCTTTTTATATTGAGCAACGATGATCCCTCTTTCAGCACATTGTTGGCAACCGAGCACCTGTGGGGAGGGGGAACCTTGAATAAAAATATCGATTAATTATTTTACAATATAAAATTTTAAATTTTATTCTTTTACTAAACATTTTTTTTTTTTTGGTTTTTGCATTTTTATTAATTTTTAAATTTAAAATATTTCTATATAAAAAATTTTATTTTTGTACTTTTAATAAATTTTTTTTTTTGGTTTTTATATTTCTATTAATCTTTAAATTTAAAATTTTTCTATAGATTTACGTTCATTGACTTTTATTCTCCACTTAGTAAACCAGTTCTGGAGGGTTTGGATTTGGATTTAGAGAGTTTCGGAAGCATGTTGGGGATTTTCGCTAGATGCAAGGCAGGCCGTATCATCGGCGTATGTAGCAAAGAAGGTATTAGGGCAGATTAGGATATCGGATGTGTAAATGTTGTAGAGGATGGGTTTAAGTAAGGTACCCTTAGGAACTCCAGCCAATATCGGAAAGATATTGGAGAGTTCGTTGGATTCATTTACTTGGAAGTGTCGGTTGGAAAGGAATGATCTTAGGATTAGGAAATAGGTGGAAAGAAGGAACGTTTTGAGTTTCCAGAGTAGACACGGGTGCCAAACTCTATCAAAGGCTTGACTTATATCAAGAAACACACCGGGACACTACTCTTTTCTTTCTAAAGAGGATGCAATGAAATCGACAACTCGATGACACTGCTGGGTAGTGGAGTGCTCGGCGCGGAAACCAAATTGGTGATGAGGAATTAAATTTGATGATTCGAGAAGAGGATGTAAGCGGCAAAGGAGGATTTTTTCAAAGATTTTTGAGAGTAGTGGAAGGAGACTTATTGGCCTGTAGGAAGTGTGGCGGTTTATTTGGCTTAGGGATCATTTTAATGATGGCAAATTTCCAGAGGATTGGGAAATGTGTTGTTCTAAGGATGGATTTATATATTGTGGCAAGGAAAACTATCGCTCTTTTAGGGAGTTCTTGGAGTATATTGGAGGTAATCAGATCATAGCCAGGAGCTTTGTTTTTGAGAAGGAGCTTGGATAAATTGCCAACTTCAGAAGGAGTGATTGCCTTAGGGGGAAGACTCATGGGTAAGGGAATGGATAGTTCCGTCTCGATTGTAGTTCAATGAGTCCTGTCTAATATGTCCTCATGTGGAGTAAATGTTTGTGCAAGGTGTCCAGCAAAAGCGTCTGGTTTATGTTTGTCCGTTTTGGCCCAGCTTCCGTCAGTTTTTCGTTAAGGGTGCTTTGTTTTTCTATAAGATAGTATTTGTCTTGTAGCAGTCCACAAAGTTCTGTTTTTCGTTAGGGTTGAAGTATAGTTTCTAAAACGTTCTGTATTGTATTTAGTGATTTCGTCATGTAGTTCTTTTTGCAGTTTGTTCAGTTTGGTTTTGTCGCTGGGCATTCTTGTGTGTTGCCAATGAGATCTTGCTTTTCGTTTTCTGCAATAAGACGCCTAATTGTTAATGGTTGAATTGTCAGGTTTTGTGTAGGTTTCGAGTTTTTACTTTTTTGCGAAAAGTCTGTAGCGTTTTGTAGTAAATATGTAAACTTGTGTACCGCGCCATCTAGTTCTTGTTCTGTTAGTACCCTGATTAGAGTCAATGCAAATGCAATGATACCGCGGAAGTGAAAGTTTATGCTTCAAATTCAGGTGAGTTTCATTAGTGAAATAGAAGTCGGCAAGGTGGTTCTGAATGAACTGATAAAACTCTACTCTTTTGGACAGGCCAACAATAGAACGCACGTTAAGTGCTATGATATTTAGAGAGCACGTCATAATGGAGTATGGTAGAGAAGCCTTACAAATATCATGGGTAGGGTGTATCTTAAATTATTCTTACTTGCTAATAATTCCAAATGTTGTCTTTCTATATGAATCCTAGCCGGGTTGTTTTGCTCCTTTTGAATCCGCAGAATGTAATTAACTACGCTAAACTGCTGTTCTTGGCTGGCCCGACAGTGTAGTTTCTCCTGATGATGATTGTCCATCGCTGTGTTACATGAATTCTTCAATACAATCAGCATCATTTGCAAACTTTTCCAAGAAAATGCAAGTATGCAACCTGTCGATCTGCAAAAGAGGAAAGTGTTTTGTATGATTTCATAAATTGACTTACCTCGGTGATTAGACTAGGCATGTCTACACTAAAAAATGTTGAAACCTCCGAAAAGAATTCTTCCATGGGCGATGGCTGAGTTGATTCTTCAGATCTGGTGGCTGCCCTTTCTGTCAATACAGCGTTCGAGATTGGTGCTCCTCGTAGGACGCTTGCGAAGGATACTCCACTCCTGACAGTGTTATTAATTGACTGGTGCACAAAGTTGAGTCTGTCCTTCCGCTGTTGAACTCTGGATTGTTGCCTGAGTTCCTTTGCCGCAATCATTTCCTTGTAGAAGGAACAACCTCTATGGTTCGCTGGGTGGCCATGTTGTCCACAGTTGGCGCGAAACGGATCACCAGACTTGTCGTTTTCTCGTGGGCAAGCCTTGGGCATGTGATTTTGCCCGCATTTTACGCAGACAAATTTATAAAAACAGTTTGCTGCTGCATGTCCAAACTGTTGGCATCTGTGGCATTGAAGTGGTCCACTTCTCCGTAGCTTTTCCCATCTTATTGTTTGATGGAGAATTTTTGTCACGTGCGTGACACTGGATGGCTGGTGTCCTGGGGCCAACTGCACCAAAAATATGTCCGATTGATTTTGTTTTAAAATTCTCCACTTTATTAATTAAAGCTGCCTCCACTTGGTTGGCCAGATCAGCTTTTATATCAGAGGCTTCACAGGAGTTGTGAAGACCTTTTACAAGGAGGGAAATCTTCCTTTCCTCTTTTGACGTATAGGTATGCCCAGGTATACCTTTTGACTTGCTGAAGTCGAGAATGGTCCTTCGATCTTCCAATGTCTCCGGCTTAATAATTGCCTTGCCGCTGTTATTGGTTATTTTATAACCGGGTGCTCTGGCTAGCGTCTTTATTTCTTTGATGAAGACGTTAATATTTAAACCTCGACACGTGATCGAAGGTATATGAATTTTCTGCGGAGCCAAGGTGCTTGCTTTTGCAATCCTGGTCGTAGTGGTTGAAGGTTTTGGCAAAGTGGCTTCTTCGAGCAGACTAAACTGATTTTGGCTCACTGGAGGTATAGGACCCGCAGCTATCGGTGCCTTTACCTTTTTAGCCTTCTTTGGCGGCTTAATTGGCTCTGCAATAAACTTGCTAGCTTCTGTCAGAGAAGCGTCATTATTTGCCACGTTTTTCCTTTTCTTTGCCGTAAGGAAGCTCACGTCTTCAATTTCTTTTTTAAGGTTGAAGTGAATGCCAACCATTTTCAGAAAGGCGGTTATGTCCGTACCTAGCTTTTTCTTATCGGCAAGAAGCTCGCCGAACATTTTGACATCCCCGTCCGGGACTATCGTGTCGTCCTCCGAAATTTCCATCCTTCGAAGAGACATCTTCGAATCGATGGTAAACAATTTCTTAACACTTTTTTTTTTATTTTGTATGTCACTAATTTAACGTCTTCAAAATTCACTACAAGAAATTGAAGCAAAAGTCAATATTGTTATTGAAAATTATTTAACACTCAGATTATATGTTCTATTACTTCCACAACACAACAGAGAACCAACATCTAACCTGTCTGACTAACATGTGTCAACTGCCTAACCTGTCTCTACATTATTTAGTTATTGACAATTTTTCTTTTATATTATTTATGAAAGGAAATTACAATACAAATAACGCATAGAATTTTATAAAAAGTATTATTTTCCCTTCCAATTATAGATTGTTATTATTTCTAATCGTTTTTGTTAAATACTAAGGTATAATTTTTTGTCTCAGTTATTTTTTTTCTTCAGCTTTGTTTAAACAATTGCTAAACTCTATACAATTATTACCATTATGGATTCAATTAACAATTTTTGTTATATATTGTATTTTCTTTAAATTTTTATTTACAATTGTACAACATCTTACCAATTCTCTAAAATCTATAGAAAATTACTCATTTTCAATTTTGCATTCATAGCAATTTATTTCATTTATTATAGTTAATTATAATTTTTTGTGTTACTTCTTTTTTCAAATAAATACACATGATTATATAATTAATAACTCTAATAATAAATTACCGAAAAAATATAAAAATTTTTCATTAGAAATTTTATGTCCTCTTAGTAGAGAATTTATCTTAAATATATGAAATCGAAACTTTCATATTAAATAAAAGTTTTTAGTAATTTATCTCTAAACTGCTCTAATTTATCAGTAAATTATCTAAACCAAAAGAAGAAAATAAACTCTAACGTATTTTATATAATTACTAGAAAAGTAACAATTTCACTAGCATAAAATGCAGATAAGAAATAAGGATAATGATTTTGTTACCGGAAAATGATTCTAACAACTATTAACCGAAACCGATTATGTTCCCACAATAATCGACCAGTCTGGAAAGTTTTCTTTTCAACAGAAAATATCCTGAAAAACTTTCCGCCTAAGCGATTTCAAACTCAGGCAACTGAAATAAGTGCTGAAACGAGAACATTTACTCCCCATAATCCTTTTCAATCTACAAAAATACATCAATTTACTTAGTTTGTTTATTCATAGAAAAGTTAAAGTTTCTATTACCATTTGAAATGCTTACTTTTTCTTTTTATCAAATGTAGAAATTATAAATAAAATTTTAGTAAATAGGATTTTTTACTTTTTAGTTAAAACTAAATATTCTTAGAAAGAGAGATTTATTTAAATATTTGTGAAGGAAAAACTTTAATATGTCATGTCTAACTTTTGTAGAAAAAATTATACGTACACCTAACGATGTACGCAATAACATTACATAAAAGTGAAAGTTTACGGAAAACATTAAGGAGAAACGAAAAATATCTCAAAAAAAAAAATGAAATCTCAGACATAAAAATGGGAAGAATATAAAAACATTTTTTTTTTTTGGTTATAAAAGAAAGGAAGTTAATGGAAGGGTGATAAATTTCTTTAATAAAAACTGTAATATTCATGACAGACTTGGAAGATGGATAATAAGCGCAATATTAGATTAGGGATGAAAAAAAATTTAAAGAAAAATTTTTAAGAATATAAAATATTCATAGAAAGAACGATAAGAAATCTGTGAAAAGGATAAGTTTTTTAAAGGCTTCTCCTTACTTTAACGGTACTCATGATCAAACTGAAAGAAGAGAAGAAAAACATATACAATAGGATAATTAAAAGCTTTTTCATTTATTATTATAATTATTTTTTTGATAAAGGGGGGGGGTGTGTAGGGGTAAGTCTGTTCTTAGGAAGTTGGAAGCAAATTTAATAATTAAAGTGAGCTATATTGGAAAAAGAAAAGTAAATAGAGAGTCTCTTTGATATTAAATATTTAGTTGGAAAATATCCTTCTCAAATAGCACTTACAATACATCAAAAAATTAAAAAAGTCATTATTTACTGAAAGAAATTATTGTTTAAAAAATATTTTCGTACCTATATAGAATGTACTACTATCCACAAGTCTCTACTTACCGAGATAGTAGTAATTTTCTAATTTGCTTTTAAAACTATCTGGAAGAATTTTGAGTTAACATATTTTATTCTACTGCAGAAATTGGGATTGAAAGCCGATCGTTTGAATTTCAAAGTATGTAAAATTTATTTATTTAAAGGTTGTTCTTATAACTAAATAATTACTTCTAAATATATTTGGTTAAAATAAATTATTGTCATCAATTAGACCGGTGATCAACCGAGCACAATGGATAAGCCAATAATAGAGTATCACTGTTTTGGTTTTAATTTAATTGAATTGGATCGCCATCTGAATTCCTATTTATTTTATTGAGCTCCTTACCTCAAAGTTATTGATGAAAAAATAAGTCATGATGAATAATAATTGGCTTCTGAATTTATAGGCAAAAAATTAACTGAATAGTTTAACTGCTAATTACAAATTCCTTAAAACAAAGGAAACATTACAGCTCGATAATAATAGCCTGAATTCCTATTACATCGATCTCATGCGAAGACAAAGCTACTGAAAATCGCGCCATCTGTGTGCAAGTAGAGGCGTTATTCAGTAAATTCGTCAAAAATGTTCTTATACAAAATATTAGTAAACTAAATTTTTCAAATCGTTATGGAAATAAAAAAAGGTACTTTTTTATTGTCGTATCGAGGTAGCTATTATTTATATTGCCATGTGAACTTATTGAATTTTCGTATATTTTTAAAACCCTGGAGGGTATACTAATGATTAAGTTCACATTCTTTGTTTTTTAAAAATTATTTTCGATTGAAATAAAACCCAAAAATCGATTAAATACACTTGGGAATTGTATGTAGAAAATTATATTGCGTAAATAGACGCGTCTATTAATTTAATTTTCTATTAACTCAGCAAATTAATGTATTTTTTATGACAATTTTTAATCTACTTTCTAACGTTTCCGGGCTAATTTAATTGATTTCAATGCGTACGTTTTCTTTAAGTTTTTGAATTTTCTTCGGTTGGTTAGCATAGATCTTCCGTTTTAGGTATTTTCAAAGAAAGGAATCGTCAGTAACTAAATCTGAGACGTGTCCACCCCAAATTAATCCAGTTAATGACTGAAATATCTATATACTCGTAGCATATCTCTATGCCGCTTATTAGTGATCAAAACAGTATTGGAATTAGCGTCCTTTAAGTAATGCGGACCAATGACATTTCCAGAATTAAAAGTCCAACATATAGTTACTCTATAAAAGTATGGAGGTCGTTTGTAAATTATCACGGATTATTTTTCTATACCAGAAGTGGATATTTCACTTTATTATTAATTTTTTGTTAAAACCAGGATCTTGTCTATGAAGTCCTAAGACGTTTTCGCTTCGTGGCCGATTACGCATATGATCTCTGGGTCAAAGTTCTTGTATCATCTGCATTTTGTATGGATATAAATTCAAATCGGTATATTCCGTGCAACTGTTTAAGGAAAATTTAATTTTTATTAACGATGCCTTATATGGGTTCGCAAACTGACCATCCGGTTCAATACTGATCAGGCTATGGTCAGTTTAGAACCTGTACTATATTATTTAAAATTATTCACTAGATGAAGACATGTTATTCTGACTCTTTCCACACATTTTCCGAGCGTCTTTGTAATTTATAAATTACTTTTATAAAATATTTGTATGTATACTAACTATAATTTGTTGAAGTGGTCAATTTTACCATATCAACTTTGTACGAGGTATGTTCAAAAAGTGTCGCGAATTTTGAATTTCCGCGGGTTACGTATATTCGATTTTCGATTTTTTATGGCGTTATGTTGGTACTCATATCTCTCACTTATGCCGACAAGTTCAGCCATTTGGAATGTTCAGTTAATTTTTGACAGCTGCTTTGCTTGCACGTGTTTTGGCTCAAAGAAGCTGTTTCGGGAACAATTCAAAGAAATGGATCAAAAAATCTGTTTCGGGATCAAGAAAAAGTCACAGGGACCAGATCTGGGGAATACGGTGGCTGCGGCATTATTATTGTGTTGTTTTTGGCCAAAAATTCGCGCACAAGCAACGATGCCTGAGTAGGGGCGTTATCATGGTGCAAAAGCCAATTTTTGTTCTTACACAAATCCGGGGGTTTCTGACGGATTCCTCCGCACAACTTGCACATAACTTGCAGGTAATATTTCTTATTGACCGTTCTACCCTGTGGCAAGAACTCATGATATACCACGCCCCTGCAATCGAAGAAAACTGTAAGCAAAACCTTCACATTCGACCGAACTTGGCGCGCTATTTTCGGTCTTGGTTCGTACGGCAACTTCCATTGGGATGATTGAGCTTTGGTTTCCACGTCATATAAACCCATGATGACCAGTTATGACCCTCTGGAGCAAATTTGGAACGTCATGGACAGAGTGCAACAGCTCTTTAGAAATGTTAATGCAATGCTGTTTTTGGGCAAAAGTTAAAGACGAGCCAAAATACGTGTAAGCAAAGCAGCTGTCAAAAATTAAGTGAACGTTACATTCAAAATGGCCAAACTTGTCCAAAAGACATGGTACCAATATAACGCCACAAAACATCGAAATTAAATATACGTAACCGGCGGAAATTCAAAATTCGCGATACTTTTTAAACAGATCTCGTATGAATGTCAAATATCCACTGACAGAACGATATTTCTACAAAAAGTCATTAAATCAAAACTGTAATCCTTCATTTAGTTACGATTTGCTTGTAATTCAGTTTAATTATTTCCTCAGCACTATCAAGGATCACTAAAAGTTTTTGCTGGAATTACAATATTTCAATAGTCTGGTTAGTTGGAAAGATTTTTATTTATATCTAAAAGTGTAGTACCTTCTCTCTTTTTCTTTTATAATTATTTTATTATACTGTGTTTTTTTTTGTTATAAAACGAAGATACAGAGTCCTATTAAATTTTCCTGAGTTCAACTTCTAGCAGAGCATTCATATTCTTTTTCAAAAATGAATATTTTATTACTGCTCGAGGTTTGGTTTTTTCCATGGTTTTAAAATCCCTAAATTTGTTCACTTCGAATAGTTGTCATTTGCAAACCAAATAATGTAGCTGCTGGAAATTTTGAAAGAATTCCTACGAAAAATTACGTTTACGAAAAATTGACTTATCTTATTAGTAGAAGCGCAATGTCTTGCCGATGATTAGGTATTATTCATATAACTCTCGTATTTTAAACAATAAAATAAAGCGTAAACTGGATGTCTTTTATTTTTTAGCATTTTTCTTCCATTTCATGCTAAAAAGTAGTTAAGCTATTCATAACTATAGGTTGTTATGTTTTGTAATAAAAAAAATTTCAGAACATAATACATTTTCTGGTTGTTGAATAAAAGTGATGGAAAGTAATTAAATTTGGAAAATTTCGAACGGTTAGTTACAGAGGACCAATCATAATCGTACTCAGAGAACACCGAACTACTGCCGGAAAGTTGAAAGTTGGCAGTGTTGTGTCACGACTATGAAAAAAATGTATGCTGGGTACACACAAGTTGGAGACACCAACAAGTTAGAAGGAGTTGATTTTTTTAAGGGTGAAAAAAGAGAAAAAGGGAGGAGAAAGAATAAAATTTAAATAAACAAAAATCACGGCCGGAATAAAAAGGAATAAGGAATGGGGAATGCTGTAAACATATTAAATCAAATTTTATTAAATTTTAGAAGCATAAAAAAAATTTAATCTAAAAAAAATTACAAAAATTCCAAAAACCCTAAATAAGGGACCAACGAAAGAAAGAAAAAGAAAGGAAAATTCTGGATTAAACCGACGACTATTGTGGAAGAGAGTACAGATGTTGTGCCTCTCTTCCTGGTCATTCCCTAATACTCCCATGGCACTCTCCGACTAATTATCTCCTCCCATATGACTAATTGATATGCCCCAAAGGTTTTTCCAGGCCATTCCAATATTTGCTTCGTTTCTAGGCCATTATAAGGCATCTCAATTATAGAAGCCATATTTATAAAATTTCCTAGATTTGAACCAAAGAAAATATTTTCTAAAAAATTATTTTTTTATTTCTCTTCATAGTATTTTTTTGATTCAATACACTTAGACTATCTTTGCAAATAAAAATATCTCTGAGATACAAGTCTACAAATAAGGTGGATACGGAAGTGTATTAAATTGCAATGATGCAGAATATTCTTTTTGACGGTTTCTTGAATTCTTGAATATATAGATGTTACATGTACGGTTATGAGTTAACGCATAATTTCTACTCTACGTCGCTTAAAAATATTCAAAAATTCTCCTGAAATCTTCACCCATATTTAATGTGGCATTAACAAACGCAGCACTTATTTTACCAACAATTTTCTAAACTCTAAGAACTCTTGCAAAACGTTGTGAGCTCAATCATTCGAAATCTTAAGTAAAGCGGGAGTTATCTGACGCACTTTAAATTTTCGGTCAACTACTACCATGTCATGGACTTGGGTCATTGCTACTTCTATAGATATTGATTTTGGTCTTCTTGTACACTTCATTAATCACCCTTATACGAGTACGCTTGAACTCCAAAATCTAAAAGTTGCATAAGAAAGTTGTGAATCACCTAATGCTTTTCCTATGTCAGTTTTAACATAAGTAGCTGTTAATTCTTTGAATAAAGGTAATGAATATTAAAATTTGTTCATTATGTTTAAAAAAAAGGTTAGTTTGAACAAATCTAAATAGACTGTACATTTTAATACACCCTCCCTCCCCCTCTTCCTATAATTCATCAGCTAAAATACGATTTATTAATAATCCAATTATTTATTTTAATGAACCCATAACGCAATTTAGTTAGTCTATATCCAAGAACATTAGAAAAACTTCATTGGTAAATAATTTGAATAAAACTAGAATGTGTGATTAGTTGCTTTCTGGCAATCCAAAATCTTCATACACACGTATGTATGGTACATTATAGTAAAACGTTAATTATGTCGCATCTATAAATTTTCAAAATTGTTAATAATTTTTTATTTAAGAAAAAACGTATTTGAAACAATATTAGATTAATAAATTAATCGTAACACTCACTTAATACTTGTATAAGGTTAAAGTAAATTTATTTACAAAATGTTTTGATTATTGTTGTTAAGAAAAATCCAGTGAAATATTTTGCTTTTTATAAATTTATTATATCATTATTTTGAAGAAATATTGTAATTTGTGTAATTGAAGATGTCTTCAACGTATTTTGCTTGTAGCGATAAAAGCAAATTCAATTAAACCAAATGAAAACGGGAGCAAATTGTACGGGAATGGAATATTTTCATTTCCATTTTTTGCCAATCCTCACAACAACGGCAAATGGAAAATGTTTTCTATTAGCAAATGTGAACAGCAAAAAAATTAGATGTTTGAACAAAATATAAATTTAATTCGCTAATGAAAAAATATTTATTATATGAATTTTAAATTTTATGAATTATTTAACTTTGATTAAATTATAATATTTTCTTTTGTGGTTAAGTTAAAATATTATTTAAAGAGTACCTAAAATTTCTTAAATTTTACTGACAAATTATTAATAAACAAGCATTTTAATTCAAATTGTTCTCAGAACTGACTACAATGGCCACTTGATATCTTGACTTATAATTTATGTTAATATTAAAATAATTCTTAAAAAATTCTTATTATTTTATATTTAAACCTTTTGGAATTATTCGTAGCATCTCTAAAAATGATTGCCTATGTTGATGATATAGACATTATTAGGCGCTGGCATCGTAGAATCAGTAAGACTTTTATAACCTCGGGGACAGAAGCAATTTATTGGGTTGTTCGAATTTCATTTTTTCTTAAAAGAGGACTAAATGACATTTTTTTTACCACAAACTTTATATTTAAGCAGTATAATCATATGTTTTTTGACAGCTGGCATAGCAAGGCTTGTTTGTGAAATAATTCGATTGATTCTGCATAGTAGTTTTTGGTGATACCCTTTTAAATATGGAAAGTGAAAAACAGCATTTTCGGATAAAAAATTATCCGATGTGTATGGAGAAGATGTGTTAAGTGATCGCCAGTGCCAAAACTGGATTGATGGAAACCAGCGAATAACAACTCGTGAGATCGCTGAGAGATTACATTTATCGAATACGACCATTTATGATCATTTGAAGCCGATAGGTTTAATCTCAAAGCTCGAAATATGGGTTCCTCGTCTTCTTACGGAAAAAAATTTGTGCCGTCGCATTGACGTTTGTATTTTATTTCTCAAACGCCAAGAAAATTATATAAATTTTGAAGCGTATCATCACTGGGGATGAGAAATGGGTTGTCTACAACAATGTTAAGCATAAAAGATCCTGGATTAGAAAAGATAAACCGGATCAAAGCACTTCGAAAGCCAATATTCATCCAAAAAAAGGTTATGCTATCTGTATAGCAGATAGGTTATGCTATCTGTATAGTGAGATTTCAAAGGAATCGTTTATTTTGAGCTTCTACCGAGCAACACAACGATCAATTCTGAAGTGTACTTTCATCAGTTGGAAAAAATGAATGATTTACTTTAAAAAAGGCCAGAATTGGTCACTAGCAAAGGTATAGTGTTCCAACAGGATAATGCAAAAACACATATAAGTTTGACCAATCGGCAAAAGCTTTTAGAGATTGGATGGGATATACTGCCGCATCCTATATACTCTCTAGACCTATCACCTTCCGATAATCATTTCTTGCAGTCTCTACAAAAAATGTCCAGACCCTAAAAAGTTTAATTTAAATGAGGAGGTCAATAATCATTTGGATCAGTTTTTTGCCAGCAAAGAACAAACATTTTATGAGCGTGGAATTATGCTACTCCTAGAACGATGACAAAGAGTATTGGATCAGACTGGACAATATTTAATTGAATAAAGTATTTATTCACTATAAGAAAATCGTCTTTCATTTTTAAAAAAAAAAACGATTTCTTTTCGGACAACCCAATATATTGGTTTAAGTGTAAATTTCAGAAAAAAACCATATATATGATTTTACCCAAGAATAAGATTTGTCTACATTAACTCGGCCAATAAGCCGCAATAGTTAATACAACCGTAAGCTTCTTAAGCAGTTTATTTAGTGTTTATATAGTACGAAAATAAAGCCTAGACTTACCTTTGAGCCTTATTTAAATTGAGCTAAATAGTTTGGTTTCAAGTTTTTCAACGATCAGTCAAAATTTGCATATTTATAAAATCTTAATTCTGCCAACTTTAATATATTGTGTAAATTCAAAAATTTAACATGAAGGTGATGAGGAGCTCTTTGTCATATTGAAATAGAAGTCATAGCCAAAAGATGTATGGAAACTGGAGATGGTAATAAAGGTAATAAACTTCTATACCCACGTTCGAAAAACTGATCTTGTCCATTGGAAAAAAAATCAAAATAACAATGGATAGGAACTCATCCTAATTATTATCCATTTGAATAAGCGTAGATAAAATAATCTACTCCGTACAGCAGAAGCCCACTCCTTAGGTGATCTTTATTAGACAAATGCATTCTTTTTCCCTTAATTTCGTTATCCTAATAGTCTAGGAATGCCGTATAATACTGTCCTATTATCTTTTTTCTATTTTCAACATATTCGATGAAGATTATACTATGGGCGTCTCAGAAAACAGAAGCCATAATATTTCCTGCCGATAGAACCGTTTTTGCATTCTTTGATGTATGTTTACTAGTGATAGAACCGTTTTTGCATTCTTTGATGTATATTTACTAGTGATGTACGAACATTTTACGAGATCGGACGTAGATCAGTTCTGAAGTAATTTGTTTTTATTAATTTAAGTAAATAATAGAGAATAATAAACTTTCAAATTAAAATTCTGAATAAACTATTGTAAATTACTGTGAACACACAAAAAAAAACTCAAAGTTAGACAATTAATTAATGTGAATAAAAAATAAAAAAAAGAATCAAATTAAAAAGTGTCAGTTATAGTTAAAAAAAAAAAAACTGAGGTCACTGACCAAACACGGAATGTCAACGATAACCGATGAACGGTTATCGCAGACAATTACAATGTCGTCTGCTGGTGAGGATACAGACTCCACAGCCAGCAGAGAATTCGTGAAACCGGTTGGACGTCCTCGACGTCCAAAAACAACTAAGAGAGACGTAACTACTATTAGTTCACCTGGCTCATCGCCGAAGGCCAAAACCCAAAAGAAGGGAACGTACGTGCCAGCATCGGTGCCAACAGAAAATGGTTCCGGCAATAGATTTGCTCTGTTGTCCGAAACTTCAACAAGTGCGGGAATTCCAAACTCGTATACACAAGCGAATACCGACAATGCTTATAAGCCACCACCCATCTTCGTCACAAATGTAACGAATTTTGCTAACTTAGGTCGTACCATTGCCAAACGCAACGGTACTGACCAGTTCGTGTGCAAGTCTAATGCAAAAGGACTTGCAATACAAGCCAAGTCTGGTGGTGCTTATAGAAGCATTGTCCAACTTCTAGAGGAAACAAAGCAAACGTTTCACTCCTTTCAATCAAAGGCAGAAAAGGCCTATAAAGTTGTAATTCGTAATCTGCATCACACCACATGCGTTGATGATATAAAAAGTGAGCTAGAAATACTAGGACATAACGTCACTAGTATTTCCAGTGTGAAAAAAAATTCTCCATTGCCACTTTTTTTCGTGTCCTTGAAACCGGCCCCCAACAACAAGGATATATTTAAAATTGAAACGCTGATGTATACAAGGATAAAGGTTGAAGAACCGTACATCAGCAAAGAAATTGTACAATGCTACAGGTGCCAAGAGTACGGACACACCAAGTCGTATTGTCGACATAGCTCAAAATTCGTGAAATGTGCAGGTGCACACCTCACCAGGGAGTGCATTAAAAGTAAGGCAATCCCAGCCAAATGCGTTCTCTGCGACGGTAGCCATCCCGCAAATTATAAGGGTTGCTCCACGTACAAGAAGCTGCAGGAGAAAATAAATCCACACGCCAAAAAGAATATCCAAACGACCACTTTAAATAGCCAACCAGTGCAGCAAGGTTTGTCATTTGCTGCGGTCGCGGCAAGCATTTCAAACACGGAACAGCAACAACCAAAACAACGAGAACCTCAACAACAGCAACATCAGCAGCCACAACTACAACAACCGCAACAGCAACATTCTAGCAGTAAGAACTATATTCCCCCTCCGTCATTGTTATCGCAAGATATATCCTCAATGTTCTCCCAATTAACCAACACACTCATAGACCAACTTAATAAAATACTAACACCACTTGTAAATGCCTTGATGTCCATTGTGTCAGCTTTATCGTCCACTGTTCAAAAATAAATGTCGTCGTCTACCGAAAATTCCCTCTCCATCCTTTTATGGAACGCAAATGGTTTGAACCTCCATCGACAAGAACTGGACATTCTCCTACATGACAGACGTATTGACATTGCTCTATTAACTGAAACGCACTTTATATCCAGGTCACACTTCACTATACGAGACTACGATACATACAGAACTGATCATCCTGACAATAAGGCGCATGGTGGAACAGCTATCTTTATAAGAAAATCCATTCAACATAACATTCACTCCAATTTCTCCTCTGAATCCCTGCAATCCACAGTTGTTACAATTGATACCTCCTTATTTAATCCTAATGTAGCATCTGTATATTGTCCTCCCAATAAATCAATAACTGGTTCCGAATTTTTATCCTTCCTACACGCATTTGGAGCCTCGTTCCTGGCGGGTGGTGATTACAATGCTAAACACCCTCAATGGGGTTGCCGCGCTGCTAACCCTCGAGGAAAGATTCTTCAAGAAGCATTATCCCATACATAAATAACCTCCTCTCCAAATCCAACATACTGGCCAACATCTGTTTCAAAACGACCTGATATCCTCGATTACTTCATTAGCACTCCTTCAATTACCATGAATTCTAGTATTGAAACTCTTTCCGATTTAAACTCTGATCATAGTCCTGTTCTCCTTACCCTTATTTCTAAGCCAATCTTAAAGACTCTTCCTCCTAGGCTGATAAATGGCAAAATTGACTGGAACAGATTTAGATACAAATTAGACCAACAGATTGACTTAAAACGAACGTTAAAAACAGCAAATGACATTAATGATGCTGTAAATGGCCTCACTATATATATACAACATACAGTCACAACCGCTCATATCTCTAACAATACTACACAACCACAATAACAAAATTTACCAACTAAAATACGGACTTTAATTAACGAAAAAAGAAAAATGAGAATGAAGTGGCAACGCGTACTACAAACAGGAACTTAACCGACTACAACGTGAACTAAAAATGGAAATTAGTAAGCACTATAACGAACGACATGAAACTTATACAAAATCGCTTAATGACAATATTTCTTTATGGGAAGCCACTAGACGAATACTCTCGTACAAAAAAACATCACACCCACTGAAACAAAATGACGGTAACTGGGCAAAAACAGACAAAGAAAAAGCCGAAGTATTTGCTAAACATTTGGTAAATACTTTTGCTCCACATGATGATATAGAAGACAAATCACATACTAACAAAATCATCGAAGAACTAATGTTCCCACTCCCTAAGAGTCTTCCTCCCAAAAATTTTAAGCCCTCCGAAATTAAATCTACAATTCTGCGCCTTCCCAATAAACAAGCTCCTGGTTATGATTTAATAACAGCTCCTATTCTGAAGCAAATTTCCCGAAAAGGTTTAGTTTTAATCACATATATTTTTAATAGTATACTGCGTACAACCTATTTTCCCTTACTGTGGAAATATTCTGTCATTAAAATGATTCCTAAACCAAATAAATCCATTAATTCTCCTTCCTCCTATAGACCTATCAGCCTCTTACCAATTCTTGGTAAGATATTCGAAAAACTGCTATTAAAACGACTCTACCCTGTCTTAGTTAACGAAAAAATTATTCCTGATCACCAATTTGGCTTCCGATCTGAACACTCCACTATCCAGCAATGCCATCGCATTGTTGACCATATTGCATCCTCTCTTGAGAGGAAAGAGTATTACCCAGGAGTATTTCTAGATATCTCCCAAGCTTTTGATCGTGTGTGGCATCCTGGACTCCTTTGGAAACTCAAGAGCTTTCTTCCTTCAACATACTACCTTATCATAAATTCATATCTCTCCCAACGACATTTCCAAGTTGCAATCAACTCAGAATCGTCGGAAATATATCCTATTCTCGCTGGAGTACCACAAGGCAGTATCCTTGGTCCCATCTTATATAATATTTATACGCATGACATCCCATCTTATCCTAATACTATCATTGCTACTTATGCAGATGATACGGCCATACTTGCTACACATAAAAATCCTGACATAGCTTCCAACAATTTACAATCCCATATCCACAACCTTCAATCTTGGTTTAAGAGATGGAGAGTGAAGGTAAATGAACAGAAGAGTGCTCACATTACTTTCACACTTTGTCAAGGTAAACCTACCCCTTTATACCTTAATAGCAACATGATACCGCAATATGATAAAGTGCGTTATTTGGGACTTTTGCTGGACAAGAGACTAACATGGAACCCACATACTAGATTAAAAAGAGCTGAAGCTAACAGACGTTACCTACAACTTCTTAGACTACTGGACAAACGCTCGAAACTAACAATTAAAAGTAAACTTCTAATCTACAATACAATTATAAAACCAATTTGGACATATGGAATTGAACTTTGGGGTTCAACGAAACGTTCCAATTCCTATCCCATCCAGGCCTTACAATCCAAGATCCTCCGTAAAATTGTTGATGCCCCCTTTTACGTTCGTAACACTGTAATACATCGTGACCTAAATGTTCCATTTGTTCATAACCTGTGCATTTCCCGCTATCAAAAATTTCATTCCCGTTTATCCTATCATCATAATCCACTTGTGAGAGAATTGTCTTGTACAGCCCTCCCCGGAAACACTCATCGGAGACTTAAGAGACAATGGCCTAGAGATTTTCTAGAGGAATCTAACTTCCATTAGTTGGAGAAACGCCGATGGGTGTTTACTCCCACTTCATGATGCACAAAATTGTTAATTAAAATGTTATGTAAATTTGCTTGTTACAATAAAATTGTAGTTGCAGATAAAAAAAAAAAAAAAAAAAAAAAAAAAAAAAAAAAAAAAAATTTTTACTAGTAAAAGTCCATTATTTGACTGAATTTTAGTTTTTCATATATAATAACGAATCCATGTTTTATCAACCGTTATAAATCAACGCAAAAAAATTTTCTTACGCTTAAAAATGTCCAAACACTCCATTGAAGTTAATACACGAACGCGTTTTTGGTTAGGTATTAGCAAAGGCGGCACCCATATCGCCGATAGTTTTCTTATACCCAAAATTTTATTCAGGATATTGCCTACACGATCTTTTAAGATGTTTACTACATCAGCAATCAAACAATATAAAGAATGTTTTTAATAATTTCTTCGGTGATGACCTAAAATTCATATTTATAAAAATTAATTGTATCAACATACGAAATTCAATTATTTCCATATTAATAAAATTAACAAAGATTAACTCTTTTCACAATTGCTGTCAAGAATAAATTAATAAAAAGATGTTATGACGATTTTTAAGAATGCCAAATGATTAAAGAAAAAAAAATTTCTTTTTTTGAAGAATTTCAAATGATAAAAAAAATATTGTTTTGCCAATGACATATTATACTGCCTTCGTCCTAATAAATAATAAAAATAATAATAATATTGTTGTTAATTCATATTAGAAATAAAATAATATTTTGACCGATGAACCTATTGTATCTCGTCAAATAGTCCAAGACGGATTCTTGTATTTAAAAATAGGTGGATGTAAAAAAAAAAATTTTTTGTTAGGTAAAAACTCAACACGTGAGAGGAACTTAGAATGTTTTTAGATTTCAGTTTAGTAAAAGGACATGAAAATTTTACATATGATAAGAGATTTATATATAGTTTTTCGGAATATGAAGATTATTCTGACCACAAATATAAAGATATAATAATATTCGAGAGTACGATAATATACCATGTATTTTACATATGAAGTAAATAATATGGAATTAATCTCCAATTTACTTATGACTATGCACTTCATCAGTTTCATGACTACAATACATCGGAATACCTACAAAATATTGAATTCTTTACAGATTAAATCAAGTCCCAACAATTATTATTTATTTTCAAACATAAAATCATCTCTTTTTAAGCAAATATTTTCAAACGACAATAAATACAATTTTAATAAATTTTTAGCACACATAAAATATAATTTTTTTAAGGATTTTTTTTATTTAAAAATGTGTTAAAAGTAAAACTCTTTTAGTTAATCTAAAAAATGTCCGAATTTAATCATCATAAACCAACTACAATAGTATTATTATCGAAGATAGTTGCAATATAAGAATGAAATCTGTATGGATTAATTTGATCCTTACACAATTATAATGCCTTATAAAAGCTGTTTTTGTATGTTTTTGTATGGTCTAGTTCTGAGTTTTAGATAGTTTTGCTTATTTTTAACTTGTAATAATACCTCAGAGAGAAGAAAATTACTTATAAAAAATAACTTACTCTAAAGGCTAACATACATTTTTTCGTAAATCTATAACATCACAAGTATGTATTTAATATTAAAACTTGATCTTAATGATTATCTTGTATTCATGTTATCACAAAAGCAAGACCGAATTATAATTTTAATATAGTAAATTAATCTTTACCATACATTCTTAGTAGTATAGATGAAAAATTCTATATTGTTAGTTAATTAAAAATTATTCTAAATAACATTTCTATGGATTGCTCTTTAAGTACATATATATTTCTCATATGAAAGTTTTTAAAGTACGATAACATTGGAAACACTAGTAGAATAGCACGTTATACGAAACAGAACACATGGCTGGCTTTACTCAGAAAAATTAGAAGAAGTGCAACATTTTCTATAATTCGAGTGCAGTGTGTATGGGTGTACTATAGAAAAATAAATAGAAATGTAAGCACTCTTGTCTGAATTTCAAAATGATACTTGAAAGTTTTCAAAATCAGATTCATAACGAGTATCTATACCTGCTGGTGGTTAAAAGGAGTTCGAGTTGGTATCAACTAGTCGAGAGAGATCATATCTTCTTGAGAACATTTGTGCACTGTAGCCACACGAGGCCATGGAAATCTATTCAAGGAAATCTTTTCCACTAGTCCATGTCTTTTGCACATCAAATTACTTATTTTTCTTCATCTTCTTTTTATTTTCCTTTCTACTTTTTGAAGAAATGATTTTCACATTTACTTGTACGTATTATAGCTAAGCGCCAACTGGAAAATGTTCCACTTCACATGAAATTTTTCCTCACAATTTCATCTGCCCATTCACTTAACCATCAATTCTTATTTACACTTTTACCGTACATTATTTACTATTCAATCCTTAACACATATCGTATCTTTATAAGACATAACGAATATATCTATAAAAAAAAATATAGGAAAAACATTTGGTTTTTTGCGTTTTACTGAAAAAGTAAAGGCAACGCAAAAATATACCAAACTTTGCACTAAAATCTACTTCAATGCATTTTTGCTTACATTTGCACTGGTATTCAGTAAAGTTTACTCTATCTCAATAAAAATTTCTATTTGATCCTTTAAACTTTTCAAAATGGTCTTTTACCTAGATGAGTGTAATTTACCGACTAAAAAACGTTTCAAAATATAAACCTTTACTCTTTGAAATTTAATAGGAAAAGTAAACTTTACCAAAAAATCTCATTCAACTTTTCGTTTCATTCATGCTTTGAATGGAGTTTACTATTTTTCCGAAATATATTTCTAAATTAATACACAATTTTTTCTTATGAATGCAGTATAGTATTTTTTTATATATTCACAGAAAAAGTTCAATTGTAAAAAAAAATATAATAAAAATACTTTCGAAAAAGCTTTTCATACAAAGGCGCTAGTATCTTTTCAGCGTGTACGTTGGCCTAAAATAGGCTAAAAAGTGATATAATAAAAAACTTCCACTTTTCATTAATTTAGCTAAAGAAAAATAAGAAAATACTTTTACAATTTCTTTCCATAATATAATATGGAAGTAGATTTTGAATTTTTTATGATAAAAACTGCACAAATCCAAAATTGGTATTATTTTTGTAACATTTCTATTCAACTCTTTTTTGACCGAAATGTCGATGAACTTTTTTGTATATTTGAAAATTTTAATAATTTAATGTGATATTTTAAAATATAGCATAATATAAATTTTAAAAAATAAATAAATATAATGAATAGAATTTTATAATTTATATTTACTTTAGGCTATATTAGAATCGGTAATATTTCCTATAACAATGTGTTATATAAGAATTTATTTACAAAGGTTCATGTGCCGTTTATGTCTCTCAATTTTGGATATAGTCAAGTTTATTACTTGCTTCAATAAATATGGTAACCTTAGACATTATGAGATAAATTCAGAATGGTTGTTTGATATTTCAACTATTAAATGATTGGTAACGTGTCTCTTGTGTCTCAATTTACGGACGAAAATCTCATAATTCTTGTGAGAAAGCCCCTTCTTGAATGCAATCAATTTTTTCAAATTATTCTTCCTAAGAACTAAAGTATTTAAAAAATACACATTACTGGTATATCATAAATATTATATAATATTAATTTTACTAAATAACATGGTAGATACTTGGTAAAAATTAGATTTAATTTTTAGGAACTATCATTTGGAGATAGCTAAAAAATC
This sequence comes from Atherix ibis, assembly GCA_958298945.1. Taxonomy (NCBI): domain Eukaryota; kingdom Metazoa; phylum Arthropoda; class Insecta; order Diptera; family Athericidae; genus Atherix; species Atherix ibis. The sequence continues at coordinate 66,399,675 of OY282607.1, forward strand.
TGAACGAAAGCTCTTTCTATTATGATCTTAACAAAGGCATTTTGTACTTGGCAAAAACTTCCTAAAAAAAAAACTATGTCAATACATAATGCCAAAATCTAGAAAGACCTTTTAAGGATCCCATCCTTCTTTTTTTAATTCTGAAATACATACTATATTATCAAGTTCAAACAAATTGCATTTTATAGAAGGTGAGGCAGACTGGTAAAGATACTAAAGATATCCTCTCCACATTTCTTGTATGTTAGACCCTCCTAGGCATGCATTACAGGTTTCGAGTTCGTCGAATAACTACACGATCTTAAAAAGCGTGATGAGTGAAGTTCCATAAAATGTTATGATTGAACCTGGCTGAATCCAGGAGTTCGACTTACAAAAAGTTTGAACAAGCCTACGGAAAATATTTCTTATCGAGAAGGTACATTTTTTTATGGTATTTCCTACCAAGAAAATACGTTTGAAGGGTCAGAGAAGCAGTATAAGGCAAACCTTACTCAAGGAGGCTTTCAACATCGAAAACTGTCAATTTTATAAAGAACCATCAAGGATTTATTATGAAAAAGTTTTTTAAAAAGAAGTGCTTGAAAGGCTCAGAAAAAAGGGGTCGAATATTGTAGACACTTGATGCTCCGTCACGACAACGCTCACTATTACACAGCCATACGAGGTCTGCGACAAGGCGTATTTCCGACCCGATGGAAGCAACAAAGATTGGTTCTTATCCCAAAAGGGAAGAAACCACTGGACGAGCCAGCTTCCTATCGTCCACTTTGCATGCTGAATTCGGGCGGAAAGTACTTGGAGCGGATAGTGGCCGACAGATTGGAGCAATACATCGATCCTCAACTTTCCGAATTTCAATTCGGATTCAGGAAAGGGAGATCGACCATCGACGCTTTGGAACTCGTCACGAACATTGCAAAGGAAGCCATCTCAGGAAAGAGATGGAAAGGCGGTTCTAAAAAGTATTGCCTCATTGTCACCCTGGACATCAAGAACGTGTTTAACTCGGCCCGCTGGGATCGAATCTTGGAGGCTCTTGAGAACATGGGGGTGCCCTACTACCTACGGAGGATGGTCAGATCATACTTCAGTGATCGGCTACTGCAATACGAGACCGAGGATGGACCAGCAGAGTATGGGGTCACGGGAGGGGTACCTCAGGGTTCTGTCCTGAGGCCACTCTTGTGGAACGTCATGTACCTCAGGGTTCTGTCCTGAGGCCACTCTTGTGGAACGTCATGTAAAACATCTGCAATTACCGACGAACACAACACTCGTGGCTTTCGCGGACGACGTAGCGGTTGTCCTGGTAGCCAAACGCGTAGAGGAACTGGAAGCCGCATTCTCCACCACCATCCGGAGCATAAGACAGTGGATGACATCGGCAGACCTGTCTTTGGCGGAACATAAGACCGAGGCACTCCTTGTGAGTAGCCGGAAGAAAATGGAGACCATCACCATAAGAGTAGGCGATCACGACATCCGATCGCTACCCTACATCCGGTATCTAGGAGTGGTCTTGGATGCCAGACTCAACTACAAGGAGCATATCTCCAGAGTCAGCAGGAAGGCATCAGCAGTACAGGGTGCACTTTCGCGGATAATGCCCAATATCGGAGGCCCCAGGCAAATCCGAAGGCGACTACTGGCAACTGTGGTTACCTCCGTCCTGCTATACGGAGCACCAATGTGGGCGAAATCACTAGAGCTAACAACATACCGCAAGACAATGACATCAGTCCAGCGGCTCTCAGCGATCAGAGTGGCGTCAGCATACCGAACGGTATCACACGATGCGGTCAACATCGTGGCATCATGCCCACCCATCGACATCCTGGCAGGAGAGCGGGAACGCCAACATCGTAGGAAGAAGGAAGAGCGGCGAAAGGTCCTCTGTGAAGAGGAGAGACCCGAGAGTCTTCGCCTTTGGGTCCTCTGTGAAGAGGAGAGACAACATACCGCAAGACAATGACATCAGTCCAGCGGCTCTCAGCGATCAGAGTGGCGTCAGCATACCGAACGGTATCACACGATGCGGTCAACATCGTGGCATCATGCCCACCCATCGACATCCTGGCAGGAGAGCGGGAACGCCAACATCGTAGGAAGAAGGAAGAGCGGCGAAAGGTCCTCTGTGAAGAGGAGAGACCCGAGACTCATCGGCTGATCCCACATGTTACCAAATGGATCACTCGCCTGCACGGGGAAGTCGGGTATTACATCACCCAACTCTTGACTGGGCATGGATGCTTTCGGGCATACTTGCACAGATTCAAGAAAACTAACTCCCCAAACTGTCATCATTGCCGCGATGTGATCGAAGACGCAGAACACGTGTTCTTCCAGTGCCCCCTCTATGAGGAGACGCGGGTGGAGCTGGAAAGAAATCTGGAGCGTCCCATCAGTCCAGAAAATATAGTGGAGTGCATGCTGAAGAGCCAATCGGCTTGGAACAGAATTGCAGAGTACGCGGAATCCATTATCAAGGATCTCCACACAACGTACAAAGAATAGGCCGCGAGGCGTCATAACATCGGGACAGCAGTAGCATCAAAGAAGAACGCCCCGGCGAAGTAGTATTTACAAAGAGTGCCGCCGGGGAACCATCGTTCCGGGAGCAAGATCAGAGGTGCAGGTTAGGTTTTAGCGGGGTAAAAATCCCGCATAACTCGCCTGGCAGGAAAAACTTCCAGGCGAGTACCTTTTGAATGTTTCCCCCTGTAACTCATTAATCTAAACAGAAAGAAAAAAAAGCCATACGAGGTCTGTTGAAAAAGTATCACGAATTTTGAATTTCCGCGGGTAACGTATATTCGATTTTTGATTTTTTGTGGCGTTATGTTGGTAATCATGTCTCTTACAAGTTCGACAGCTGCTCATGTCTCTTACTTATACCATTTTTGATAGATGCTTTGCATGTCTCTTAACACGTTCGTCTTCAATTTTTGCCCATTCCAAAAAATGGACCAAAGAATCTGTATCAAATTTTGTGTGAAAAACAAAATTAATTGCGCGGACGCATTCCGACTGTTGGCTGTGGCATATGGTGAAGCTACCTTGAACCGAAGCAATGTTTATCGGTCGTACAAAATGTTCTCAGAGGGCCTAGAAGATGTGAGCGACGAAAAGCGTGCCGGACGCCCGAGCACGTCAACAACAGACGAAAACATTGATGAAGTGAAGAAAAAAAAGTATTGGCCAATCGTCGAATCACCGTTAGAGAAGTTGCTGAGGACTTAAACATATCGATTGGCTCGTGCCATTCGATTTCTACCAATGATTTGCGTAAGACGGGTCGCCGCGAAATTCGTACCAAAATTCCTCAATTTCGACCAAAAACAGCATCGCATTAACATTGCTAAGGAGCTGTTGAACTTTATCAGCAATGATCAAAATTTGCTCCAGAGGGTCATAACTGGTGATGAATCATGGGTTATGACGTGGAAACCAAAGCTCAATCATTCCAATGGAAAGGACCAAGTTCGGTCGAATGTGAAGGTTTTGCTTACAGTTTTCTTCGATTGCAGGGGCGTGATGTATCATAAGTTCTTGCCACAGGATAGAACGGTCAATAAGGAATATTACCTGTAAGTTATGCGCAAGTTGCGTGAAGCAATCCGCCAGAAACGCCTGGATTTGTGGAAGAACAAAAATTGACTTTTGCCATTTTTGGCCAAAAACAACACACTAATAATGCCGCAGCCACCGTATTCCCCAGATCTAGCCCCCTGTAACTTTTTCTTGTTTCCGAAACTGAAGAGCCGCATGAAAAGATGACGCTACGCTACGATTGAGGAGATAAAGATGGCATCGAAGGAGCAGCTGAACAAGATCACAAAAAATTATTTTTTGAAGTGCTTCGAGGATTGGAAGAAACGTTGACACAAGTGTATAATATCTGGTGGGGATTACTTTGAAGGGGACAAAATAGATATTCATGAATCAATAAATAATATTTGAAAAACACAAAATTTGTGATACTTTTTGAACAGACCTCGTATTCATGCAGCAGTTTTTACAGTCTATTGTAAGTCCGTGTAACTTTTTTTGTTTTCCAAGGTTAGAACTCCATCTTAATATTTTCGATTACTTTCTAAAAGAGTGTATTCGAGAAGCTGAAGGCAACTTTAGTTGAAACATTCCAGCACTTCTATGGCGAATGAAACGGCTCGGCCGATTTATAGGTGTCCTCTCCACTCCTCGTATATTAAGAATTCAGAATGAGAACCTGTAACATTTATTTGATTTCTCATATTTATTCCATCCACCTTAATAAGATATAATATATGTAAGTATCCTATTTTTGTAAATGACTGCTGCAAGACAACAACTCTTTAAAACTGAATTATACTTTTATGAATAAAAGAACTGATGGCGAGTCGTCCACAACATCTAATATGATAATTTATTACCATTTTTGAAGAAGTTTAAGAAAAAATAATATTTAGATTTTTATAATTTATAGAAATATCCTTAGATAAATTCTATAGAAAAACAACTATTCATAGTTGAAGAATCATTCAATAAATTTATTTTGACAAATACTTTTTGAAAATCCTTTACGAAAGTCATTGTCAATGCAATTTAAAGTACGAACTTGCACTTTGGTATGTAATTTAAGTAAATCAGTGAAAAATTCAGAGCGAATTATGTCGTGCGTATAATATAATTTAAGGATAGACGCCGAAAGTCATAAATTTCGAACTTGGCCAGTGTACATTCATCAAATAACCTGCCATTTGGATACTTTATTTTCACTTGAGTACACAGCCAACACTAGAGGACATAAATTTTACATGAAAGGATCTCGAATTTATGTCTTCGTGTCTCATCCACAGGCGGATACTTGCTTGTATCCTACTCGAAGAGAATATAAACCCTTTTTTCTGCTATTTTTTATTTTCTTTTTGTTCTGGCATTGTTTAATGTAGTAACTTTTCAAAATTGAGCACAATATATTTTCTATATAAAATACAAATGGACAATATTTACTTAAAAAACTTTAATGGCAAATTATAAATCAATAATATTAAATAAATATTAGTTTATTTTTCATTTTCTTATACAAAATTACACACAATTTTATGTTATTTTAAAATAAAATTTTTTTTTTAAATGTATTCATTCCAATTGATAAAAATGATTAATTTTGATAAACGTTTATAATCGCCTTTATAGAATTACATATTTGTAACGTCTTAATAGATGATGTAGAAATTTCGGTCTTGTAACGTTTTTAATCTAGTGAGAACATATAATTAAGACTGATAGAATTTTAATATCTAATTTTATGTCATTAACTGCACAAACTTAATTATAAATTTCATAAAAACTTCGTACACCTATCAACTCAATCATTTTCTCGGCAAAGTGTAACATTTTTGTTCATTCACCTTTACTCTCCGCCTTTTGAAGGCTTCTGTAAAATATTGGTTGCTATGGAAAAATCGTTATACTAGATAAGGATAGTTGTAACGTCTACAAATGTTGGGGTTGGGTTATCATTATGATAATAGACATCATGAAAAAGAATTTAAAAATATGGAAATGACCAAAAGGTAAGCAGCAAACTTATATTTATCGATTGCGACAGTTTTTGTCATCGAGGACAAATACAAAACCATATTAAGATTATAGGGTTTTTTGTTTTTCCCGTTGACTTTGCATGAGGAGTTACATCCTTATTAAGTTATCCCAGCTTTAAACATATGCCGACCACACCGATATTATGTGTCCATCAGAAAGAGCTGTACGAGAGGTCTTCATCAATATTGAGTCAGCAAAATAAAGGACACTTGATGCGTATGGATGAGGAAGATCCTCTTCGGAAAGTCTACAGTGGTTCCATGTATGATCCCACGGTATCGTATAAGACGAGGTAGGCAGAGTGAGGGCGTTAGTAAGGAATGTCAAACTACAAATATACGACTCGAAGCCGAAATATCTGGAACTCTTTGATTCAGTAGGTCTAGAGCCTCTTAGATAGGCAGAGTGAGGGCGTAAGTAAGGAATGTCAAACTACAAATATACGACTCGAAGCCGAAATGTCTGGAACTCTTTGATTCAGTAGGTCTACAGATAACTCCCGGATCTCAATAAAAAAATTATAGCCTGTTAAAATTATGATTTAGGTTACTGAAAGCTTTATCACCAATTTTTTTCTCGTGATATTCTTGAATCGACAAATCCTATATTCAAACGGTAAGCTTCAAAAGTGAAAACATATCGCATAAGCTGTTAAAGATTGAGAATTCCATTTTAATGGAGTAGATTCGGAAACGATAGAACCCTCAAATATAATCACTTTATCAATAGTAACTAATGAGCTCGGAACGTATGAGTAGTAAAATTATGTAAATTTTTAATTAATAGATTTAAATAAGAAAATTCCCAAATTGTTTTAACGTTAGCAAACATCAAAATAAAAACATCTTATTTAACATTAACAAAATTGAGTATATTGATAATCGGTCGACAGCCGTAATATCATTTAAAAAAGAAGCATTCGAACTACTCTCTTAAAAAGTTATTCAATATTCGTAACACAACAACTCTCCGGATTTCTCTCATTTCTAAGGTGATATCATCAAAATGTTGGCGATCATAATTGTTGAAAACCGGAGTCAATGTTCGACGCTTAAGTCACGTGATATTCATAATATAGCCTTCAGGTTTTGGTACAACATTGGTATGACTTAAATAATCTTTTATAAAAGCGTGGTAATGAGAATTTTTTTGATTAAATAATATAAAACTAAAAACAAATAAATTGATAATAGTTTTGACATTTTTTATTTACTATCAGAAGTTGAAATAATGCTTTCCCAAAAGTCTAATGAAATATAGAGCATTGGACTGTACTTTTTTAATTAATACAGTTTCTTATCTATAGATGGCTCTACTTTATAAATTTTTAATCATTATATTGCACCTCTTTTTAATTACTAATTGGTTGTCATATAAAATTATTCCATGGTCTAAAGGATTATTAATTAATAAAACTTCATCCTTGGACTTTTTTGATATAATAATCTATACAATGTACCGTGCTCTTAAAATTTTAGAACTTATGATCCATCCACCCCAACTAGGCTCCTGTTAAATTCCGTAATTTAGTATGCCACGATACTAAACATCATTTTGCTACAATTTATAACCGCGCGACACTCGGTAATCGAACGAGAATCGGTGGAGTCCAAACGGCTTGTACGGTGGCTAAAGGGCCACCAAACCCCGCCAGACGCTGTCGCATCCATCCTCTTAAGCGGTTTAATTATGCGTAAGAGAAGGAAAAGAGATAAAGAAATGAAAGTCGTAAAGAAAGTACAGTAGTAGGGTAATTAGCTTAGGTTACCATGCCGCAATGGGATTCGAACCCACGACCCCTTGGATGGTAGTCCAGTATGCTATCGAATATACCACCAAGTCGTCTAGCGCAGTTACGATACCATATTTTGTTAACGGGCCACCAGACCTCGCCAGACGCTTTCGCATCCATCTGCTCAAGCGGTCTGATGGTTTCCGGTAGGGAAACGGAAACGATAAGGGAATGGAAGTAGAATAGAAAGTAAAGCAGTAAGGTAAATTAGCGTAGGACCATGCTGCTACAGTGAGATTCGAACCCACGACCCTTAAGCTGGTAGTCCCAGCACGCTTTTGACTGTGCTACCGGGGCCGACTGTAGCCTAGCCGCAGTCACAAAAAAGTTGTTGAAGAATCTCTGTTGTCGCTCTTGCAGTATGTGCTGTAGCGCCATTCTAGTATAACAATATATCATGGTTGTTGAAAACAACTACATGAAAAATATTCTCTATCGTAGTCTGGCAAGCCGTCCCAAAGTTGGTTTATGTTTTACATTTTCTCTTTTGTTCTTTTTTATTTGAGTGAGAAATTAGAGAAGGACATTATTTAGACTTGAAATCCACGAGGTGTAACTAAGCTATTCAGAACACGATGAGGTAGCAAGTACACTTGTAAACCAGCATTTACTGTAGATAAGGGAGATTATTTTTATCTACAATAGAACATAACAAATATACTCATCATGCCAGTTATGGGAATTTTATTTTACTTGGGAAACCTTCGAAGAATAAATGTTTCCTTAAGGATAAAGGGATGAAACGGAAATATGACGGGGAAGTGTAAAATGTAAAAAGGTAATAATTGGGGAAAAAATTGATCGGTAAGAAAATGGAAAAAAATTTTAAAAAACAGATTGCAAAAAAACCCGACAGAATATGCAGTTGACGGATAAAGCATTTGTAGACTATGGTGGTTATTGAGGTGTTGGATTACCCGTAGTTATATCGCCTAATCTGCTCTTGACACTTTTGGCTGGGTGCTGGTGAAGGCGTACTTACCTTATGGAAGAATCATATTGTTGGAGGTATAGGATTGAGAGCAGAAAATTCAATAAAAAATTATATTTAGTTATTCAGCATGCTGAATAAAGCAAAAAGTTGAATTAAACTTAAATTAAATGTGCTCATGCCAGACAAAGAGAGAAAAATACGTTTAAATTATTAATTCGGTTAAATTAATCACTGAAATTGATTAGTGAGAGACTAATTAATCACTGAAATTGACAGAGAGAGCTCTTGCAGATTTCTCTATGTGCTGCTCGCCATTTTTCTGCTCCGTTATAGCAAATCACAAAATATAGATGCTGTTAGCCTTCTTGACCAATAATATTCCGCCAACGAGATGCTAAATGGTGATCATGCCTCCGGTTATATGATCAAGCAGCTCAATTTGGAGCAATCCGAAGTCGGTTATATGGTCGAGCAGTTCAATTTGAAGCAATCCGAACTACTATTCACCAGAACAAATTTTCAGTATCTATCGGCCACAAGTCCGCAGTAAGAGTGTATCCTCTAAGAGCGTGTAATGTACGCAGATGCATCATTCTCGGATTTGCCGCAGCCCAAATTCACCAATTCTGTTTATTTATATATTCATTAAATTCCGCCCATACTTAAATTGTTTTAAATGTTGGCATTATTTATGACTGGGTGTAAGAATCTATTGTCATATTGTAGAGATTGTTCTGCATCCCGAGGGAATAATTCTTGGACCAATTTAACACGGTATAGAAATATCTTCAAATCAAGTTCTAAAAACTATTTTAGCAAAGCATTCTTGACATTCTAAAGTTCAACCTCCACATCTTCTTTGTTGCGAAAATTCCAATAATAAACTTTTGGTCATGGCAACTGTAAACTGCTTCTCAGAAAGAGTAATTAACTTCCTAATCATGTTTACACTGAGAGCTGTTGCAGCTTAAAAATACTCACAATATTTTGTTTGAGGTTTAATAATTAATGATCGCGAAACATTATAAAATTCAACAAATTTGAGTCGTTCTTGGACTAATTATATAGCCAGTATAAAATTTCACAAAAATCTGTACAATCTGCAAAAAAAAACAATAAATTCTTGGAAGTTACAATTTCTTAAATACTGTATTTCAGGTGGGCAGACCCTGTAAAAACAAGTCACAAATGTAAATAATACTCGTACTTTACCATATTCACAAAACTTGTGCAACAATCCTTAAAATTTACAAATTTTTCTACAGGCCATTTTAGTCCAAAATGCTTACCAAATAAAGTCGATGGAGTCCAGAAATCTTTAATTTTTTTTCAATATTTCATATATAGAGAAAAAAAATTTCTATATAGAGAAAAAAATTATGATATCAATTAAAGCATTCTTTTTATTACCATTTTTAATAAAAAATTTAATCAATATTATATTGAAATAATTTCTTTTTAATACGAGGGTCGTTCAATAAGTCCTTAGAAAAAGATGGAAAAAAACTGTTTTTTAAAAAAAAAAATTTTCATTTTTCAAAATAATCTTTTTTTAGCTCTATACAACCGTTTTTTCAAAAATTTTATCCCGTCCAAAAAATAGGATTTCGGAAGTTCTGCAAAATACTCATCCGTTTGAGCAATGACGTCCTCGTTGGAAGTGAACCGTCGTCCGCCAAGCCATTTCTTCAGATTGGGGAAAAGAAAATAGTCACTCGGGGCTAAATCTGGTGAATAAACGGAATGCTGCAACAATTCCATTCTCAATTCCACAATTTTGGCCATGGAAACAGCGCAGGTGTGCACACGCGCATTGTCCTGATACAAGAGGATTTTTTTCTTCTTCAGATGGGGGCGTTTCTCTTTGATTTCCTCGCTCAACCGTTGCAATAACGACGCGTAATGCGCTCCTGTTATTGTTTTTCCTTTTTCCAAGCAGTCGATAAAAATGATGCCCTGCGAATCCCAAAAGACCGTGGCCATCACCTTGACGGCCGACGGCACAGTTTTTGCCTTTTTCGGAGCCCGTTTACCCTTGAAAATCCACTGTGATGACTGTCTCTTCGTTTCTGGAGTGTAGTAGTGTATCCAGGTTTCGTCCACAGTGACATATCGACGAAGGAATTCGGCAGGATTGCGATGAAAGAGTGCCAACATAGCCTCAGAGTCTACTACACGATTGCGCTTATTCTCCTCTGAGGGCAAACGCGGCACCCATCTTGCCGAAATTTTTTTCACAGACAATTTTTCATGCAAAATTGAAGCGACTGTACCTTGTGATATGCCCGTGGCCTCAACTAATTCGCGCACTTTAATTCGCCGATCGTTCAAAATCAGATCGTGGATTTTGTCGATGATTTCAGGAGTAGACACCTCAACTGGGCGTCCTGAACGATGTTCATCTTTTGTTGATGAACGGCCACGTTTAAATTCATTCACCCAATTGTAAACCATCGCAAACACAGGTGCAGATGTGCCATGAACTGCATTCAACTCGGCTTTGATTTCTTTCGGGCTTAAGCCTTTCAAATGGAGATGTGTGATGACTGCCCTAAACTCGCTTTTTTCCATTGTTATGCACAAATAAATGTCGTTAACTTTAATCGACGATAGAAATTGACCTACACTATGGATCGAGCTGAAATTTTGACAACTTTCCTTTCGATAATGCTACTTACAAAAAAACGACATTTATACCGACACTACGAGCGCAATTTCTTGGATTTTCTAAGGACTTATTGAACGATTTTCGTACCTATTTTGCCTGAAATGAGTCAATTAGACTCAAACACCAAAATTTTTTTTTTTTTTTAAAACTAATATGTTATTTTAAAGACACTTTACTCAAAACAACTTTTGCATATATATTGTGTTTTCAAAATACATTTTCCGCAAATTTTTTTTATTACTTCTATTTCTCCTGCCTGACACTTGAACTGTTTTTTCAAGATGCTGTATATTAGATAAAGGTGTTAAAGTATTTTCGGCTTTATGGTCATAGTTGCCTCTTAGTTCTTCAGCCAATTGCAAAAGAAATTCTTTTCTTGGGATTTTTACTTGAGTAACGTCTTTATATAAAACCCAGTTATTGATTGCTGCTAAATCTAATATGTTATAGAACATGTGAAGGGGCCATCTGCGAAAGCCTGCTTTGGTACTATATTTTCGCACCATTTGATCAAATATATTAACTCCATACTTAGTGTTATTATAAAATGGTATAGTTTCCGGGATATATTTTTTAATTTTTTCAATTTCTACACTTCGAAGCTTTGAGCTCAATAGTAGAACATTTTTATTGGGCTTACTTTTATAAATAGTAAGAGTACAGTCCTTCGTTTTATAAAGTTGTATAGAAAACCATGTCATGTTGTCCTTCTTGGTTTTTGCAATTTTAGACAATTCTTTTCTATTTGCTCGTATTGTTCCAACCAATGAAGTGTTTTTCACGCGTAACCTTTATACAAGACAAGATAAGCTTGTAATAAATTGTCTGTGGTAATATTTCGTCCACAACCTAATAATCCGCGGGCTTCATTCTTGCCCAAATAGGGAATACCATTTAGAAGATACTTACTTCTTACATCCGCAGCTAACCAAATACTTGATGCCAAATTTATCTGGTTTATTCGGTATGTATTGAGTAAATGGGCACCTGACTTTAGTTAAAAACAATTTCTCATCGACTATTATATTATCCTCAGGCTTATTACAAGCCTGGCTAATCAAGGCAAATTTCTCTGTTTTAAATCATTCAACTCGTTCATTTTTCTTATTAAAACGTATAAATCGAAGTATTTTTCTGAACTTATCTCTACACATTGTTCAAGGAAAAAAGGAGGTCCCCATTTCTTAGACCATAAATAAGAACATTTCAAATTACTTATTTCATAAGCTCCTTTAGCGTACAAAATTGCTAAAAGGCCCATAATTGCGATTTTGTTACTGTCCGGTCTTTTTTCAAAACTTTACGAGCTTCGAGTTCGATTATCAAATGAAAAGCATTGGTCTTTATAGTACCAAGTATAATATTTCTTTTGGTATAGGAAATTGGCCCTGAGACTTTAAAAATATTTAATGAGCCAATTATTAAAATAGAATTTGATTATTATACAAATCCGTCAAAATAGTTATAGTACATATGGATTTTTGGAACTAAGGAATGTGGAGGGGAAGAAATTAGTATTTGTATATATTTTATAAATCTATTATAAACGAACATGTGTTTTTTTTTAAATTATTAAAATTTTTCTATATATACGTGTATAGCAATAAAATCGTGAATGAAACAAATTGACTCGGTCCGGCAATTTAGTGTTAAGTGCTATAATTTATGTTATATAATTTTGATAATGGTTTGAATTCACACTGATCATTTGTTTTATAAATGCAATAGAGTAATTAAATTTTTATTACTTATAATTTTGAGCTTTATAATGTATAAATCTAAATAAAATTACTTTATCTTTAAAAGACTTGTATTTCTTCCAGCTTCTGGATAAGTGAAATTAATTTCAAATTTGTATCATAATTTTGTATAAAATTCTTCATTAAATTTAGTTTTACATAGAAATCCATAAATTATAGATAAATCTTTATTTGCTTTCATAAAATTCAATTCAATTTCAATTTATAACATTAAAAAAATAAAAGATAGAAAATAGCAAATTATTTGAGCATCTGCTAAAGAAATTTACAATAAAAAAGTAATAATTGCTAAAATGATATAAAATCTATCTTGAACGGAGTTTTATTTCGACTATAATCTACGAAAACAGCAATAATATGCAATAAAAATGGATTCGTACTGATAAAAAGGATATTCCAAGAATATTTATAGAATTCTTTTCATTTAAATACTTATATACATATACACGTCTATGCTAAACAAGTATAAGTATTTCTTTGAAATTTTGTAATTGAAATCAATTTAAATTGTAAGCGTAAATTTTTTTCAAAGGAACCTTATTTATCCTTTCAATGAATGCCCGGCAAATGAATGAGCTTCTTAACAATTTCCTTTAACACTCTTATTACACTCGATGCTGAAGTGTATCGTATTCTAATGGACTCACACGCAGAGTATTTGAAGCATGATGGCGATGCTGTTACAGAGCTTGATAATGACTTCATTCATTGCATCCCCTATTTAGAGGCGACAGGGTTCATGTCGGTTTTAATTGCAAATTGTATAAGGATAATGAGATTTGATCTTCTCCAAATTCGATTTCGACGTGTTTAAACAACTTAAGATAGTCAATCTTTTATAAAACAGCTACACGCGAATATCTGACATTCATTCGAAGTGCTCACTTAAAATGAGTATTTAGAGGTTTCAGTTGCAGAAATTTAATATTCTATATTATCTACGAGATAAAATAAATTACTTTAATTTAAATAAATTATGCTAAATTTATAAATTGTGTTTAATGGGCAACATCAACATAGCCAGTCAACATTGGCCAGGCCAGCATCTACAAACAATGCGAAACAACGCGATGCCATGAGATGCTATAATGTATCTTCCATCATATTACGACTATAAGAAATTCACTTATCCTTCTTTCGATGGCAAAAATAAATTGCGATGGTAATTGCTTTTGCAAACCCACTCGCTTCTCATGAATAGAATAAAAATTCAAATTGAAATCCAAAAACGATTTACGTCTTTTAAAACCACATCTGTACCTGCGAATTCGGTTTAAATATTCTTGAACCACAAAGAAAACTTTTATCCTTTCCCAAAAATTTCGAACAAAATATGGTATTTAAGGAGGTCGACGATGTACTGCTGATGCATGTGTATAAATTGTGGACTCATAAGTAAATGGGGTGGCGATGAGTATGCATAAGCAAACAAGAGCATCCTTTTTATCCTTTTCACATGAAACAAAACCTTCTCGTCATCAAATTATTCCTTTGATCCTTGTGTTTTAGGATCAAACAAATTCGAATACATATTTAAATGTTTATTTATGGTCCTTTTTGGTTGGTTTTCGGTACATCAGCTTGAAAATATGCGTACTTTTGAGAACATACGTTTGGACAGACGTATTTATGTGTATGTACACATAAAAACGAACACGAGTACAAATTTATGTAATGAAAAATACCAAAATTGAGGGTGCCAGAGATAAAAAAAAAAACATTATAATCGCGCATATTCTTGTATGTCTGCGGATATCCTTTAACCTTGATCTGAAGGGTTATTGTACATAAACTCATTATTTTGGAAAATTCTTTGGTTTATAAGGGTGAAAATCTTTAATTTGCATAACACATAATATTTTGTGTTTTATTGAATTTATTTTCACTATTAAATTTATTACTAATTAATTAATTCACGTTTTTAAAAACAAATTCAATGCATTATTTTTTTTGCAATTGCAATATTTTAATAAAGTTTATTTCATGAAACAAAATATTAGTCTAGACAGATTTAATTTGAAATTTTTTATTGATATGTCTTTTGACTACCAAGTTCATACAGTTGAACTCTTAAATAGTTTATGAAGGATTTTATATAAAGCAGAATATCAACATATTATATTTAGGAAATATTGCTACTGTGAAAATGTGAAAGTATTAAATTTTTAGCACTATAATTTGTTGTATTAACGATTTTGATATTGGAGGGCTCAATCTCACAGTTGAGTAAGTGACTATTACAATTAACAGAAGAATTGAAGTTAACTGAAATTCATTAATACTATTATGGGAAATTTACTTCAATAATTATTATTTAATATGTCTATAAAGTAAGAAGATATTATGTCCGATAAGCCCCTCAAAATTGTATGGATGTCGTAAGAGATGACTAAAAGGAAAATGGATGTGGTTCATCGTAGCCTTTAATGCAAAAGGGCGTCGTAAAGGCAAATATACTATTTGTTTTTTGAATAATTTGTCATTGAAATAAAAAAGAGTCATTTTATAGACTTGAAAATTACGTATAAAAGATAATATCTATTACTGATATTTTCTTTTTAATCAATTTATCTTTATTTACATTCAGTTTATAGTTTTTTTGCCATTTTTAAAGTTATTTTTCTATCATTCTCAATGAGTCCTATTTTATATAAAAAATCAAGTCTAGTTAGTTAAATCTGAAATGCCCAAAAACGCTAAACTTTTTAAGGAAATAAGATTTATAATGTGAATTCTGCATAAATTAAGGTTAAATTTTTTATATCAAATTGCTCATCGATTTTAAATGGACCAGTCCACATTTTAATATATCTTGGAAAAAGAAAATTAAAACCAAAAAAATACTACTTCCGATAAGAAAAACTAGCGAAGCGGGCGATACGCTTATTGCGCTTATAAGTAGAAGTAGAAGGAATACGATGCTAACTACGCCAGAAATCAATCACACATCGTCTTCGATTTTTGCTCAATTTCGACCAAAAACAGCATCGCATTAACATTGCTAAGGAGCTGTTGGACTCTGTCCGCGACGGCCCAAATTTACTCCAGAGGGTCATAACTGGTGACGAATTATGGGTTTATAGTTATGACGTGGAAACCAAAGCTCAATCATCCCAATGGAAAGCACCAAGTTCGGTCGAATGTGAAGGTTTTGCTTACAGTTTTCTTCGATTGCAGGGGCGTGATGTATCATGAGTTCTTGCCACAGGGTAGAACGGTCAATAAGGAATATTACCTGTAAGTTATGCGCAAGTTGCGTGAAGCAATCCGCCAGAAACGCCTGGATTTGTGGAAGAACAAAAATTGACTTTCGCATTTTTGGCCAAAAACAACACACTAATAATGCCGCAGCCACCGTATTCCCCAGATCTGGCTCCCTGTGACTTTTTCTTGTTCCCGAAACTAATGAGCCCCATGAAAAGACGACGCTACGCTTCGATTGAGAAGATAAAAACGGCATCGAAGGAGGAGCTGAACAAGATCACAAAAAATGATTTTTTGAAGTGCTTCGAGGATTGGAAGAAACGTTGACACAAGTGTATAATATCTGGTGGGGATTACTTTGAAGGAGACAAAATAGATATTCATGAATCAATAAATAACTTTTGAAAAAACACAAAATTCGCGATACTTTTTGAACAGATCTCGTATACTTTAAAATTATCAGCCTAAATTTAATATTGTTAGATTTAAGAGGCGCACGGTTGTTCATCAGAATATTGACGATAGGATGCTGGAGAGCTCCGTGATTGGCACTGCAAGATCCCAAGTTGAGACTTTACCAGAATAACAGAAAAACTTGCAAAGAAGTGCTACCAAGATATGTGTATACTAGAGATGTACGCTGTTTCTTCAAAAACAAGGATTTAAATAAACGAATTTATCTTTTATTAAGATTATTACCCTAAGCACATTTAGTCCCTTATGCTCAACACTTTTTCAAGAGCCAAAGCAGCAAGTATCGTTCAAAAAACTAATTATTTATGGGACAAATTATAATAAAACGCTAAGACAAAGAAACCCCAGTAGAACGCCTTACCATAGCTGTTTAGAAACTGGAATGAATTTATTTCACAAGCGTTAAAATAATTGCATTTTTAATAGGCTATTGGAAATTCAAAATATGGTTATATTAAAAATGTTTAGAAATATGTTCAAAAATATCAAAAAAAGATGTTAAGGCTCATTCGTAAAGAAAAATATTACAAAAAAAGAAAATACTGAAATCTGAAATTTTTTAGATTATGAAAATGAGATCGTTCACATTCTTATGACCGATGGTGTAATTAAGTATTTTTCTTAAAATGCAATCGCGCTAAAGAAATTTATATCGTTATAATATTTGTATATTTGGTATTCAGATAAGATATATTAATGCTCTTATTATTAAGAGTATTAAATATCTCTCTAAAGATAACTTCCCCGAATCTATCATCTGCTAAGAAAAGACTAGTGCACCTCTTCTAACACTTTCCACACGCGCAACGTACAAATCATTAAAATGATATTCATAACTCCTTTAGCGCATTTGACTTATAAAAAAGAAATATAAGTTTTTCAAATATACCATTTTATGTTTTCCTCAAAAATAATCTATGCAGATTTAGGTTTAACCCGGCTCGGCCTAGTAGCATAGTTCGACACAGAAAAAAATAAATGGACTAATTTGAGCAGAAGCATTGAAGAAACTAAGCTGCCCAAAAATTCAAATAGGTTTACAAGACTCAACTTTAACAGAAAATAAATAATAGCTCTTAAGAAAATTAGAGCAGAGCATATCATCTGTAATAGCAAACTTCATAGACACAAGCTTTCTGATAGCAACAATTGTTATTTTTTCAATATAATTGAGGATCATGAAGACGTCATGATAGGATACAAAAATCACTTAAAAAAATATAAGCGAGCTATCTTAAATCAATTGAAAATTTAGACAGCTTAACAAAACATTTTGAAATATATTTGAGAATGGGAGATAAGATTATTCAAAGATTCATCAAATAAAAAAACATACATAAAGAAATTAATTAATTATTAAATAGTCGGAACTTGTTGAACCATTTGAGCAGGTGGATGCAAAGTGCATCTGACAAGGTTCTCAGGCCCTTTAATAATGAAAAAAAGAAAAAAAAATGTAGTACAATCGTTAGGGTGCTGGACTATTATCGAAGGGATCGTCGGTTCAAATACCACTGAGGCATAGACTTAGTTCCCAAAAAAAAACACTTTGCCTTTATTCCACTTTAATTTTTTTATTCCAAAAAGGGCGGAAACCACACCTGAAAAACCTGAATGTTTAAAGGGAAATAGACAGAAATAGATAAATCTTTGCTTCTATAAAAAGGACCTGATTGGACAGGTTTAATTAAAAAATATTCAAAGTAGTCCTAATATTTTTCTGTCGAAAACTGCTAGTTTCTCTAGAGGATTAGATTCAAAGGCAGAGATATGTTCATGTTAGTCTTGTTAATTATTTATACAAACATAGTACCAATTTGGTCTCGGTAGATTTGATTTACTTTTTGTAGAACAGGAGACAAGTGCAGCGACTTTGCAGAGATTTATGGTAGTAGTTTGCAAAGACTCTAATCAGCATATGAGTTACATTAAATTTAATTAGTAAAATTAATGTCATGATATTCTTAAGACTTTGATAAAATTACTAACTTTGATTCAAAATTAATAGAAGTTTTAAAAATATTTTTCCACATACTTTGCCAATGATATTTATTACGTTTAAAAATTCTATTATCATAAGTTTTCAATTCAAGCTCCATTTTATGTTAAATCTATGTGTATGATGACTTGCAATTGAGATTGTAATCAGCATTTAAAATAATACACTAGCTATGCTAAATGCTACAAGATTTAAACACAATATTCCTCTTAATTATGGTAAAGTATAAATAAACATATTAGCTCAGCTCTTATAATAACTATTGTAAAATTAGGCAAATCTTTCCAAACTCCATTACAAATCTTTCCAAACTCTTTCTTTATACGTGTACTTTTAATTTTAATAATGACAACTGTTATAAAAAATAAATAAAACTTGTACACAGAAAAAAAATTATTTAGTTAAATTTATCATTAAGCCAATGTTATCTTCATCAAAATTTAATTTCCTTAATTGCTAATTTTGTTAAATTAAAACCACAAGAAATGTAAATAGGTAGCAAAAAATTTTAATTATACAAAAAGTTAATGCATTTTATTAAATTATTGTTTAAATAAAATAATAATAACAACAACAACAACAACAACAACAATAGTGATTTAAATAAATATTTAATCACTTGAAACTACAATATTTTTTTCATTCTATTGTATTATAAATGTTAATTTAATGTTTATTCTTGTATGCTACAAACTGTTGAAATTTTTTTATAAATTTTTCTTTATACTTAAAGATAAAACAAAAAAGAATAAAAATATTCCATTTACACATAATTCGCTTGTAAACACCTTAAGATCAAGGCATTCCCTTTTAAGATACAACAGTTTATGCGTTAACAAGTTTTCACCTCCGTAGGCAAATATAATAAGTATAGAATAAAGAAAGTGTCTAACTAGATATCTCATCCGATAAGCAAATAAATTTAAAATACTCGCATTAAGAGAGGGCAAAACCAAGAGCTAATATAGTGAATTGTTGGGAAAATGTCATTGTCCTTTGTTGCTTATCCCATTTGCAAGTCTATTACAGGAAGATTTTGGTTTTGTATTCTTCTAATCTAAATAATGGATGTGAAATAGGATGAAGTATAAAGATGACTTGAAAAAGATAGCTATTCGTACTAGAAAAAGGATAAAAAAAAAACAAATCCAAAAAGAAACCAACTTTAGACCAGACAAAAGCCGATGATACATTATTGAAGAGGGCTGAACAGACAAAAAAAAATATTTTCCTTACGAAGAAAAATAAATAAATGAATATATTTTTAAAAAAAGTCTAAAATCAAAAACTAAGTGAATGGCTGTGGAAAATCTTAATCCTGTCTTTAATCCTGAAAGCAAAAAACAACACCACTTAGGCGACTTTTTTGCATAAACCGCTTGTTGTGTTTGTAAAGCATTTTAATACGATTATGGCGAATATTTCAAGTTAACCAGAAATTAAATTAAGCTCTCGGTACTTGTTCTTTCTCCTCTGTCTGGATACAATTTATACATACATATTCGTGTATATATATATACATCCATCAATAGGCGACTGAATATATGCATGTAAGAATATACATACATATAATTATAAAAGCGACAATACTTACTTCTGGTATATTGTATAATAAGAGTATGACTAAACGTCAATTCACTTCCAACATTTCTAATATATCCTTTTATTAGAAAACTACTACTACCACACTGTACTCGTATATGTATAGTCAAGCTTGTACATCCTTAAACAAACCACTGACAGAATTACCAGTTCACCCATGAATCGTTTTTATGAGGTGAAGAGGATATCCTGAATTTGAATTACAAATTAGTTTTCTGTGAAATCATTTAGAATCCAAGTGGATTATATCTTATGGAAATTTTCACTCTTTTTTGTATTTGCTGCTGTGAAATTGAATAAAACGATGATATTTCCCGTCAAATTCGGTATCTTCATCTTTGTTGTTCTGTTCTTTTAATTCAGCTTTTTTCATTATCTCCACAAATTTAAGGTATGCACCTCTATATACGAGTACACATTTTATAAATGAGATAGAAGAGAACAGGACTTTTATTCTACTGAAAATAATAAACACGGCATACTATTTAATATTTAAATTCTAAAATAAAATTATGCAACAATTAGGCAAAAATATTTTCATAGATGAGAAAGATTTCGCTGAGAAAAGTTACAGGGAGTTTTCTTAATTATAATAAACTACAATAAAAGAGCAGAATTTACATTATTTTAATTTATATTTAATATTATTAGAAAAGAAGTAGTAATAATAATAAATTGATAAATTTTTGATTATTACTCTTTTACTAAAACAATTGAGTAAAAATTCTGTAAGTGATACAAATTTATTTAACAAAAAGATAGTATTCCATACCACACTAGCTTAAAAGGGTTAATAATTTCGTACACATTGATTCCATTATTATGTATCTACAATATATTATTTGGTTTTATATCAAAAAATATTGCCAACATACATAGTAGTATATAAAAAAATTTTAAACAAATTTTAAAAATCAGTAAGATCACAGCTCGTTCTTTCCCATTTAGAATTTAATTCCTTCTGCCAGAAGAGGTCATAATACGATGACGTTACCTCGGATAGCACTACTGCAAGAAGATGCCATGATCTGATGACGCTTCGTCGAATCAACAGCAAAACCGACCGTACGATCAAGCGATACGATCAAATGTACGAATGCATACGAGTAGGTCGGCGTCATGACGCTATAAGGCGTTAGGCTGCGGAGAGGAAAATTAGGTGTAAAGAGCTGTATTAATGAATTGTTCTCAGCCATTCGACAGTGTGCGCAATTGACATAATTAGATGTAAAAAAATTATTTTACGGACAAAGTTCCATTTGAAATTTTGTATTTTTATAAAATTTAGTAAAAAAAATACAGTATTTATCTGTAATTTGCTGGGAGTAAAATGAAATACTTAAGAAAATTTCAACAACAAAAATTTAATGAAAAAAAAAACCTTAAAGTGGTCAAAATTATAGAAAAGAACAATAAGAATCATTCTAATAGGGCAGTCCAACTATATTTCGGCCCTATTAGGGCGGTTGGGGCAAACCAGGGTAAAGTTTATCTTAAACATAAAGATAAAGGTTATCTTTATTCGCAAGGACACTAAGATCACGATCACATGAGAACACTCAGCATGCATGCTGTATACCCGTCCAGAAAAGAAAAAAAATCATGTAGTAAAGAAAAATAGAAAATAAAAATTGAAGAAAAAAACCGATCCCAAAGAGGAACAGAACACAAAAAAATAAAAATGAGAAGAAAAAACAAAGTAAAAGAAAAGGATCATTGCTATATATTGTAGAGGAAGAAAATGAAGAAAGAAGTAGAGGAAGCAGAAAGAGAGAAAAAAATCGTTGTCTTCACAATTCTCCCTTTTCCGCTCCTTTTCCTTTTTTTTTCTTTTAAAAATTTTTTGTTGATCCTTCCTAATTTTTTATCTTTCCTCTCACATATTGAATTCCTTATTTAATCCCAATTCTTAATCCTTATATCCCACCTGAAACATTTTTGATTGAAGTTGAACGCGACACGATGATGATCTCTTCAAGGAAAGATGTTCTTGTGGATGGAGGTTACCTTGAATATTAAGTCATAAAATAATTTTTTCTTAAATTTTAATTTATATTTAAACTGATTCTGTTTGAAAATTTTTAGGAAAAATCATTTATTAAGTAATCTAATTGAAATTTTTTTTACCAATATATTAATAATCTTATGTTTTTTTTAGGAACACCAAAAATATTTGCAACGCAATAAGTGACCATCACTTTGGAGTTCACTTTAAATAGTTAAGTACCTTTTTAATTTTTTTATTTAATTGTTTTCCTTTTAATAATTCTATAATATTCATACCGTATTAATTTTTTCAGCTTTTACCTGGATGAACACGCATAGAATATTATTACTGGAATCTCAAACTGTATCGAAAGTAATTTTTTTCCTTCAATTTTTTTCTTACACACGTTGCCATCCGGTATACGAAGCAGAATTTGGTAATTTTTTTTTTAACCATGAAGTTTTCGTTTTTCTACTTGGACTTAAAAAAATGAATATTGAATTTTTGAAAGAGTTGAATTTCTTTTAACCCTTTATTCTAATATTTTTTTATTATTAATATTATTACTATTACTTAAAACGGAAATTAAGATATAAACTTTTCTCTTAATTTTTTTTTTATTAAAAAAAAACAAAAAAAACGTCCATATAAGGATCTCGCAACCAGGTCGTCGGTCAGCTTCACCCACTTTATTTCTTTTTTTTCCTTTTTCTTCTTTTTTTGGTTTATTTTAGGAATCTTTTTTTTATTTATTTTTTTTAATTTTTATTTTCTTTCAAATGTATTTTTTTTTGGATTTTTTCGTTTCTCGCCTATCCGTTTTTATCTTCACCACTTTTCACCTTCCCTATTTCTTTACCTCTTTTAATTTTCTTTGTTTTTTTTTTTTTATTAATTCTTATAATTCCAGTCTCCTTTTTTTTATTTATTTTTTATTTTTTTCCCCATAGGACAGATTTTTCTGTTCATGGTGGGTGTGAGATCACATACCAGCCCAAATTTCGAACCCTCCACAATCTGGTAATAAAGCTAGCATCAAGCATGCCCAGCTGAAATATATGTCATTGACCATACTCCTTTTGCACTTAACGTTCATAAAATTTTTAACCAAATTTTAATAAATTCCCCATCCTAGTCCAACACCCAACAAAAATATTTTTTCTTTTAAATATTTTGCTTTTAAAAACTATAACAGAGTTTTGTCAATTTTTTTAAAGAAATATTTCTTGTCATTTTGATTTTTTTATTTGGCTGTAATATATAATAGCAAATCTATAAATAATTAGTCTGTCTTACTACTAAAACTAATTGTGCTCATTTTGCATTAACGAAAATCCTCCTCTTTTTTTCTTTTAAAATTTTTTCAGTTCCAAATTATATTTATATTAATTATTAGTTTTTTGGTAATATTTATGTTGATTTTTTTTTTTGAATATTTTCAGTCTGTTATAATGATTAGAATCAATAATAATTAATTGATTATTTATTTATGCAGCAAACAGAGAATCTGCTTTAAGATTGCCGATCTTTCATTCATTAATTTGAGCTCAGTCTCATTTTATTTTTTATTTCAAGGATTTTTTAAATAATCTATAACAATAACGATTGCATCCGTTCAAACACTTTGCTTAGTCTTAAGCAAAATATTTGAACAGATGCAACGAAAATAACGCACTAACTTGCACTTGGCATGATACGAGTACATACATTTCGCTCTTATCCATGATTATCCTTTTTGATAATTGCTTTAACAAGAATCTGTAGAGTGCCAAAATAACTTTAATAACCGAAAAAAGTGTTTTCCAATAAAAATTGGTTGTCTTTGAACTAAAATAAAAAATTAATCATTTGAAATTCATTTTTTTTTTATTTAAAAACTTATCATATAGTATAATATAAGAAACATTTGACTGACGAAGTGTATTCTATAACAGTTCATTTTTAGATCTTCAATAGCGAAAACAGAAATATTTTGAAATAATCCTACAAAATATGATCGAGGTGCTCTAATAATAATGAATGACCTTAGAATCTATGTTGGTACTCCGAATCTTGAAATAAAAATCCATCGGCACTGTTTTATTGACACCAGATGTCAGTAGGATCTATTCCTCCCAATTTTGCTTAGAGAATGTTTCGAATTATCTGTTGATGATCAGCATCATTATCAAAGAGATGAGGTGCAATAATGCCCCCAACCAAAAATGCACAGTATACCTTATCAGATTATACCATCTTTGTTTATTTACGAAGCCGTACTACCCAAAATAACCTTAAAAATTATTTTCATCGCAAAATTGGAGTCGACTTGATGTTATTTTGAAGCCCAAGTAGCGAATTGTCTGCTCCGAGCATGGGCACTAATGTTTAAGTAGTCTTCTAAATTTTGCTTGCGATGTTTTGTTTCACAATAACACTCATGTTATAGCAAGTATGAGAAAAAAATATATTGTAGTTTCCAACTATAAGTAACGGGTGATTTTTTTTACAATTTCCAAAAATGCATAGAAAAAATTGCCAAAGTCTATCAAATTTTTATTTGAATCGATAACTCAATGATTGTTATTTATTTTTCAAATATTATTTCTTCTAAATGTTGGAGATTATGTATTAAGTGATCCATGAGAGAGGTTCATTTTTGAACCACTTTTCAAGTATCTCAGTTGGTATGTCGCTATTAACACGTGTAATGTTGTCTTCCAAGGATGCAATTTACGCTATTTTATTGACACAGATGAATGACTTTACGTAGTTTCATAAAAAGTAGTCTAGAGACGTTAAATCACATGATTTAGACGGCCAACTCACCGCCCCGAAATTCGAGATAAATTGCTCACCGAACTTATCGAACTCTCAATAAGTCCATTCTTTCATGTCCTGTGTGGCATGTAGCGCCGTCTTGTCGAAACCACATGTCAACCAATTGCAATTCTTGCATTTTTGGCAAAAAAAAGTTCGAAATCAAACAGCACATTTTTCTGGGAACAATGGCAGTTATTATTTTGTGTGACAATTTTGCTTTTAATGTACCCGTTCAATCAGAAATGTGCTTCGACGCTGAACGCAATTTTTTGGTCAAATAAGTTGTTCTAAGGCTCACTCACCGAAAATTCGATGCTTTGGCAGGTCATTCGGCTTCAGCTCTAGCACGTCTATCCACGGCGATGGATAGACAAGTCGCGGTCTTCACCAACACTGGTCGCTGCGGCAGCTATATTTTCCTCTGTAATTACTCTGTGCATACTGGTTGGTCCTTTGATGTCTAATAGCGTAAAATTGCTATGAAATTTTGTCACTATGGCTTAAAGTACTTTTTCAGTAAGTCGATTATGACGACCTTAAAATGAGCGAAATACATTTTTCACAGAGCACAAATTTTGATATTAAAGTTCAATAATTTGTAAGCATTCTCCGCATATAAATCTTTTCACAATGAAATGGCAATACTAACTGAATACTATTAATTTTAACACATGTAATGTGTCATGCGTAAGCTAACAAAAATAAAATCATAAAAAACCAAACAGCAAAAAATAACCCAATACATTGGACATATAAAGCCCACATGACCCACTTAATTCGCATGCGTCATACTCTATATAACATCTGGTGTAAGCATTTTATCAAATTTGCCTGCCAGCTGCTTTTATAAGCTCTGCCTGAATGTTATCAAAGCGCGGTGCTTTTTTGATCTTGCATTTTTTATGGTGGCTGACACATCTTCTAAAGTAGGAGGTGGTATGTTATTGTCAAGTGGACATGGTTTAAGATATTCTTGTCAATTTTTAACATGTATCAAAAGGTTGACAAAACATTTAGCAACATGGTTACAATTCTTTACTCGATAGTACTAATTATTTCGCTTACGCTTGGCTTTAAACGCTCAGATTAAACTTCTATATCTGCTTTTTTCCATTTATTATACATGTCGAAGAGCGTTTGCAAGTTGAAAAACAGGAAATGAGCATCAAATACGAATTCAGGAATGTCTTCTGTTTCTGCCACATCACAATAATCTGGTAAATTTATACAAAATAGATTGCACTAGAATTAAAGCGAATAATTGCATCCTTAAGTATGTTTTTAATTAGATAAATATCTAATTAAAAACATACTCAAAGATGCAATTATTCGCTTTAATTCTGGTGCAATCTAATTTTATATTTCTTTTAATTATATATAAAAATATACATATAGAAAAACACTAAATGAAAAGAATGTATTAGTTTTTAAAAAATATTTAAAATCCGAAAATAAACCCTATTTATTTTATACTTCATTTTCTTATAAAAGATATTCTTTATATTTAAGTTTAAATATTTCAAATTCAAACCATACGGAAATCACTAAATTGAATTAAACGAGCTCCGTTAAATACAATTTCATATTAGTTGGTTTAGGAATATCTTTGGGCAGGATCTACTTATTTCACGGTTGAAATACACAGTTTCCTCTTAAAAGGTAGCAGCCATAAAAATTTTCTATATGAAATTTTTACCCCAAAAAGAAAAACTAGAAAATAAAAACAAAAGCAAGATACAAAACAAATCTAAGGGTAGCAGAAATGTAAATATTCCTTTCTAATGTTGCTAAAATGGAGAACAAAATAAAAATGTAAAAGATAACCAGCAGCAAAATCATGTCAACCAAAAATCCAATTTTGAAGAAATCTCATAATGATTTATGAATGTTTTGCTTTATGCACAGAATACGAGTAGCAGATTTCTTTGGGATTCGTATCATCTTCACACATAAATCTTTTCGCATCGCATCCAAGACATCGCGGCACACTCGTAATATGGATACAAATACAAGCGTTCATCCAGAAGTTCTTTTACTTATTGTTTTTACTATACTTTTAGATATAATCGTACGTAGCTAGTCCGAAACAAAAAGCATCAATAGTAAGTATACAACCATTCTACAATTTGCTTTATTGTATTTACATACAGTTGACTATGTTGGGAAAAAAAACCTTTACTTTTTCATATCTTTTCATATATTTAACAAGCTTGAAAGCATATGTGATAAAATATTAAAACAAATATAAAAATAAAAATGATAATAACAAAATAAAAGAAAAAAAATGAAAATAAACGAGGGCGTTGGTAAAAGTATTAAGCAAAAATTCACATCCCGTCCAGACTATGAGAAGAGAGGAAAAAATGCTATTTTTTAATGTGGAAAATAGAACGCAAAGCTTTAAATCCCACACAGTTCGAGTACTTGTATAAGCTGAGGCGACAACAGTTTTTAAGGATGGCAAAAAAATCAAAAAAAATTATACTGTTATCCTTGATTTATTGTATTATCTATTCTAGAAAAATACTTAAAAAAATGAAGAAAAAAAAATACGGAAAATAAAAATAAACGAAAATAAGTTGAAAACTTTTTGAATATCCTCTACTTTATTCTTAAACTTTAAGCTTTCTGCACTCTTGCCCCTTCGATTTATTATATTGATGGGTCAAGGACTTTAATTTGAAAACTTTGATAATCATAAGACCATTGCCATTCGTTTTGGATAACGTAGGGTAAGAAAATTTTATACTTTCTCGTTTATGAAATCCATGACAAAAAAAAATAGATTTAAAGATTAGTAGTACGACTGACATGAATAATAACAAATTTTCAATCGCACATTAATTTCTATACACTTTAATTTACTATATTTACCGTTCGTATTTTCGAAATGTTTAAATTTATTACAAAAGTAGCACAAATATAAAATCAGTTCTTGATAGAATATAAAACTTTCTTAAATTCTCTTTTAAAGAAGCCATTATTTATATGAAATAAATTATAATAATTATTAAGTATTATTAATATTTAAATTTAGGATTCAATGTCAATGACTATTTGAACAGTTAATTTATTGCTCCAGAATAATTTTGTATAGTTTAAAATTGTTTTATGATGGAATTATGAATTCTCAATATACGAGGTCTATTCAAAAAGTATCGCGAATTTTGAATTTCTGCGGGTTACGTATATTCGATTTTCGATTTTTTGTGGCGTTAGGTTGGTACTCATGTCTCTCACTTTTGCCGACAACTTCGGCCATTTTGAATCTTCAGTTAATTTTTGACATCTGCATTGCTTGCACGTGTTTTGGTTCGTCTTCGATTTTTGCTCAATTTCGACCAAAAACGGCATCGCATTAACATTGCTAAGGAACTGTTGGACTCTGTCCGCGACGACCATATTTTGCTCCAACGGGTCATAACTGGTGACGAATCATAGGTTCATGGTTATGACGTGGAAACTAAAGGTCAATCATCGAAAAAAACGTAAAGTTCGGTCGAATGTGAAGGTTTTGCTTACAGTTTTCTTTGATTGCGGGGGCGTAGTGTATCATGAGTTCTTGCCACAGGGTAGAACAATCAATAAGGGATATTACCTACAAGTTATACGCAAGTTGCGTGAAGCAATCCACCAAAAACGCGCGGATTTGTGGAAGAACAAAAATTATCTTTTGCCATTTTTGGCCAAAAACAACACCAATAATGCCGCAGCCACCGTATTCCCCAGATCTGGCTCCCTGTAACTTTTTCTTATTCCCTAAACTGAAGAGCCTCATGAAAAGATGACGCTACGCTACGATTGAGGAGACAAAGACGGCAACGAAGGAGGAGCTGAACAAGATCACAAAAAATGATTTTATGAAGTGCTTCGAAGATTGGAAGAAACATTGACACAAGTGTATAATAGCTGGTGGCGATTACTTTGAAGGGGACAAAATAGATATTCTTGAATAAATCAATAATTTTCGAAAAAACACAAAATTCGCGATACTTTTTGAACAGACCTCTTATGTATTGACTCAACAGTATCTCGATTTTTCTTTAAATAAAGGAAAAAAAACCGAGTGACTCGAGAATAAAATAGTATCAAAATATTAAATAATGCCTAACGGATGTTTGGATTTACTAATTCTCGGATTTTAAGATAAATTATTCGTCAACAGATAATTACAACTCTGTTCTAGGCCTTCTGAATCAATCCCATTATCTTCGACAATCCCAGCACATTTCTAGCGTTCTGGCTAATGCCATAGCACTGTAAACTTTCATCCTAGAATCCTTTTCATCCAAACAAATTAAGTGTCCAGCCCATCGCAAGCACTTTGTCCTGTCATTAAGCCGGCTGCGGAATTTTCTCGTTTTCAATAATTTTTCTGAAGAACCAACTCTCAGAAGAATTCTTGAGGTCTGGTAAGACCAGAGTTTTGTATATCACCAGCTTTGACTTTACGGTGCAAGTTCTTGAGGAAAATAGGCTCAGTCGGCTGCCAGCAGCCTTGCGCGAATTTCTTCCGCCTTTTGTTATCGGCTTTGACCTTCAACCGAACATCGGACCTTCAACCGACCAATTATATTGAAGCTATGTATAGTTTGTAATTTGTGTGCGACTAGTGCTAGTGTGCCTTGTTTTTGCATAGGCCTCTAAAAAATTTGAGGCACAATTTTGTTGGCAAAACATTCGTAGAACGCACACCCATGCAAAATAACAGAAACGGCGTAAATCAGTGGGGGCCAATTTTAAAATTTAGTATGCGGCAATTGAAGCGGTTCGTTTAAAACCATTTTCATATGTGACGTCATTTTTGCGTAAACAAATAAATTTTTTAATATTGTGGGTTTTGTTTGCTTAATGGAAAGCGTTTTGGAAATTTGCAATAAAACACAGTATATTCTATTATATTTTAAAATATTATTTATTTATTTACAATATTATATATTTTCATTTTATTTATTTCACTATACATTATTTATTAAAACAGAATTATAAAGTGGAATAGCATATAAAAATATAAATTGCGTGTTAGTTGATTATATCAAAACCAAAAATGCAAAATGAATTAAATGAGATAATGTGATATAATGTTTATGTTGAAATAAAACCAAACCGCAACTTTTAATGTACTTAAATATGTAATTAACAACTAATATTCTAAAAAAAAATTGTAAACATTATTATTTAGTAAATGCATTACAAAATGATCTAACAGAGCAAGCGAAAGCCAAAAATGCAAATAAATTTATTTAAATAATAAGCCTACCGAATATACTTTATTTATTTGAACACAATGAAAACAGCAATGGAAAACAGACTGAAATATTCGTCCCCTTAAATTTTCTTACACACACACTTTACGTACACCGGCACTGAACTATTATCTGGTAAACATTGA
This sequence comes from Atherix ibis, assembly GCA_958298945.1. Taxonomy (NCBI): domain Eukaryota; kingdom Metazoa; phylum Arthropoda; class Insecta; order Diptera; family Athericidae; genus Atherix; species Atherix ibis. The sequence continues at coordinate 66,429,878 of OY282607.1, forward strand.
ACTGTCAACATCACATTTCTTTACATTTATTTAATAACGAACTTTTCACTTTTTAACCACTTTTTGAACAAAATAAATCAATAAAACTTAAATAAAAAAATTAAAAAACCAGAAAGAAAGATATTCCCTAATTCTATATTTCGTTGAATGACCAGCAATTCTATATAAAACACTTCATTTTCTGAAATAAAAACTTCATATTAAATGTTATCAACAATATAACTGTTTATATAAATAATTACCACTTCGTAAATAAAGTTTAAAATAGATAAAAATCACACTTTAACTTGCACTTTCCGATAAGTGTCAAAATAACAACTTGAAAAATAACAAAAGTATGCAAGCATTTCGGTATGCTACCACTTTCATGGAGAATGACGTGTTTTAAAACTCTCCGAAAGTCTACAAAATTAAGGCGCTCGATATTTAATTGATATTTATCAATTAAATAAATAAACCTAATAATAAACCTAAAATATAATTCCATTTCATATCAAAAGATTGTACAAAAAATAAAAATTGCCTGTCGTTGTGTTTAAATTGTATTTTTGTTTAAGTGAATTAAAATAAATATGAATTATGCCTTTGCAATTCAATAAATTTCTATTACAAAAACTAGATGTCTACATAAAAAAATTTACACAAAAGTATGCAAGCGTTACGATTTCTCGCCGCTTCTACAATAATTATGCCAGAAAATTGCATATGCATATACGGAAATGTGACGTACGGGCCTATCCAGATATTCTTTAATCTAAGGCGCTGACTCTGCCACCGTGCACTTTGTTTTGCCTTCATTATTGTGCAGCCTTAAATTTTTTCACCACCAACTCAATCTAGGTAATAATCTCTTGTACAGATTTTATCAACTAAAAGCTATGCATACTAAATTTGGTAAGTTCATATTAAATTTGGAATCAATTTAAAAAAAAACTAAAAACTTTCTTAAATATCGTGCAATTTAATAATCAGACTATGTCAACATACAGTATAAATCTTTAATTGCTATTACATTATGGTTCAAATATGAATGAATAGTTACGTAAAAAGTAGTACTCTATGTTCTTGTCAAGCAGAAAAACGAAAAGCAAGATCTCATTGGCAACACACAAGAATGCCCAGCGACAAAACCAAACTGAACAAACTGCAAAAAGAACTACATGACGAAATCACTAAATACAATACAGAACGTTTTAGAAACTATACTTCAACCCTAACGAAAAACAGAACTTTGTGGACTGCTACAAGACAAATACTATCTTATAGAAAAACAAAGCACCCTTTACGAAAAACTGACGGAACCTGGGCCAAAACGGACAAACATATAGCAGACGCTTTTGCTGAACACCTTGCACAAACATTTACTCCACATGAGGACATATTAGACAGGACTCATTGCACTACAATCGAGACGGAACTATCCATTCCTTTACCCATGAGTCTTCCCCCTAAGGCAATCACTCCTTCCGAAGTTGCCAATATAATCAAGCTCCTTCCCAAAAATAAAGCTCCTGGCTATGATCTGATTACCTCCAATATACTCCAACAACTCCCTAAAAGAGCAATAGTTTTCCTTGCGACAATATATAACTCCATCCTTAGAACAACACATTTCCCAATCTTATGGAAATTTGCAATCATTAAAATGATCCCTAAGCCCAATAAACCAATAAACCGGCCCACTTCCTACAGGCCAATAAGTTTCCTTCCACGTCTCTCAAAAATCTTTGAAAAAATCCTCCTTCGCCGCTTATATCCTCTACTCGAATCTTCAAATTTAATTCCTAATCACCAATTTGGTTTCCGCGCCGAACACTCCACTACCCAGCAGTGTCATCGTGTTGTCGATTTCATTGCATCCTCTGTAGAAAGAAAAGAGTACTGTCCCGGTGTGTTTCTTGATATAAGTCAAGCTTTTGATAGAGTGTGGCACCGGGGTCTACTCTGGAAACTCAAGAGGTTCCTTCCTTCAACCTATTTCCTAATTCTAAGATCATTCCTTTCCAACCGACACTTCCAAGTAAATGAATCCAACGAACTGTCCAATATCTCTCCGATATTGGCTGTGGTTCCTCAGGGTAGCATACTTGGACCCATCCTCTACAACATTTACACATCCGATATCCCAACCTGCCCTAATACCTTCTTTGCTACAAACGCCGATGATACGGCCTGCCTTGCGTCTAGCGAAAATCCCCAACATGCTTCCGAAACTCTCCAAATCCAAATCCAAACCCTCCAGAACTGGTTTACTAAGTGGAGAATAAAAGTCAATGAACGTAAATCTATCCAGGTAACTTTTACTCTCCGTCGTGAGACATGCCCTCCCATATACCTTAATGGCAGTGCCATACCTCAACACACCGAAGCTTGGTATCTAGGACTGTACTTAGACCAACGCTTGACATGGAACCCACATACAAGACTTAAAAGACAAGAACTTAAAAGACGATACCTAAAACTACTTCGACTTCTAGACAAACGTTCCAAACTTACTATAGACAGCAAAGTACTGTTATACAATACCTTACTGAAACCCATATGGACATACGGACTAGAACTCTGGGGATCTACTAAGCCTTCTAATTCCCGTCGAATCCAATCCCTTCAATCAAAAATACTCCGTACAATTGTCGATGCCCCTTTTTATGTTCGCAATACTGTTATTCATCGTGATCTTAAAGTCCCATTTGTTTTTGATGTGGCTGTATCTCGTTATAAAAAATTCCGTTCCCGTGTCCTCAATCATAATAATCCTCTTGTTCAAGAACTATCCTCCATTTCCTTCGAAGACTTAAGCATCACTGGTCGCGTGATTTACTTAAATACTGAGGCCTAACAGAAACACACGCTAGCAGGGGGAACTTCATTGGATGTTTACTCCCCACAACCTATCAAGTTAATTAATACTATTGCAAAAATTTGCTTATTACTATGTTGTAGTTGTAAATATCTAAATAAATAAAAAATAAAAAAAAAAAAATGTTCTTGTTGCATGTATTCTTTTTTAAATTGCTAATGGATCTTTTTAAATTGCTACTGCATATAATACCTTCTGCTCTAAATTTTCATCTTTTCTAAACTTAAATCAAGTGCTCAATTTTGTTTTTTCAACGCCATATAATTCCACTTATTAAGCACATTTTAATGTGGAAACTAAGCTAAAAACTAAAATGTTACTGAAAAATAAGTAATATTAATTATCAAATTATAGAACTATAAAATTTATTTTGGATGATACAATATATTAATTTGTTTCGGTTGAAAATACTACATTTTAATATAGCTTCATTATATTTTATGATAATTACAAGAATAACAAAAAAATATATTATTTTCAACATAATATTATTATCAATATGAAAATTTATTTATGCTTATCGAGACGTATGCAATATCTCTATTAGAGGAGAATGAGTTCATTAAAAGTTCTTCCATTCAGGACATCACTTTTTCTTAAATGTTCATCTCCTAGTTTTGATGTATAAATAGATAATATAGTATAGAGATGATATATTGTTGTTCAATTGCTCAAGTCTAGAAATATCATGATGGTAATAAATTTACGATGTTGTCACAATGTCAACTTTTCCCACTTTACCCAGTTATGTTTTAGCCCCTATACCGAAGGATGCGCTTACTATTGATCCTGCAGCTTTTCAGATAGCTTTGCATTCATAACAGACAAATTGTCGTTACTAAGCCAGTTAAATGCCATTAAAAGCCACATGAATTCAAATTCTTCAACACATGTTCATTCTTCCGAATATGTTTTATTGAAAATGCTAACAAAGCATTTTATCCTTCTTTACAATGAATTGTTTATAACATTGTCTATAAGTTGAATTTTTCTCAAATTGCTTAGGTTGCAACACTTTCATAGCCGTCTTTATCGATATTATTTACTTTAAGTGATTTTAAAAATTATTTTGTTTATATTATTTAAACTAATCTAATTCGAGTGTTATGAAATGCTGACTTTTAATTTATAAAAAATTATACAATATATTACAACAAACTTACAGCAATAAAAAAAAATTATGATACTTAGTAATATTGATTTTTGTTAATAGATAAATAAACTAAAAATGGCAAATAACTTTTTAAACTATACTATTTAGATAAGCAAAATATCAACTTTTCATGATTATAAAAGCTTCATAAAAAAATTGTTAAAAACTAATTATGAAATGAAAAAAAAAATTACAAAGTGTCACTCGTAAAATGATTATTTTCTCAATAAATATACTATCAGACAAAGCTATTTAAGTCACAAATTATTTGTCACTCATTCAAATATTCTTCTCGAAAATGCTATAAAATAACTACCCTAAGTACCAGAAAACCATATCTAAAATATCTGTCCGAAGAGTGAAAAATATGCCCATAAATTCGACTATTTCTTCTGATTGCACATAAAGTCTCACATCGGTGCTCTTATAAATTATCAAATGAAAAGAAAATATTTCTTTTCACAAATTTTTCTATTACTTTATTTTTATTATTTCTTTTTTTTTTTTTTGGTTTTTATAACTGTTTATAAAAAGTGAAATTCAATACAAAAATTGAACAAACATCAGAGCTAATGTAAATGTACGCAAGCAAGAAAAATAGATTTTATTATTCCGTTTTATTATCACCAATAATTTAGTTGATGTTCTCCTAAAAGCTACCGCACAAATAAAAGTTTATATTTAATGTTGAAAATTCTTTTAGTGCTGCCCATTACGCTTTATGTATTCATCGTCTCACGAAAAATTCCATAATACAATCCTTCTAGTATGTATAGTATATAGGAACAATTTTATTTGGTACAAGATACATCAACAAAAACCAGTAATTGGGGAGAGTGAGGGAAATAAGGTGTCTATTTATACCTCTAGAACTACTACTAGTATTTGTAAATCTGTATAGGAGAAGAGTTTTTTTTTTGTAAAGTATTTATAGTCATGTTTATGTATTTTGTGGTTAATATTTGGCTATAAAGGATACGGATCAAGTAAGTATATATTTTGTGTATATGCAGTTTTTAGAGCGCACCTTGTTGAAGGTATACGTGTAGGTAGATGAAATTCGTAATTGCGTACAAACTGAAACATGATGTTCAGGTAAAGAGGCATATACGTAACTGGTACGCACACCGTACAACCCAACATCGAGAAAAAAAATATTCAAATCGCTTCTTGTTTAAATCAGCAATCGAATCAGCAGTATAAGATAAAATCATCATCTTTGATAGAGCAATCAGAGACGAACCCAAGATACGGGCATCTTCATTGATTTCGATTTGCAACACACCGCATTATGGCCAAATAACGCTACTCTTCTCATGGGGTGGATGGAAATGTTCCTAAGCTTGACGCACCATGTCCTCAAAACGTTTACATCAGTCTGTAGGGTGGTAGCGCGCCGTTCACAGTTATGGTTTCTATCTAAAATGTAAAATCAAATCAGCATAAATGCAAACATCATAAAAGGAACTTTTCTTTATCATCAATGTGTCTTCAACTTATATTTTGTAAGTCCTCTGCTCAACGCTTGGTCTTTCGCTACGAAGAAGAAGTACCTAAACTCTGATATTACCGTCGTTCACATCTACTTCCGTCTATGCCCTTGCCAAATATACTCTCTTTAAATGACAGAAAATATGTATACAATTACATCAATCTATATAGAAACAAATAAATTTTATATGGAAAATCTTCGAACTGGCAGCCAGGCAGTACATAACTTTCATCAATTTGATTTCACATAACTCATAACCGACTGAAAAAGGGTATGGAAAAGTCATTTAGAACCTTAGTAATGGCTAAAACACAGATGTTATTCCAGTATTTGATCTTTTTATGGGTTTCCGTTTTAGAACTCACTCAATATGTTAATTTCATTCTGTTCTAGAATATATAAAACAAGGAAAAAGTATCCGTTTCTCTACTACAACCTTCACTTACTAATATAATTTTTTTTTGTTGAAAATATTCAAACATAATAAAATATGTAACGGAATAAATAATAATAATAATAATTAATTAAAGTAAACAATAATAATACTACAATCTTAGTAATGATAGTTTTTGAATTAATTGAAAATATTTAGAATAAATTATTCTTTTGCTAATAATCATTTAAAACTTTAGAAAATACTTTAATACTAATTATTACTATAATAAATTATTATCATTATAAATAGTATAAGTTTAGATCAAAAATATAAAGTTAATAATAATATTAAATATAATTACGAATAAATACAGAAAGTAATAATAAAATTACTGTATTTGAAAAATTGACAGATAACTTCTTATAGAAATTTGATTTTAGATTTAATTCATTATAAAATGTCAATTATCTCAAAAATCATTTTTAGAATAAAATGAAATAAGTATTAAACACATAAGATGCCACTGTAAATAATAACGTTATACAGGTTGCGTTTTATGTTCCAGCTCGAAGTTTTTTTATAATAACTTTTAAATAAAATTTAGTTTTTTAAATTTATGGCGAGCTTTTCTAAGCACATTTTTAATAACAATTTTGCATACTTCTGGTGTTATTTCGGCAATTTCGTTTCGAATGTTGTCCTTAAGCATCGAGATTGTAGTTGGTTTGTTTGTGTATACCTTTTCCTTTAAGTACCCTCATACAAAGAAATCGGGAGGGTTCCAATCAGGGGATTGTGGGCCCAGTCCATATCACCACTTTTTGACATTATTCAGCCGGGAAAAATTTCTCTCAAAAGTTGCACCTTAGCATGAGTGTGTTAATTGGCACCATTTTGTTAAAACCACATATTCTGTAGGCATAACTAATCCAATTCAACCAGAAGAAAGTTTTCCAACATGTCCCAATAGCATCCTCAAAGAAATATGGCCTAATGATGCCGCCGGCCCAAATGCCGCACAATACAGTGACGACAGTGTAGTGGTTTTTGGTGTATCAGTTGAGGGTTTTTAGTGCCCCAATAGCGGCTATTCTGTTTATTAACAAAGTCAGTCAAGTCGAAGTGGCTCATAATGATTTTTTGCTAAAAATGGTGGTTTTCTATACCGAGCTGTAAAACTCCAGCACTCCAGTCTCGCCACCGTAAATGGTCATATGGGAAAAAAATCAAATCTTTTTTGAGAACTTTTAACAAAAATGGTGGAGATATTCCCAATTCCTGTCCACGGCGTCGAGGATAGGTACCCGAACATTCAGCAACACTCTGCCTCACTGCATAAATATTTTCAGGTGTACTTTGACTTCATTGTCGGCCAGTCTTTGCTTTATCTCCCATTACACGCTGAATAATTGATTTGCTCAAAAAAAGTCACGTAATATTCTCCGCGTATTCACAAATGAGTAATTATTTAAATAAAATGTTTTTATAATTACAATACGTTGTTGAGGCGTTAGATACTCCATAATAAATTGATATCGATCACTCTCTACGACTGTCAAACACCAACAGACAAATGTCATCTAAACTAAAATGGCGGCCTAACAAAATCGACCTGGATTATATTATTCGTACAGTGGAAGGTATCAAAGGTATAATGGGAGTGGTGTTGACGTCATTTTCTTCTACTCTTAACTATCTAGTGGTTGTAATAAATTGAGAAAAAATGAGTGAGGCAGGTCATTACATATTTGGAGTAAATGGTTAAAAATAAAATGTCCAAAAAAAATAAGGCAAAACTAGGAGAAATTAGTGTTATGGTCAGCTAATTGAAATAATGGTATTAGTTACCGGTCGACTAGAACACAACTTACAGAAATTTCGATAAATTAAATAAAATAGTATATTACAGCATTGTTCTATTATGTCTAATAACAATGTAATATTTTTGTTACCTATTAATTTTACCGCTTGATTTTGTGGAGCCGTTTATGCAATTTGAGGAGAATACATATCGGCTAGCTCAGAAGGAGCTTCCAAAAATATCATTGAGTAGATTAAAATCTTCTTGTATTAATTGAGGAAACCTCAATATTTTGCAGCATTCTTCGTAATATTAAAAATATTGTTGTCATCAACATATATACCAAGAATATGAAGTAATTCATTTTTAGTTATTTTAATGTCATTTATGAGTAATACCTGGGGGATTTAAGCTCTACTTTAGATACAGAAGAAAGCACAATATTTTCACCAATGACACTACAACTGGGAGTCAAAGAACTTTAGACGTTCTGACATCGCACCATGGTCTTCCGGGGCGTCGCTCTACCGAAGTCAGGGCCTACATCGTTTTCCGGTACCATAAATGAAGCCACTATAGATTTGCTGGGCAGGATCTTTCTCATCCATGCGGATTAGGTGTCCAGCCCACCACAACCTATTGAGCTTAATTTTATTCATAACCACGACGTCGCGGTAACAATTCAGGATCACGTTATTAAGTATGCTCTGAAATCGTCTTTTCTTATATAGGAGTGAAACCTCCGTCTATAACGAGTTTGTAGTTCTTTAGTCGACAGATCGGTTTTATTGTTTACTTGATACTTGGTCATGGCAGCATATATTCTTTAGCTGGCGGGACCTTCCAATCGTGTTTTGGTCAGTTAGTATTTAGAAGTTCATCAATATATTCCAACCATCGCCTTATTATACATATTTGGTGCCTTATTATACATATTTAAGTCAGATCACCCTCTTTGCTGCGTCATGAGCATCGTGGTATAAACCGTCTCATCTTGCTCATAGCTAGGTAAAAATTCGGACCCTAATAAACTCCCAGAGAATCCTCTTCTCTGATCTTCGCAATTCACGATCATTATCCACGCATGCCCATATTTTCTGAGAATGTATCATGGCTGAGTATGCAGAATTGTTTTGTTCTATTGCTTGTTTGCAATCATCGTCAAACCAGCCGTTCTAACTCTCTTTGCTACTGGGGTCTAGTACTTTCCCGACCGTTCCAATGATATTGCCCCTTTGAGTCTTTCTAGGCCCTTTCAATATCTGCTGCACCTACAAGCCATATATCTTTGTGTATGTTTCTCATGTCACATCTACACATAGCTTCAATTCACAAGGCAGCCGGCTTGAGTTGAATCTTTTGTTTGCTTTTATTAATCGGCAAAGATGGTGTTCTGGCTCGGATCATCGCGCGAACAAGGAAGTGATCCAAATCAGCGTTGGCATCCCCAAATATTCTAATATTTTCTAGTTTGAAGAGATGCCGGTGGTCAAACTACGTGCCATAAATTTTAATTGCAATTGCTCTCAGCTAGAGATTTCCAGGCGATGTTATAGATATCTTCCGCACAAACCAGATACTTTCAACGACCATTTCATTCGCCACTGATTTTTTTTAAGCAAAACAAAACTTAGCAACCCGGTTAAATTCTCACTCTACAAAGCAAGGGTGAATACAGAAATCAAGAGCCAATCGGCAACACGTCCGAACCAGCTGAGTGCTCGACTAAGGAATGGATGTCATATACTTAAAAAACAGCACGGAGTTGATTCAAAAAAAATTTAGGAACACAAATTTAACGTCATTTCGTTACTAGCAAAATGGCACTTGCAAACGCAGAGGACTTAGATTATAGAGTATAAGGACTTAGATTATTCGAGAAAATCAAATGCTACCTTAAAAGTTACAGAAAACAATTTTGGTATACCATAGCTGTGAATTTATTTATTTTCATATAAAAGTCTACTACAATGATTGCCCAATTTTATTGCAAGCGGTCATTATTTAAAATTAAAACCTAACAAGTACAAATAAAATATTAAGCAAACAAACATTCACTTCTCAGTCGACTTAGATGTTTATTTAATGAAACGTATCGATGCACTACAGTTTATAATTTAGAGTACTGACTGTATGCATCGATACCACATTTCCATATTAAAAATGAAAAACTATGTTAAAATATTGGGTTGTTCGGAGAGTAATTTGGTTTTTTTGACTATACCTTTCCTATTGAGCAATTCTGGCCTTTTTTTCTTTAAGTGAATCATTCAATTTGTACAACTGATGATAATACACTTCAGAATTGATCGTTGTGTTGCTCGGCATAAGCTCAAAATAAACGATTCCTTTGAAATCCCATCAAACAGATAGCATAACCTTGTTTTGGTGAATATTGGTAGACAACCCATTTCTCGTCCCCAGTGATGATACGCTTCAAAAATGGATAATTTTCTTGGCGCCTGAGAAGCAAATTACAAATGTCGATGCGACGGCACAAATTTTTTTTCTGTAAGACATGACGAACCCATATGCCGAGCTTTGAGATTAAACATAGCCATTTCAAATAATCATAAATGGTCGAATTCAATAAATTTAATCGCTCAGCGATCTCACTAGTTATTATTCGTCGGTTTGCATCAATTAATGCCTTTATTGTATCTTCATCAGCTTCAACTGGCCTTTTAGAACGTGATGCATCTTCGAGGTCAAAATCGCCGGACCGAAATTTTGTAAACCAGTTTTGGCAAACCAGTTTATATTAAAAAGGTAAAATATGCCGAAAATGCTGTTTTTCACTTTTCATATTTAAAAGGGTATCACCAAAAATAAGCCTTGCTATGTCAGCTGTCAAAATACATATGATTATGCGGCTTAAGTGTGATATTGGTTGTGAAAAAATACAATTAAGTCCTCTGTTGGAAAAAAATTACTTTCCGAACAACCAATATAAAGTCAATGGAACCCCAATCGATAAGTAATCAGGCGACCGTCATTTAAACGTAATTCTGATTGCAACTAATCGTCCGGTTACACTCAACTTGAATGGTTCCCGAATAATTAGAACACTTGTTAAATTTATTATTAATATAAATATTAATAAATATAAATATTTACTTGTTTTACTTCAACTCTTTACTATTTATACGAAAAAAAAACAATTTTAAGAAATATAATCCGCACGAAACGATTTTTTGTTTACATTTAATATGTCAAAACCCCGCTCACAAAAACCGCTTTTGTGAGCGGGGCTCTATTTTAGTTAAGTAGTAACTAAAATAGAGCCCCGCTCACAAAAAGATGATTTTTGGTTCGATAAGTAAAAAAAAGATGTAAGGCACGGCAGCTTAAAAAAGGATTTTAGTAACTATTTGATTTCGATTTTCATTTATTTTTCTTTGTTATTTAGTGACCGAAAATATTTGTATTAAATTTTAATAATTTTTTCCAAAAATTGTATATTTTTTATCATTTTTAAAGCGTTTAGTATACAATTAACAGAATAAGGTTTGTAGTTATATTTTAGGTTAACAGATGGCTAAGGCGCGGCAGAAAAAGTTATTGGTTCTTGGAAATTCCACAGAATTTTTTGTCTTCAATAAAATTCGTATACATATCTTCGGATTGCCTATCCTCCTTATACTCTATAATATAAGGCAAAGAACTGGCATTTTACTGTACTTGCCATAGGCACAGTTGACCAATTTATGGAAAAATGGTCATGCAAAATATCCTAAATTATGATAAATAAGGGGTTAAAAAGATGCTTAGGAGAAAAGCAAAATGAATTCTGTACATTTTCCTTTTGTAAACTGTGAAGACGTAGGGCAACCTATTACAAACTTAGTTGAAATATTGTTGAAATAGCAAAGTTGTTATTTCAACAATATTTCAACTAAGCAATGTGATATTAAATGTCTTTCTAGTCTACAAATATTTGCTAATTTCATTTATTATTTATTGCTTTCAATAAACATTTAATAGTATTTCTTATATAATATAAAAGTATATATGTTCAATTTTCTTATTAAGGAATTATTTACATAATATTCATTGGAACATCTTAAATTTCAAAGGTACAATTAAATTCAAAGCATATGGTACGTCGCAATAGATATCTTTTATGGAAAAATACGCTTATAACGAATTACTATAGATTCGAAAACAGTCCTAGTTATTTGTATATTTACTCTGAAATTGAATCAATTGTAGTACAGCATATTTGTGTGATGTACGAGTATCCATAGAGATTATTTCGGTGTCAATATCGGCAAGTAAGTTTGTTTGAAATTGTTCTCGTATTTATTCCTCGTTTCTAGTCAAATAACACCAATTAGATCTGTTCCAGCCTTTAGATTCGGTCAAACATACATAGATAAACATACTTAGATACTGTTGCTATCCAATATTCATAGTTATAAATAGCTACTGTTGCCAATAGGGAAAATAACATTTATTTTATCGATTAATATTAGTCTTATGGCTTTACAAGAATTGCTTAGAAAAAATATTTGGCCCAATTTCTAAGAAAAATTCTTTGTTGAAATTTTTTGGAAGAGTGCTTCTATAAACATTTCGTAGAAAATGTCATTAAAATTGAAAATATTTTGTTTATTCAATAACCATATTATTTTGTATACTTTTTAGGTTTAGTTTTTATATTTATTAATAGCAGTTTTATTTTTTTTTCCTAAGAAAATAAATTAATTTTTTTAATGCAAAAATTGATCTGTTATTTTAAGAACAAATAAATTGTGTTTGTTGAATAAATAAATCTTTTCCATGACTTTTGTATACATGTAGTTATATAAAATACTACGAGGGTCATTCAATAAGTCCTTAGAAAACCCTAGAGATTTTTTTTTGTAAGTAGCAATATCGACAGGAAAGCTGTCAAAATTTCAGCTCCATCCATAGTGTAGGTCAATTTCTATCGTCGATTAAAGTTAACGACATTTATTTGTGCATAACAATGGAAAAAAGCGAGTTTTGGGCTGTCATCAAACATCTCCATTTGAAAGGCTTAAGCCCGAAAGAAATCAAAGCCGAGTTGGATGCAGTTCATGGCACATCTACACCTGTGTTTGCGATGGTTTACAATTGGGTGAATGAATTTAAACGTGGCCGTTCATCCACAAAAGATGAACATCGTTCAGGAAGCCCAGTTGAGGTGTCTACTCCTGAAATCATCGACAAAAATCCTCGGCGAATTAAAGTGCGCGAATTAGTTGAGGCCACGGGCATATCACAAGGTACAGTCGCTTCAATTTTGCATGAAAAATTGTCTGTGAAAAAAATTTCGGCAAGATGGGTGCCGCGTTTGCTCTCAGAGGAGAATAAGCGCAATCGTGTAGTGGACTCTGAGGCTATGTTGGCACTCTTTCATCGCAATCCTGCCGAATTCCTTCGTCGATATGTCACTGTGGACGAAACCTGGATACACTACTACACTCCAGAAATGAAGAGACAGTCATCACAGTGGATTTTCAAGGGTGAATGGGCTCCGAAGAATGCAAAAACTGTGCCATCGGCCGGCAAGGTGATGGCCACGGTCTTTTGGGATTCGCAGAGCATCATTTTTATCGACTACTTGGAAAAAGGAAAAACAATAACAGGAGCGTATTACGCGTCGTTATTGCAATGGTTGAGCGAGGAAATGAAAGGGAAACGCCCCCATCTGAAGAAGAAAAAAATCCTCTTGCATCAGGACAATGCGCGTGTGCACACCTGCGCTGTTTCCATGTCCAAAATTGTGGAATTTTGGACGTCATTGCTCAAACGGATGAGTATTTTGCAGAACTTCCGAAATCCTATTTTTTGGACGGGATAAAAATTTTGGAAAAACGGTTGGAAAAGTGTATAGAGCTAAAAAGATATTATGTTAAAAAATAAAAAATATTTTTTTTTAAAAACAGTTTTTTTCCATCTTTTTCTAAGGACTTATTGAACGACCCTCGTACATAATGAGTTACTTGAACGTCATTGCAACGAGTGCAACTTTAATGCAAAAGTCTAGATCTAGCCACTCTATTGCGTTTGATTTGTTGGAATAGTGTATTAAATCATTAAGTATCTAAAAATACAGGTATTCAACTGGATTTCATGCAAGATTGTTTAGCTTAATTTAAAATAGGAAAAAGCAAATGTTATCTAGGATTCTACAATAGAAACATTTGCGTCTTAGGTATGACAATAAAGTTGATCAAGTCTGTATATGGTATTGGAATAGGTGATATTGGTAATTAGGATATAGTAATATTATTTAAATATTTTATGAAATTAAGTAAATTAGTATGAGAGAATATATTAAACAGAAGGCGAGAAGATGGTATTTGTAGTTGGATCATAGTGACAATCCGACAGTAGATATATATATTTTCTCGTAACATAAATGCCACATGATTTGTAGATAAGAGATTTTTTACTAGGTAAATCGTAATTAAATTACTGACGATACAATAGTATGTAGATCAAATCCAGGTAGAGAGTGCTGTAGCTGGTACAGACTTTTGTCATTCCTAAATTGCCATAATTGATGTAGCATTCAAATTATGGAGGATATAAATTTCAATTCATTTTGCATGGTAAATAGCTCATATAAGTACATAAACTGAAGTAAAGCGCTAAATTTATAACGGCTTCAATTCAAGAAATATTTACAACAAAACTTTCATTTATTTACAAATTTATGAAATCATTTCAAATTAAAATTGTATTCCAATATAGTTCCATCATAAAATACTAAACTGTATTTTTAAAGAATGCAATTACCTCAAAAACATCACAAGTACGTACACTCTTAAAAATTTTATCGAAAATAATTTTAATAGTATTTTTGTAAAATAAACCAATCAAACATCGAATTAGTTAATCAAACTATAGCACCGTTTTCTAGCTATACCATCAAGCATGAATTAAATAATTTGTTCTTATTAGAAAAAAAGTATACTATTTTGGTTGAAAAAGCTCTCTTATATATAAAAAAATTTTAGAAATTAAAAATTAGAATTCTCATATTATTTTATATTTAAAGTTAAGCAAGTGTAGTAGAAATTTCATTTCAACTTTAGTGAAAAATAAATATCAAATTTCGTTTCTGCAAACAGTACCTTTTCGTTGAAAATTATATACAGGGTGGTTCAACTTGGATTGACTTTGGTATATTGTAGCTGTATGCCGCATCCCTTTGGCATATTGTAGCTGTTATGCTGCATTAAAATTTGTTCATGATCTCTCAAAGTTTTTTTTTTCAATTTGATCTTTTATTATTGAAGTATACTCATATATTGATGCTTCAAAGTATTGTCTATTGCTAGCCACAACTTTTTCCCATCTTTTTGGCAGCTTACGGATTTCATGTCGAAAAAACTGCTCGTCATTTGAGGCGATCCACAAATCCATCAAATTTTTGGTCTCTTCGTAAGGTTGGAAGTGCTGCTCAGACAGGCTACGTGTTATCGATAAATTGTATTAAACAATTGCGAAGAAATAAAATTATTTTCATTTTAAACCCATAAATACGGAACAATATACAATATATCATTATATTATAATCAATAATCTTAAGCTCCTATAATCACATTACTGAATTCTGTATTGTTACCATGTAATCTCTCAGCTATTTAATCCTTTTCTAATTGTCAAATTACTGAGCCTATTTAAAAAATACCCAATTACTCGTATTAATCATAATGCATTCAATTCAAAATACTAAGCAAAAAACATTTACTTATTCCCCTTTTATAAAAAAAATTATTCATTTTATTTTAAATAAATCATTAAAAATTATGAGTATATTATAATTTCCGTCTTATTACGTAACTAATGTGCAGCAAAAATTATTTTTTTAAATATAAGAAGGATAATAAAAATTTTAGAAAATTTTATAACTAATACAATATATTAAATGTACTAATCCGAGTATTAATATAAGTATATATTATTCTATTTGGACAGATTCATTTACTTAAATAATCGAAAAACTTTATATCATTGATCTTATAAATATCTATAAAAAAGGAAGGCTGATCGATGCGTTCTCTAAGTTTAATGAGAAATTTTGAAGATAATTGAATAGCCCATCCTTGCAGGTGTCCCTTATAAATCAATATGACAATTTTAGAGCGGTCGATAGATGCAGCATAAACCTTACACATATATTTGAATTAATCGAAAATTTCATATAAACTTAGTAGAATGAGAAATGATAGTCAAGAAAGTACATTAAAAATTAATCCTAAATCTGAACTTAGTAAATATTAGTTTTAAAATAATATATAATACTAAAAATTGTGCTTTTATAAGGTCTACAAAAATATGAAAAAGTTATTTTAACAGAATATCGAAATTAGTGCTGAGATGTGCTCTAACAAAAACATAAATGTGATAATGAAGACACCCGAGGGTATTAAGTTCTCCATAGGAAGTGAAAGGAAAAAAAATAGTGTAATAAAAAATAAAAAGATGTGAAAGGAAAAAGAAATTATGAATAAAAATTAAATGAAAAAAACTCAAAGAGGGAGAGGAATAGGAAATGAGAGGGAAGGTTAAAAAAATGAAAACAAAAAATGTACAGCGAGGAAAAAAAATAAAAAACAAATAAAAAATAAAAGGAATGGAAAAGAATTAAAAAAATAAAGATTCCCAAAGGAAACCTAAAAAAAAATAAAGATGGGAAGAAATAGAAAAATAACAAATGCAGCCGACCTTGGTCTTTTTTCCATATAAGGCCCTATCGCACTCCGTGGCAAAAATATAGTTGAAGTGCCCCTTTTTTGAACGACGAGGATCTCTCATACCTCATCCTAAGATCGAGGCTTGGATAGCTATGAGGAAAAATAATGAGAAAAAATATCAATTTAGTTTAATTTCTTTATAATTTTAATTTCAATTAAAAAATCTTGGGTAATACCATTTTATTATGTTGTCCTGGAAGTAATTTCGTTTTTTTATAGAAATGAAAGACGCTTTTCTTATAGTGAATTAATATTTTATTCAATTAAATATTGTCCAGTCTGATCCTGGACTCATTTGAATGTGCCAAGTGATTTTTGACCTCCTCATTTGAATTAACGTTTTACCATCTAAGAGATTTTGTAGAGACCGGAACAAATGATAATCAGAAGGCGCTAGGTCTGGAGAGTTTGGTGGGTATGTCATTATATCCCATTCAAACTCTAAAAGCTTTTGCCGAGTGGTCAAACTTGTATGTGGTTTCACATTATTCTGTTGGAACACTATACCTTTCCTATTGACCAATTCTGGTCTGTTCTCTTTAACTGAATCATTCAATTTGTCCAACTGATGACAGTATAGTTTAGAATTGATCGTTGTGTTGCTCGGTAGAAGCTCAAAATAAACGATTCCTTTGAAATACCACCAAACAGATAGTATAACCTTTTTCTGATGAATATTGGCTTTCCAAGCGCTTTGAGCGGGTTCATCTTTTCTACTCCAGGATCATTTGCACTTAACATTGTTGTAGATAACCCATTTCTCGTCCACAGTGATTATATGCTTCAAAAATGGATCATTTTCTTGGCGTTTGAGAAGCAAATCACAAATGTCAATATGCGACG
The DNA here is from genome assembly GCA_958298945.1 of Atherix ibis. NCBI lineage: Eukaryota > Metazoa > Arthropoda > Insecta > Diptera > Athericidae > Atherix > Atherix ibis. The sequence continues at coordinate 66,447,138 of OY282607.1, forward strand.
GCAGAAATTTTTTCCGTAAGATGAGGAACCCATATGTCAAGGTTTGAGATTAAATCTAGCCGTTTCAAATGATCATGAATTGTCGAATTCGATAAATTTGATCCCTCAGCGTCGCACGGATCGAAGTTTTGCAAACCAGTTTTGGCACTGGCGCTCACTTAACACATCTTCTCTATACACATCAGATAATTTTTTCTTGGTTGAACAGCATTTTTATCTTTTCTTTAGTAAAAAAGTAAAATATGCCGAAAATGCTGTTTTTCACTTTCCATATTTAAAAGGGTATCAACCAAAAACTAATGTCCAGAATCAATCGAATTTTTCGCAAGCAAGCCTTGCTATATGAGCTGCCAAAATACATATGATTATGCGGCTTAAGTGTGAAGGTGGTTGTGAAAAAATACAATTAAGTCCTCGATCCAATAACGCTATATAAAAGTCGCTGTTGATCGTCTGTCTCTTCTGGAGATAGTCAATGAATATTATACCATGCGCATCCCAAAATACAGACGCCATCACCTTGCCAGCCGACTGTTGCGTCTTTCCACGCTTTGGATTCGGTTCGTCGCTCGCTCTCCACTCTTCCGACTGCCGATTGGACTCTGGAGTGTAGTGACGGAGTCATTGTCAAATATCGACGCAAAAATTTGGGTTTATTGCGCTTGAACAGCTCCAAGCACTGCTCAGAATCATCAACACGTTGTTGTTTTTGGTCCACAGTGAGCGCACGCGGCACCCACTTTGCACACAGCTTTCGCATTCCCAAATATTCATGCACGATATGTCCAACACGCTCTTTTGATATCTTCAGAGTCTCAGCTATCTCGCTCAACTTCACTTTACGGTCATTTAAAATTATTTTGTGGATTTTTTTGATGTTTTCTGCCGGAACCACCTCTTTTGGGCGTCCACTGCGTTCTGCATCAACTGTGCTCGTACGACCAGTTCGAAATTGACGAAACCAATATTCCACAGTTGAAATAGCTGGATCAGAGTCCGGATAACGTTTGTCAAACCATGCTTTGGTTTCCACTGTATTTTCATCAAAAAGCAATGCTTTATCAATACACGAAATTATTCTTTATCAATTTTTTTTCAATAACAAAAGTTGCTTCACTCAAAATGCTATATCTCACGAACCAATCGACCGATTGCTGTCAAATTTTGACAGGAATCATTTGAAGGATGATGCTTTGTGATAATTATGTAGATTTTTGCAAGAGGCGATGATGCTTTGTGATAATTAAGTAGATTGTATGCACAAATAAATGTCGTTTACTTTAATCGACGATAGGAATTGACCTACGCTATGGGTCGAGCTGAGATTTTTGCAAGAGGCGCCATCTAGACGTCAACCTTATAAACTTTTTAGCCGAACTGTTAAGTGTGAAGTTGGTTGTGAAAAAATACAATTGTCCTCTGTTGGGAAGGAACGAAATTACGTTCCGGACAACTCAATATTATTACTAATTATTTTATTAATTTGTTGAAATAATTTTAATTTCTTCTTTTTTAATTTTAAGCCATTTAACTTTTTTCCTCTAAGTTTTAGTTCTTCATTTGTTTATCATAAAAAAAATTTAGTTATAGACCTTTTCATTGTTAAATAATTCGGTAAATTTATATTCATTTATGGCTATAAAGTATTTTTATTTAATTGAACTCTTGAACTTTTAAATAAAATTTTCTTTCTCCTTCATTCATTCTAATTATTTAAAATTAAAAAAAAAATTAGATAGCATCATCATAGATAGAACAGAAAAGAAAGTAGATGAGAAACTAAAAGAGAAACGAAATAAAATAGAGAAGGAAGAAGAAGAAAAATCGCTGTTTGAAGTCCTCACCTTAATGAGTATTAAATAATAATCCGTTTTACGAAAATCTAATCAGTCCTTTTTTATTGATCCAATGAATAAAAATTCTATTAATTTCATCGATGTATTTGTATGCATATCTATATAAATGTAGATCTCTTCTCAATTTTAAATAATTTTGGTTTAATAATAATACATTTTTGTAATAATAAAAATAGTTATAATTGATTTTCTCAAAATTTTATACTAAATATTTTAATTTTTTTCTTAAAAACAAGCAATAATTTTTCATACAAAACAATTATAAATAAAAATTATTTAATTCCTATTTCAGTTTTCTTCAGTTAATATTTGATTTTAGACTTAGTTATGCAATAAATCAACATAACGTTTATTAGTATAAATTATTATTTTTTATTTTTTTATTACGATTTTATAAGATATTATCAAATGCGTTTGTTTATCGTTATTCTATTTTACTGTGACAACTAATGCCGTTTATAGTCTGTGAGTCAATTTTATTAAACGGTTGTTTGTCAACATTTACAATTATTTTGAATAAATCAATTTTCCGACCACCTTATTATTTTTAAACAATTTTCATGATAAATTAAATAGAAATAAAGTAAATAAAAAAAAACAAAACATATAAATAAAAAAAAATAATATATAGAGAAAAAAAACTAAAAAAAGGACTAAGGTCACATTTAATACAGAAGTTAGAGATCCTCAATGAGGAAATTAAGTTGTAAGTAAAACTTATACAAATTAATAAAACCAAATAAAATACATTTATTAAAAAAAAAACTTATTACTTTTAACAGAATATATCACAATTTGTAAAAATTGTATTTTTTTTGTTTTATTTTTAATTTTAAAATTAGTCTCTTTTATATACATTTTCAGTGAAATATTTTTACAATTTTTCACATAAAAATTCTCCTCGTTTCCTAAATATCATGAAAAAAATGCTTTGCAATCGATTACGGAAATGTTTTAAATAATTTTTCTCGTGAACGTTTCATATTTTCATAGCAGACTTTTATAATCATTTGAATAAAAATTTATGAATAAATTATTTTTATTATTTTTGATTTTATAGCTAAGAATAGGAATTTGTTTTAGATTTATTTGTACAATATTAATAGTCTTTTGTTATGCTTAGGCACCTGATTTATTATCACGTTGTTTTTTTTTAGACAATTTACAATATTTTATTAATATTTCTGATCAAAACTGGTTCGTATTTTTATAGCAGACTTTTATAAAATTATTTATTAAAAATTTCCATACAATTGATTTTATTCATATTGCAACAAGTTAGTAATAATTACTTGCTAGTGTTAGTACAATATTTTATTTGCACAAATAAGAAGTCGCAATCCGGATGAGTTCAAGTTAAATAAAATAAATTTTTAGATCAAAACTGTATGAATATATACATATATGCGAATTAAAATGAATACTTTTTACAAAAATGCACTTTTTTCGTATTTAATTCTTTGGTGAATATATTTTACAAAATAGTTTTATTTATGAAATTAAATTTTTTTGCACATAATTTTTATATTTGCAACAATTGTACACTTGCACTTTAATAGTAATTTTTTAAAGAGTGGGAAGAGAAATCCCGACCTCCATGATAGTCCAAAAAAGTATCTTTTTTACATCAAAATGCCGGCTCATGTGTCCTGTTTGGCACGAACGCACTTACTCTGGTTTCGCAATTCGTCCGATGAAGTCTCATCGGATTATGGAATCTTCTGTGAAGATTCCATACATGTCCTTCCTGATTTGTGCGCCACCTCTTAGGTATCGACCAAATCATCAATCTTGCTTCACAATGGTTGCCCATTGCCAAACAAATCTATTTAACTAGTAGTTCTAAATTCTGAGCATAAAAATTCCTTAGAATTATATATACGAGGTCTGTTCAAAAAGTATCGCGAATTTTGTGTTTTTTCAAAAATTATTTTGTCTCTTTCAAAGTAATCCCCACCAGCTATCAAAAAATCATTTTTTGTGATCTTGTTCAGCTCCTCCTTCGATGCCGTCTTTATCTCCTCAATCGTAGCGTAGCGTCGTCCTTTCATGGGGCTCTTCAGTTTCGGGAACAAGAAAAAGTTACAGGGTACCAGATCTGGGGAATACGGTGGCTACGACATTATTAGTGTGTTGTTTTTGGGCAAAAATTCGCGCACGAGTAACGATGCGGGAGGAGGTGCGTTTTCATGGTGAAAAAGCCAATTTTTGTTCTTCCACAAATCCGAGGGTTTCTGGTGGATTGCTTCACGCAACTTGAGCATAACTTGCAGGTAATATTGCATATTGGCCGTTCTACGATGTGGCAAGAACTCATGATGCACCACGCCCCTGCAATCGAAGAAAACTGTAAGCAAAACCTTCACATTCGACCGAACTTGGCTTTTCGTCGTTCACATCTTCTCGGCCCTCTGAAAACATTTTGTACCACCGATAAACATTGCTTCCGTCCAAGATAGCTTCACCATATGCCACAGTCAGGATTCGGAATGCGCTCGCGCAATTAATTTTGTTTTTCTCACAAAATTTGATACAGATTCTTTGATCCATTTTTTTGAATGGGCAAAAATCTAAGACGAGCCAAAAAACGTGTAAGCAAAGCAGCTATCAAAAATTAACTGAACATTCAAAATGGCCGAACTTTTCGGCATAAGGGAGAGACATGAGTACCAACATAACGCCACAAAAAATCGAAAATTGAATATACGTAACCCGCGGAAATTCAAAATTCGCGATACTTTTTGAACAGACCTCGTATATAGAATAAGGACTATTATTAAAAAGCAACCATAATTTGCTTTTTGGTAACAATCCTTATCCTACATCTATGTTAATCCTACAGATTCTATTTCACTAGTCTACATCTTCTGCAGGACTGCCAAAATATCCGCAGCTACTTTTAAAATAGGATTCCACTCCTCTTTGAACTCCTTAATCAATCTATTCTGTTTCTTAGTTCCCTTCATTTATATACCACACGAAATCTAATTTCAACTTCTGTTAACTTTCCACTTACTCAGGGAACTTTCTTATTTAAATAACCGATGCTGTCCATATGCTTCTTATTGCGAAATGGCCTCAAGGTCATGCCGCACCTTTAATAACTTCTGCCATACATATGTCCTAGAACAAAAAATGTAAAGTAAAACTATTTTCCTCTATGGTAACACTGATAACAAAATGATCGATAATTACTCGACAGATATAATTTTGTAATCCCAAAAATATTGTCCTATTGTTAAAGTACATACTAAAAGTATCAATTCTAACTAGTCAGACCCAAAATCTGATAGGGGTTCATTTTTAGTTTACACGATAGCTACGTATTATCCTTTGATTTTTAAATTCGATTCTGCAATATTAAAGAATATTTGAGAAGATTATTCTCAAAGATACACGTAAATTTTTTAGTAGATCATTCAAAGAAATGAAGAGGACTTTAAAATATAATCAGCACTATGGAAAATTATTTGCTCCAGTCAATGAAAGAATACTACGTATATACGTGTATGTAATAAATTTCAGGCAATGTAAGCAAAAGATCAACCAATTCTTATTATTTTAAATAAAAAAAGAATCACGCTAGAAAATTTGACATAATTTATTTATCAAATCATGGGATTTTGGAGCTGTTCATTTTGAAACAATAAATGGAACGTTTAAGAAAATTTCGTTGGCAAATTAAATTTTATCCAACTTATATTGGTTCTATCCAAATATCTGTTATTATAAAGCTGAACGTGTGAATCAAATGTATATTCAAATGTCACTGATTTTTTTTTTGCAACGACCTGACGTGGTAGCACCAGTGGATCCCATAGTGTTTTTATAAAGAAGCTTCGGATATACAATAAATTAACTACGTGTGTTTTTATTTGATTAGTCCGGTTGCTTTTCTTATTATTATTATCATTTCAAGTAAATTAGTACTGTAATGTCAATTAATAAGCGTAAGACCATGCCTCAGTATGCTAACGACTGTGCTACCGGCTAGTTTTTATACGAGGGTCGTTCAATAAGTCCTTAGAAAAAGATAGAAAAAAACTGTTTTTTAAAAAAAAAAATTTTATTTTGTAACATAATCTTCTTTTAGCTCTATACACTTTTCCAACGGTTTTTCCAAAATTTTTATCCCGTCCAAAAAATAGAATTTTGGAAGTTCTGCAAAATACTCATCCGTTTGAGCAATGACGTCCTCGTTGGAAGTGAACCGTCGTCCGCTAAGCCATTTCTTCAGATTGGGGAAAAGAAAATAGTCACTCGGGGCCAAATCTGGTGAATAAGCGGGATGCTGCAACAATTCCATTCTCAATTCCACAATTTACGCCATTGAAACAGCGCAGGTGTCCTGATGCAAGAGGATTTTTTTCTTCTTCAGATGGAGGCGTTTCTCTTTGATTTCCTCGCTCAACCGTTGCAATAACGACGCATAATACGCTCTTGTTATTGTTTTTCCTCTTTCCAAGTAGTCGATAAAAATGATGCCCTGCGAATCCCAAAAGACCGTGGCCATCACCTTGCCGGCCGATGGCACAGTTTTTGCCTTCTTTGGAGCCCGTTCACCCTTGAAAATCCACTGTGATGACTGTCTCTTCGTTTCTAGAGTGTAGTAGAGTATCCAGGTTTCGTCCACAGTGACATATCGACGAAGGAATTCGGCAGGATTGCGATGAAAGAGTGCCAACATAGCCTCAGAGTCCACTACACGATTGCGCTTATTCTCCTCTGAGAGCAAACGCGGCACCCATCTTGCCGAAATTTTTTTCACAGACAATTTTTCATTCAAAATTGAAGCGACTGTACCTTGTGATATGCCCGTGGCCTCAACTAATTCGCGCACTTTAATTCGCCGATCGTTCAAAATCAGATCGTGGATTTTGTCGATGATTTCAGGAGTAGACACCTCAACTGGGCGTCCTGAACGATGTTCATCTTTTGTGGATGAACGGCCACGTTTAAATTCATTCACCCAATTGTAAACCGTCGCAAACACAGGTGCAGATGTGCCATGAACTGCATCCAACTCGGCTTTGATTTCTTTCGGGCTTAAGCCTTTCAAATGGAGATGTTTGATTACAGCCCTAAACTCGCTTTTTTCCATTGTTATGCACAAATAAATGTCGTTAACTTTAATCGACGATAGAAATTGACCTACACTATGGATGGAGCTGAAATTTTGACAGCTTTCCTGTCGATAATGCTACTTACAAAAAAAAATCTTTACCGACACTACGAGCGCAATTTCTTGGATTTTCTAAGGACTTATTGAACGACGCTCGTAGTTAGCATCCAAAACAATAGTTCCGCTAGGATGTAGTACCTCATAAAATTCCAATCTCAATAAGTATATTATCCGTTTAGGATTGCCTTTGTATATTTTGCATTACAGTTTTTGTACATCGTGATCAACCTCTTCAGAAATGAATCAAATTTATTACCTTTTTCTAGATATTCACAGATGGAAATTAGATTGAATAAATTCTTTTGCATCCAGTCATGTGGCACCCAAATATTAAGCTCTGACTGTACTAATTATTCTATAATTGATTATAGAATCCTTTTCGAACCCTTGGCTAATTACATCAACTTCCGGCATAAATTCATGAAATCTGAATATATGTTATGGTAGTTTCGAAGATATGCACACTACCACCTCATATTAACTAATTAGTCAAGAGTTAAGAATACTCGTACATAAATAATTTTTGTTTATTTTTGTGAATAAAGGTTATTTCAAAACTTTAGCTATTTTCTCGTCTCTGTTTTGATTTATTGTATAAACCGAGTATACTTAAAACGAAAATTGGTAGCTTAGAAATTAGGTGCCCCCCCCTCCGCTTTTATTTGCATCTTATGATTGTTTTGTTCTCTTCTACAAATAATTAGAGGACAAAGTAGCCATATCCAAATCAGTAAACAGTTTTAAGGTTATTAATATGAAAATATTATATTATAAAAGAAAACGCAAAGAAAATATTTAGTGCCCGAAGAGATTTACTATGGCGCTAAAGATGATACATAGTCAAAAAAAACTCAGTTATAGGTACATTTAAACTATCGAATAAAATATGTATTATTATGAAATCAAATCCTCTCCAAATTCTTTTAAAAATTATTTATACTTAAGTTATTCACCATTTTGCTAGTAATATAATTGGCATGCTAGTTTGTATATTTTGAAATATTTCTTTTTATTGCAGTATCGTCTATGTGAAAGTAATTGATAATGATTCCAAAAGAAAATGGTTAATTAAAATTATATAAGGTGTAGTAAAAAGAAATCCATTATTTTTGCATTAAATTGAAGGTTTTATTTATCATAGATAGAATGATACGATTTAGGTCAAATATGCACCGTTTTGTTCAACAACTTGTTGCCATTTTAGAGGTAATTTCATAATGCCTCTCTCATAGAAACCCTCGTCCCTATTGGCAAAAAACTGGGACAGTCGATTTTCACAATCTTCTCTTGAGGCGAATTTTTCACCTGCAAAATCATTCGTCGTAAACAGGAAGAGGTGGTAGTCACTTGGTGCCAGGTCCGGACTATAAGGTGGATGCATAAGAACATCCCAACCAAGGTCCCGGAACTTCTGGCGAGTCACTATCGATGTATGCGGCCTGGCGTTGTCCTGATGGAACACAATTCCTCTCCTATTGGCCAAAGCTGACCGCTTCTGGGCGATTGCTTCTTTCAGACGGTCCAATTGTTGACAGTATAGGTCCAAATTAAGAGTTCGGCCGTAGGAGAGCAGCTCATAGCAGATGATTCCCTGCCAGTCCGCAAAACCTTCCTGGCTTTCAATCCTGGCTTGACCACCGTTTGCGCCTGGTGACCGCGATTTGACCACGACCATTGTCGCTTGACGTTGTCGTAAGTGACCCACTTTTCATCACCAGTAACCATCCGCTTCAGAAATGGATCGATATTGTTGCGATTCAGCAGCGATTCGCAGATGAAAATTCGGTCCATGAGGTTTTTTTGCTATAACTCGTGTGGCACTCATTCTTTTTGTATCCAGCCTTATTTAAGTGGTTCCTAACGGTTTTTTGTGCTATGTTTAGCTCCTAGGCAATCGAAACAGTGCTTACGTAACGGTCGGACTCGACGATTTCCATTATTTTATCGACATTTTCGACAATTGGCCTTCCAGAGAGTGGTGCATCCTTGACATCAAAATTACCGGAACGGAATCGACAAAACCAAAATTGCGCGTGATTGGCTGTTACAGTATCAGGACCATAAACATTATTCACATTTTCAGCTGCCTGGCTTGCATTTTCGCCTTTATCGAAGAAAAACTGTAAAATATGGCGTATTTTCTCTTTGTTGGTGTCCATCTTCGACGCGTGCTAAAAAAATACTGAGTCAAGTAATCACAAAACTGTATGAGAAACTTTTTTAGTACGAAATCTTATCTTTCTAACGCCATCTAGTGCAACCCGATTTCACTTTTAAAACGGGAGATACAGACTGCTTAAGCCATCTATTGGCAATATAATGGATTACTTTTTACTACAATTTATATTATGCAGAATAAATCATAAGAAAATACGAAAATTATTTTTCAAAACAATTCAAAACGTTGATTTAAACATACAAAAAAAAATATTTCCACCTTTTTTTTTATTGATCGAATCCTTATTTATTCACTGCTGATGTACGCATAAATATTTATTGTCTAATATTTTATGTTTCACGTTTATTATAACACAAAAGTGTCTTCGAAAATAAACATTACTTTATATAGTAGACAGTTATCCGAAAGAAAAATAAATAAATATATACAAAAAAGGGATTAGAAGATCGTAAAATCCATTAATTTGTCCAAAGCTTCAACAAGAACGAAAAGGAAAACTCTTCCTGTATTCCGAATTCGAATTCCGTAGAAATTAAGAATTTTTTCCGCGCTGAAATTGTATATTCTTCCTTATACACATGATAATATACAATACATACATATAACGATATGGCATCGTCCAATTACAGATTACCTTGTAAAACAGATGCTATCAAAAAGACATCTTCATCATGAACGGGAAAAATTTCTCTTTTTTGAGGATTTGCATTTCAATTTATCCTCGTACTCGACTCGTTTTTACCTAAATATTATCCTTTCGTTTCCCACACGCCAACCCATCTAGCTGCTTTTGAGCACTCTGAAGGGACAATCATCGTCAAAAGAACAAGCTTCGTTGCCGAATCGTGATGATAAAAAAGGTTTTCATAAAAGAATAATAATGGGTTTTTATCCCCGTTGCTTGATTTTTTTCTTTTGCTGGAGTTGAATCCTTTACTCTCTGCACACGAATATTGTTACCCAAATCAACAACAACTTACACTCATACTACGATCACAATTGTATATGCAGAAAAATAAGTTCCATCACAGCGAACAAATAAAATGTTTTTGTGAAAATTGCTTTCGAATCCGGCAACAATAGAATTTATAATTCCTAGCCATCATGGTTATCAAAATGTCATTAATTTGGGAGAATAGTTGCTGACAGCTATTCTAAGTCATACTCGTATTGTTTTGCCTTCCTTTAGGATTTTTTCCTGTTAAGCGAATATCGTTTTTTTTTATATTGCTGATTTCTATTCTATTATTTATTTTCTACTTTTCCGAAATGATTATAAGATAGTTAAACTGGGGAAGAGAATTTAATTCTTATTAAAAGGGTAGAAGTTAATACATTATTTTTATATATCAAAACATGTAGATTCTTATCGTGTTTAGAGTGTACAAATACTACTCTAAAATTAAAAGTTAAAACGAAATAAAAAAATTAGAAATTAAATTAATGGGAAAAAAATCACCCAACCGTTGTGGTATGGACAATTTGCATTTCATACACATGTGGAAAAGAAATCTACGTTTATGTATGTATGTAAAAAACAAGGCTTCAAATTATTTTCACATGAAAAGCATAACTTTTAGGAGAATATGTATAAGCTTTTCATAATGTGCAGTGTTACCTTAAGGAGACTGCATCGGTAATTCTAAAACTACCAGTACTCTTGTGATATAATTTTTTAATTATTTATCTTCTTTTTAAGTAATTACTAATGAATAACAAGATCGTCCTTTAAGATCTTTATTCATTGAGATACTTTATTTTATATATGGTTTTTGAATAAGAGTGATATGATTTCTTTTTTTTTTAAAACCCACTAACTATTAAGGAAATTCCAATATTTTTTGTTTATTGTGAAGTACAATCGATAAAATTAAGTTCTGAATAAAACGTCATTCAATTGGCCTCCACGACTTCTTTTACAGGAACGAATTCGATGAACCCAATTTTCAAAGTGGAAAAATCCACTAAATCAAGTCGTATGTCATGAATAGCACGTTTAATATTCCAAAGCTTGAAGAAGAGTCTGGTTTATTGTTAAAGACCAATGACTTCAAATAACCTCACAAGAAATAGTCTAATGATGTTATATCACAACTTCTTGGAAGCCATTCAATGTCACAATTTCTTGAAATAATGGAATCTCAAAACTTTTCTCGCAATAATTCTGTTGTTGCACGTTCTGTGTGGCACGTAGCCCCGTCTTGTTGGAACCAGATGTTGTCAAGATCAACTTCTTCCAATTTCGGCCATAAAAAGTTGGTAATCATCGATCTACTATATACCGCTCTCCATTGACAGTAACGGTGTTACCAGCTTCATTTCGAAAGAAGTACGGACCGATGATTCCACCAGACCAAAAACTACACCCATTTATGAAATGGGTGTTCATGAATAATTTGTGGATTTTCTTCGCACCAGAATCGACAGTTTTGTTTATTTACCACACCACTCAGATGAAAGTGAGCCTCATCGGAGATGATTTTCTTTAAAAAATCGTTATCGTTTTCAAGTTGTTCCAAGAAAAATCAGCAAATTCACGACGTTAACGGTGGTCCAATGGCTTCAGTTCTTGAGTGATAACAATTTTATACGGATGCAAGCCCAAATCCTATCTTAAAATCTACCAGGTTGTGGTTTGAGACAGTCCCAATTCTTGAGCACGTCTTGGAATCGACAAATTGCAGTCTTCAGCAACACTTGCCTGAACGACAGCAATATTTTCATTACTTCGAGCGGTTCTTTATCTTATTGGCACTTGAACATTATGTCAAAAAAATGTACGCTCGAAATTTTTAACAATTCGACGAATAGTGAGCACAGTTGGACGATTATTACGACCATAAAATGGCAAAAGCTCACGAAAAGTTGCAATTGGAGAACGATTAATTTGATAATAAAATTGAATAATTTGTAAACGTTGTTCTTGCTTATATCTCTCCATGGTGAAATTGTAAACATAAACGACAGATCATGACATATTACAAATGGCCAAAACGTTACTTAGAACTCATATCACTGTTATTGGAAAACCCTCCAATTAGAAGAAGATATTATATTGTAATAAATAACCCTTGCTTTTACCATAACCTGACAATCAACTTTCATTTAAGTTCTTCTTATTAACTTAAAGATTTTAAGTTTTTTCAATACAAAAAATTAATGCAAATAAAACCAGGAGTTATTTCTAAAATTTGACTCTGTTTTTGAGGCGTTACTAATGAGTTTCATTAAATCATGCGAAGATATTAGAGAAGTAAAAAACTTATGTAGCAATAACAGATCAGGTCCACTAAACCAGATCAGGTTGACAAATTTTGTTTTAAATCTTTATAAGCACCTCGCCGAAACAAATAAATAAGATGGTTCAGAAAAAAGCAACAACGTTAAATATTATCCATTAACTGCCACCAGTTGTCATACAAATTTAAACACTACCACCTGAGAGGTTAATTTTTTTTCTTTATAAAAAAGGTATTTAATTGTTTTTTCATACAACTATATAGAATTTGTAACAAGCACACTTTTTATGGGAAGATACAAAGCCATAAAGCCATCGAAAGAACGGGATGACTCATTTTATAAATTTAATAATCTCGGGGCCATTTCCGTTTTAAACGTTGTTGGGTGTATAATGAAAGGGTGGGAGTGAACAATTTTTTTGCTGAAGAATGAAGAAGGTAGAAAAGACACTGTTTTCGTATATATTGGGTGTCGTTTTTTTTTTCTAAAGAAAAAACAAAATTTTGTTTCACTTTTTATTCAAAAATTAATCCAAAATAGAATTTCCTTTATTAGTTACAACTGTCAGCCAGCGTTCTGGCAACTTGTCCAAACCCCTTGAAAAGACGTCCTTACTTTTGGACGCAAAGTATTCTTCCACTGCCATTTGGCACCCTCATAATTTATATATTCATTTCCATCAAGAAAGTTTTGCAGCAACCTGAACAGATGATAGTCAGATGGTGCAATATCTGGAGAATATGCTGGCTGAGGTAGAGTTTCCCAACCCAACTCTGAAATTTTTTGTACGTTTTTTCTTGCCACGTGCGGTCTAACGTTTGTTATGGCGAAGAATTACATCCCTTCTGTTGGCCAAATATGAACGTTTACGTTGGATTTCTTTATTCAAAACATCACGTTGCTAACAGTTACGATCAGCATTGACCGTATAAATTTCTTTCAGCAACTCATAGTAGAAAATACCCCTCCGATCCCATCAACAACACAACATAACTTTCTTTTGATGCACGCCAGCTTTGGATGTGGTCGTTGGTATCTCCTTTTTGTAAACATATGCCCTTTTTCTTACCACATGTTTATAAACTAACAACTTTTTATCACCAAGCGGTCCAAAAACGGTTTCCATTTGTAACGAGCAAGATTTGAAGAACATATTGAAATTCGATCCATTACATTTTTTTCGCTTAATTCGTGTGGCACCCAAACAGAGAGTTTGGACACAAAACCAAGCCTTTTAATTTGCTCTAAGTCAGTAGTCAGATAAATTCCAAGCTTGAAGGGTACTTCTGTGGAATTTAACATGGGATTTGTACTTATCATGCTGCGTAGCACTTTGTTATTGACATTTGATGGCCTTCCTAATCTGGGTTCATCTTTCAAAGAAAAATCACCCAAACGGAATTTCGCAAACCATCTCTGGCATATTCGAACTGTTACCGCGTCTTCCCCAAACACGCCGTCCATCGCGTTGTTCCCTTTTTGGAACTCATAAAACATACAATATCTTAAGCGCACTTTTTCTTGTTGACTGTTTTATAAGTTTATAAAAACTGACAAAAATACGAAAAAATATAATCTAACGGTTTAAATTGATTTCAGTCGAATCAGAATTCTCGCTCAGAACCGACAACGCATACAAGTGCAAGTGTTCAAAAACGATAGAACTTTCCCTTATACCCAATAAAAGGAGCATCGTACATAAAAGGAGCATTGGTAACTTTTCGAAGAATTCAATGTGAATTGGAATACTTGCTTGAACCCCAAAGTTCAAGTCCGTAAGTCCATATCGGTTGTACCATATTGTATGTTAATAATTAACTTTTTATTATCAGTTTTGCTCTATTGTCTAGGAGTCATAGTAATGCAAGGTATCGGCAATTAAATAAAATTATTTTTATTTTTATGTGAGGGTTCTTGGTTAACTGTTTGTTGATTATGTTAAATTTTTTAATATCACTATTATAAGCACAATATGTTACTATGGAATATTTAACATTTAGAAAAAGTAAGACTTATATCAAAATTTATATAAAAAATATTTATTCATAAATGACATGAAAATTATATAAACATAGTTAAAGTAAAATACCTTCTATTAGTTGATGAAAATATTGTTCTAGTTAATTAAATATATAAGTTTGGTCATACGCAAGGTCTCTGAGATAAATTCCAAAGAAAATTTTGTTGCAAAATGACTGCAGCGCCATTTGGAAACTTCATGTTTTGTAAGGGTTAGTATATAGGGGACATTGCTAGCTTACCTAACGAAACCAGGCCAAGTGGTTCAATTTCGTGGAATCAGAAGTTATTTATGGAGCATGGAAGGAGTCTTAGTTAAAAAGAAATTCTGAATTAAGTGGAATGACATAAAAAAAAACGTAACACCATAAAAATGGCATGAACGACAAGTTTGATTACCGAAGAGAAAATCGTGGGTAAATGTGGTATGCCCAATTCCTCACCCAAAATTTCAGAGATATTTTTGAGTCTATCTATTTTTTTATGCTTTTCCAAACATACTAAATACCAGTTGGTAACTAAATGCAGTAAGTCCAAAATTACTGTAGGCATAGAAGAATGGATAGGATCACCAATTGATTAGCCCAATCGCTTCCAAGGATAAAGGCATGACGCGGAGCCCACTGCAACTCAAGAATTTGGCTAAGAAAGGTTTAGAAATTAAGAGAAAGATTGTATTGATATTTTTTCAACTTCGAAATCATTAGGGAAATGTAGGCTAAATTTCTATTTGGTAGAACTCAGTACTAAGTGGTGGAAATGACTTGTTTAAAAAGATGGTGGGGGGCATAATTTGGGAAGTTGAAGTTATTGTTAATAAATTTCATATGGGATGTATAAAGATAGTGTAAAATACGTTTTCGATCAATTTCAATTAAGATTAAGTCCACCGGAAATGACCTGTGCGCTTCATTAGCCAATCTTATGCACCGGTTAACCGCAATATTAGTACCAGAAAAAGAATAATTAGCCAATCTTATACATCTGTGCTAGTAATGTGCCATCTAAGATGTACCGCCATTAAAAATGTATATATCCCCATAATGTTTTTGTCAAAAGATCTTATTTCATTTGAAAAACTTTCTTGATGGAAATGAATATATAAATTATGAGGGTGTCCAAATGGCAGTGGAAGAAAATAATGTTTACTTTTTCCTTAGTAAGATTAATTAAATAAATTATTATGGTTTTTGACCAAAAAAAAATTACCTGTGTGTTGGACTGGGATGAGAAAGGTACTAAAATTCGGATAAAAATTTTGAGAACGTTAAGATCAACAGGAGTATGATCAATGACGACATAGTCAGATAGCACATGTCTCAGCTAGGTTGAGGGGGTCCGAAGTTGAGGGGGTTTCGATATTTGGGCTGATAATATTTCGATATTAGGATCCACCATTAACAGAAAAGTTTATGCCAAAAATAAAGGGGATAATGCAGACACCCGATAGTGTTAAGTTTTCCATGGGAGGGGAAAGGGAAGGAAAAAAAATAATAACAAGGAAAAAGAAGTAAAAAGAAAAAGAATTTTAAAAAAATAAAATTAAAAAAATTTTAAGAGGAAAATAATCAGGGAATGAGAGAGAATGTGAAAAGTTGCATAGGCGAGAAAAGAAAAAATCCAAAAAAAAATTATTTTGTCAAAAATGCATAGGCGAGAAAAGAAAAAATCTAAAAAAAAAATGATTTTTCTTAAAAGACAAAAAAAAAAAAATCCAAAAAAAAAATATTTTTTTCAAGAGAAAAAAATAAAAATAGAAAGGAAAAGAATAAATAAAAAAAAAAAACCTAAAGAAAACCAAAAAAAATAATAATAAAAGAAAAAGGAGAAGACGAGAAAAAAATGGGTGAAGCCGACCGACGACCTTGTTGGGAGAGCCTTACATGGAAATGCTCTCCCTGACTTGTCCCCTGTCTAACCCAGTGTCATTAAGCGGATTCATCCTCACATTTTGTCACGTACGATCGTCTATGACATCATAGTTGTACATACGGCACGATCGCACGACTGGTTCCGCTAATCATTCGATGAAACGTCATCGAATCATGAGATTTTATAGGAAGATCTCATGCATGGCACTGCTGATTTGTGCGCCACCTCTTTGATAACCACCCAAATCATCAATGCCATCAATAAGTCTACCATAAAATATTCTAAAAATATGACAAAAACAACACATAAACGAATTTATACTCTATTAATTTCCGTAATTTTTTTATCTAAACTCTTCTTCGATCTTTTATAATTGAAATAGTATTTATTCTATGCTATCATTAAATAAAACCGAAATATTTTATGTTATTTCTTTTTAAAGCTCTCAATGAACATAGCAAATTGAAAACAGATTTTATCTCTGTAAGAAGTATTCAAAAAGAAAAATACCGCAATGCCTAAATTTTAAAATTCTAGCTTTTTGTCTAAATTTCTATAAAAATCTAATCAATATGAAAATAAAGGAAATACGACAGAGCAACAAAAAAGTTTCATACTTTTGCATATGCTAACATAAATGATACTCTATTTTGTCATTTATCAAACGAAATTCAATGCAGCAAATCTATTCAACCATTTTTCTGATAAACATTCTCGATAGACGTACTCATACAAAAACTCAATTTTTTTCATTTATTCCGGAAGAGGATATTAGAGAATTTTTAAGAATACTTTATTTTTTAGATTTTCAATTAGCTAAAAGCTATTCTAAATTACTTTTTTTACTCAGTTGTTATATAAAAAATCAGCTTCAATAATATTTTTAATTATTATTCGTTTTTGCTAGACTATACGAATATTAAGACAGATCCTTTTAGTAAAAAATAGACCATAAACTAAAAATTACTTGTTAATTAATTACATAAAATGGGCATTTATAGTATATTGAAATAATTACGAATATTATTTCATTTTTTTTTTTTAATAACTTTCCATGCACTTATTATGATTATACTGTTGTAAGAATGACAATTAAAATTTTCATATTAATGTATGATAAAATAAGCCAGATAGTTTCAATACTATTTTTCGACGTAGATTAAGTTTCAGATTTTTTTTTAAAATAGTTAAATTGGAGAAACAATGCTAATTATATTTATTTAAGTTAACTTTAATCTTTATTGTTTTTCTTTTAATTTTCTACGTTTTTTATTACTTGTTATCATTTAAATATTTATAATATCAAAAGTGGAAGAATATTATTGCATATGTTTTTTGTCACAAATAACTAATAGTGTTAGAAATATAAAGCACCTTAATAGGTCGAATTATTTACAGTAGAATTACGAAGCAACCCGACAGGTCAAATTATTGGTCGCATTGTTTTTATAAAATTTTTGGCGTGTATTAATATTTTTAAAAAAATATTTTATAATAAAAATTCTTTTTATTACCCTTCCTGACAGGTTATAAAGCCAGGGTACGCGAAAAAGTTAAAAAAAAAAGAAGTAAAAATGACAGCAGCAACCGCTAAATGTATGAAATTACGATACCTGGACATTGCAAATTTTATTCAAGAACGATATGTGGGAATATATATCAAAATCTGCCCAGAATCCACACACAAGTATTAACAATCAAAAAGTGTATGCTGACATTCTGTTAGAAATGACCCTAACAGAGCTAGGTATCATGACATCCAAAGAACAGAGTACTTTACCCTAACAGAGCTAGGTATGCTGACATCCAGTTAGAATGACCCTAACAGAGCTAGGTATGCTGACATCCAAAGAACAGAGTACTTTACAGGAGGTATGGTCGAAACTACAATCGACATTTGAATCGACAGGACCGGCGAGAATGGCCTCTATTGAAGCGTATCCCATTATCACGCATGAAGGAAGACGACAGAGTTCAATGAATATTTCGAAGCTGTGAACAAACTTAAGAAAATTGGTGTGCCCATCGGCGATGAACAATATATTGTTGTTGTATAGCCTTTTTGCTTTATACCAGGTATATAAGCTTAAATCCGCTGTTTGCTCATAGATGCCGTGAATGGGCGTATTAAGCTACCATGGACACGTCATACTTTTTTTTATGAGTTTGCATTATTAAGCCACCATCTGTCAACATTAATCAGTGCACATTGTCAGCAACTTCGTACAACAACATACATTTTTCCTTTGGTAATCATGTCAAGTTTTGTGCCAGAAAAAGAGCATATGCGGGAAGCTCTGCTTTTCTGCTTCAATTTAAAGAAATCGACTGCAGAATCGCATTGAATGCTTATGGAGACCTATGGTGACAGTGCTTTATCGGAAACAACGTGCCGAGATTGGTTTCGTCGGTTCAAAGACGGCAATTTTGACTTGTGGGACAAGAAGCGTGGAAATCGGCCAAGGAAGGTTGAGGACCATCAATTGCAGGCTGTTTTGGACGAAGATGATACGCAATCGCAGAAAATGCTCGCGGAGCAATTTGGTGTTACCCTTTTCCATGCGTCTGCGTTCCATGGGGAAGATTGAAAAGATCTTCACACCCGGAAAATGGGTGCCGCATGAATTGAACGATAGGCAGATGCAGCGACGCCAAAACACATGCGAAATCTTGCTCGAAGACAAAAAAGAAAGTCGTTCCTGCATCGGATTGTGACAGGCGATAAAAATTGGATATATTTCGAGAATCCTAAACGCAAGAAATCGCGGGTTGATCACGGCCAACCATCAACATCTTCCCCAAGACCAAATCGCTTCGGACGGAAGACGATGATGTGCGTTTGGTGGGATCAGGAGGGTATTGTCTACTATGAGATGTTGAAACCTTGTAAAACTGTCAATGCCCACCGCTACCGCCAACAACTGAGCAAATTGCACCGTGCTCTGAATGAAAAAAGGACGGATTATTAACAAAGACATGACAAGCTGATTTTCCTCCACGACAACGCACCATCGCACACGTCAAAAATGGTCCGAAACTACCCCATCCCGCTTATTCAAAAGGGTGCTACCCCATCCTGGCCCCTTTCGACTACCACCTGTTTTCGTTGATAGGCACCGCGCTCGCTGAGCAGCACTTCGATTCTTTAGAAGACATCCGAAAATGGCTTGTTTGCCTCGAAAGAGAAGGAATTTTCTTGGCGTGGAATCCATAAATTGCCCGAGAGATGACTAGCGAGGGCAAGTACTTTGAATAAATTTGTTTTTGCTTTCTATGAAAAAAAACATGTGTTTATACACCTGGTACATAACACTTAGGTCTGCGATAAAAACTAAAGACAAATTACCAACGCCAAAATTCTAAGGTAAAATTCTGAAAGAATATGAATCGCGCTGAGTTAAAGAAGAACGGGATATTCAAAACGTATTGTTCACAAAAAATTTACATGCTGAAGGTTATTACAATTGCTCACATCAAAAATAATAGAAAAAGTAACTTATCAAGGGCTAATCTAACACGATAAACTAGATGTAATTGCTATGGAAAAATTGGACATAATGCGAGAAACTGCTTAACAAAACCACCAATGCTAATACAGCAAAGAGTGGACCAAAAAGAAGAAAGCAACAATAAATCTGTATACTCACAATAAAGTCGCGAAAATGATGCGCCTAATGCCATTGAAACAATGATGTCCAACCTCGAAAAGGCTGAGAAAATTTATTGGTGTGGGCAGTATGTGATAGGCTCATAATCGCAGACAAAAAATATTTTCAAAAATGTGACGGAAGTACACAAAGTACTAAGTCTTGCAAATAGCAATACGACAAAAATAAATGGTGCTGGAAGTGCCAATTTACTAGTAAGTGAGAAAATACTTCATCTTTAAAAATAATAGTTCATATCAAATTTGCAAACGAACTTATATTCTCGAAAATAACAGATAAAGGTTACGGTTACGATTCCGTCGAAAAAACGCGATAATAGTTAAACAGGACAAAAATGTACTGTTCAGTGCTTAGAGTGTGGGGAATTTATATTGCGTGAAAAGATGTGTAGTTCACAAATGTAAGTAAAAATGTAATAATATTTACCGAGTGAAATAGACAAGTGGCACTGTAAAATTGGACATTTAAACGAGCTTAACTTGAAGATTATGGCAAAAAATCGTGGTGTGTATAGTCTCAAAATTAAACCAGTCAAATAATGGTAGAGAGTACTGTAACCGTAATTTCGACATGTATCAGCACTTTATAGATCGCAACAAAACGGACTAGCCAAGAGAACGAATAGAACATTTGTGGAAATAATCAGGTGTTTATTGATACAATACAACTTTATATAAGAAATCGCTATACTACGAATGCATTGAACAGGGAAGTACCCTACAAAATATAGACGGAAAAAGCACCGACGTAATACGCATTCAAGTTTTTGGTAGGAAAACATACGTTCTTAAAAACGAAAAATCACAAGGAAAATTTCGAATTACGATCTCGGAAGTATGTGTTCGTCGGTTACTCCAATGAATCGGAAACATATCGATTCTCGTCTCCTCAATCGCGAAGAGTGATAGTTAGTCGAGACGTAAACTTTGTGGACAAAAAGCATTCAATAAAAAATTCGAAGATATTTTCAATGACATTTAGAGTGCAGCAAGCTCTGAAAGAGATTCACAGTGTAAATTACAAAAAAAAACTGATTGAAGTGACATTGAGCTATTAAAAAATTTAAGGATAGAATCCTTGGGAAAACCATCATAAATATATTCAAAAATGTTAGTGTTGAAAAAAGCATGCGACAATTAAGAAGAGGGGGTGCCTGAGGCTGAAGTTAACGTGGATCAAGTCAGATGCGAAACTGTGAATCTTGTATAAATAGAGAATAAAGTGGCATTGCAGGATGCGATGAGCACTGATAAATCGGAAGCCTGGCAAACATCTTCACAACCAATGATTGGAGAATAAATGCGAGAAAATCTGATTGATATTATCTGTCAAGATGGTTACTCTGAAAATAAAAATACTGCTTGATGGTGAACAGAATATGGCTAACGAACTGCGAACTTTTAATAGAGGTCGATTTGTGAATGATAATAAATAAGAGTTTAAGGAGTTGGAAGTCAAACTACAATGGGCATATGTTGCAAAATCATTAACAGCTCAAATCGCAAGCAAACGTGCACATAAACAAAGAAAACACGTCCACAAATTTTATGATAACTTCTTTAACGGTAATGCAAAGAGGTTGAAGACAGAAAAATTAGAAAATGGCAAGAAGAAATTAACTCTAGAGAAAAAGTAGAATTAAAAAAAGGCGTTTAAGGTCAGAAGCTGAATTGAATGCTGAAGCAGTAAAGTATCTGCAACAAAAGAAATTGCTGTACAGAAGAAATTGAAATCGGTCGAAGCTATTAAAGCAGAACTTCGTGAGGGGGTCCGTTTAAGAAAAATACGAAAAGAAAATTAAGTTCACTACGAAAATCTTTTTACCGAAGCGGTAATCAGACAAATTGAAAAAGATAAGGAAATTCTATCGGAAGAGTAAAGGAATTAGCATATTGGAATGACATCAAAACCAAAGAGGAGGGTGATCGCAAGAAAAAAGAAGAGCTAGGAAATATACGAGGTTTTCAAAAATTATTTATTTATTCATGAATATCTATTTTGTCCTCTTCAAAGTAATCCCCACCATATATTATACACTTGTGCCAACGTTTTTTCCAATCCTCGAAGCACTTCAAAAAATCATTTTTTATGATCTTGTTCAGCTCCGCCTTTGATGCCGTCTTTATCTCCTCAATTGTAGCATAGAATCGTCCTTTCATGGGGCTCTTCAGTTTCGGGAATAAGAAAAAGTCAGAGGGGGGCAGATATGGGGAATACGGTGGCTGCGGCATTATTATTGTGTTGTTTTATTTTGTTTGCAGTTTTATAAATTAATTTTGCATATAACTTGCAGGTAATATTCCTTATTTACCGTTTTACCCTGTGCAAAGAACTCATGTTTCACCACGCGCTTGCAATCGAAGAAAACTGTAAGCAAAACCTTCACATTCGACCGAACTTGGCACGCTTTTTCCGGTCTTGGCTCTGCGGCAGCTTTCATTTAGATGATTGAGCTTTGGTTTCTACGTTATAACCATAAACTCATGATGCGTTACCAGTTATGACCCTCTGGAGCAAATTTGGGTCTTCGCGGACGAACAAATTTGGGTCTTCGTTAATGCTATGCTGTTTTTGGTCAAAAATGGGCAAAAATCGAGTACGAGCAAAAACACGTGCAAGCAAAGCAGTTGTCAAAAATTAAATGAACATTCAAAATGGCCGAACTTGTCAGCATAAGTGAGAGACATGAGTACCAACATAACGCCACAAAAAATCGAAAATCGAGTATAAGTAATCCGCGGAAATTCAAAATTCGAACAGACCTCGTAAGGTAAATATACTACCTTGATCAAAAAGTTACCGGTATTTATTCAGAAAATTAAAAATACAAGTTTATTCATCTAAATCTATATTGTCCCCTTCAAAGTAATCCCCATCGACTTTAACACACTTATGCCAGCGGTTGATCCAATCCTCGAAACATTTTTTATATTCGGTTTTCGGTATGTCTATCAGTGCTTTCTGCGATTTTTCCATTACTTCCTCTCGGCTGTTGAAACGCGTTCCCCGTAATGGTTTTTTAACTCGATTGAACAGAAAGAAGTCACAGGGAGCCAAATCAGGTGAATTCGGTGGTTTTTGGATGGTATTTGTTGCATTTTTCGTCAAAAAATTACGAATAATGATGGCACTGTGCGATGGTGCGTTATCATGGTGCAAAATCCACGAGTTTTCTGCTCACAATTCTGGTCTCTTTCGCCGAATTGCTTCATGCAAACGTCTCATAACCCCCAAATAATACTTTTTGTTTACTGTCCGGCCTTCTGGCAAAAATTTATGATGCACTACACCGTTGTAATCCATGAAAACCGTGAGCATTGCCTTTTTTTTTGACTGAAAACGACGTGTTTTTTTTGGTCTCGGCTCATTTGGTGAACGCCATTCACTTGCCTGATGTCTGGATTGCGTGTCGTACTCATAAACCCACGTCTCGTCTCCAGTAATGATCCTTTTGATGAATGTGGGATCGGATTCAGCCTCGTAAATCATGGCTTTTGCGACGTCAACACGGTCTCTTCTTTGCATTAAATTGAGGTCTTTTTGGCACCAACTTTGCTGCTACACGACGGAAACCCAAATCATTAACCAAAATGTCTTGGACGGATCCATAGGCAATGTTCATGTCCTCCGCTATCTCTCTGATGGTTAATTTGCGGTTATTGACCAACATTTCTTTTACTTTATCAATGTTTTCGTCGGTTTTCGATGTTGATAGTGTGTCACTGAATTCATCATCTTTGATTGACTCACGACCACTTTTGAACCGCTCGTGCCACTGGTAAACGACCGTTTTCTTTAGAGAATCGTTGCCGAAACACTTTTCCAACATTTCTCAACGTTCGCGCACCATTAAATCCGTTTTTTATGCAAAATTTAATACAAGTTCGTTGGTAAATTTAAATCCATTTCTAAAATTATAAAAAATCGCCAACACAGACAGAGATAGATGTACTCTTGGCTACGTAACTTTTGCTATGATGTCAAGCTATAACGCTAAGATTTAGAGGGAATATCAACAACATATGTACCAACTTAACAAAAAAAACAGAACTCAAATCGAAGCGATGGGAGCTCCACACTCTCTTCTTTTGATCAAGGTGGTATTATAGAAATCCCATATATGGGCAGGCATTAAAAATATATTATTGTACTTACTAGATAGAATACAGCACCAAGGCATAAAATTAATAGGTGAAAAAAATATTATGGAGTCATTATACTCATTAGAACACCGTCGTAATATCTCCTTTTTTCCTATTTTGTTGTATTTTCTGTTAACAGTATTACTCTGAAACCTATTTTCGAATATAATGTAAAATATAGATATTATCTTTAATCGTTCAAACCGAATGAACGATGTTTTCGAATTATTACAATTAACAACTATTTAAGAGCAAAACGCACTGATATTTTACACATCCTTTTTAACACTTTCCACATGCGTGATGTACCAAAACACTATAAGAATATCCAAAATTTCTTTAGCTCAAGTTCTTTATAAAAAAACAATAAATTATTATTTCCAATATTTTCCACTACGAAAGTCTCAAATTTTAATACTTTAAATTTACACTATTACTAATGTTAAAAAAATGAACACTTTATTAAGTATATTTAAATATAAATGTAAATTGTTAATTTTATTGAAGTGATATTTAACAATTTCTAAAATGTATAAGCTATATTATTAAAAGAAAATTTATTTTATTTCAAATTTATCAAATGTTATCATTCCTCTATAAGATCATAAATAATTGTCGAAATTTAAATCTTTAAATCATTACCAAGAAATGCAATTTTATCTCTCATCACTTCCAAAGATATTTCAAAATGTCGTACATAATTTATGAATTTACAAAATCGTATAAGTGCACTCGACATGGCACGTATTCCCTTGAATCCGCTAAGGTATTTTTGAAAGGAAAATTCAACACGGTAGAATATTCATAATAATCTCGTGGTGATATTAAGTATTTATTAAAGAGCACGTAGATACTAGATAATAGTTTGCTAGATAATATTTCGGAATAAGTACTCGTAAGTAAGTTAAGAATCATGAAAGTAAGACCATTTTCTAGTGTATACGTTGCATCATTATCAAAATTTAGGGAGTTAAATCGGGTCAATTTCTAGAAATTTATCCATTTCGTAGCACTACTATTTTCTAAGAAATAATTTCAATTTCGAGACGAGTTGTAATGTGATGAAGAAAGGATAACTGCAATGTGCAAGTGTTCATGTATACTCGTCGAAGCACACTTTCATCGGAGAAATGTACAAAATTAATTTATTATCATTTAACGATAGAATAATATATCCATCCAACACTCTCAACTATAATGATATTTAAAACCATATAACAAACTAAAATAATAATACTCGTGTATTCAAGGTTTATTTTGTTTTCAGTTTTATAAATTAATTTCGTTCTTTCTTATTATAATAATAAAAGTTATTCTATTCTATTTATTATTGTAGAGCTATTGCTTAAGAAGTTTCAAAATACTCTTTCGTAATTACAAATTCGTCATATCCAAAAACAACTAGTCGATGGTTCATAAGTGTAGTATCATTTTGATAGTAATTTTATTGAATATTTCCATTACAGAATTTTTCAATCATCATACCAAGTGAGTGAATGTTTTAACACAAGCAAATGTAATCTTATAGACAGAATTTAATTCCAACGCTAATAAATTAGTCTCCATAAACACATAAACTATTGTATCTCTTCATTTAAAAAGAATTTTCATTTTATAATTAATTATTTCAGTGCTCAAAATTATGATACATAGATTCATAATTGCAAAAAGATCTTCTGGAAGTAAATAAATATTTACAATAGAAAGAAGAGTAAATATCTTAAAGTTTGATAATCTACAATAACTGACTACACATATGTTTACTTAGTTTTTGTACTTAAATATTTGCTTCACCCTAAATGGGGTTACCGTGTTTCGAATCCCCGAGGAAAGATTCTCCAAGAACTCCTCTCCCATACCACTCTTGAGGTCCTATCTACTCCCACGCCCACATATTGGCCGACCAGTGCCAGAAACCTTCCCGATATTCTAGACTATTTCATAACCACACCCATACATTCCATTAATACTTCCATAGATACACTCCTTGACCTGAATTCCGACCATTCCCCTGTTCTCCTAACACTAGACACTTCTCCTTCCTTAAAATCCTATCCTGCCAAACTTGTAAATGGTAAAGTTTATTGGGACATTTTCAGACAGAACTTAGACCAACAGATTCATTTACAACAAAGCCTAAAGAACGTACAAGAAATAGACGATGCCGTAAACGACTTGACTGTTTGCAACAGAACTCAATCACTAACGCCCACATAACTCATAACAAACCAACCATACGAGAACATGACTATAATCTTCCGCAAAAAATTCGCAGCTTGATAAGCGAGCAACGTCGAGCCAGGGCCCAGTGGCAACGTTCAAGAATGCCAAATGAGAAGAAAAAACTGAACCAACTACAACGAGAACTGAAACAAGAAATAATTAATTATAACAACGAACGATTTACTGAATACACAGAATCACTGACAACTAATAAGTCACTCTGGACAGCTACCCGACGAATTCTCAAATACAAAACAGCTACACACCCGCTCCGGAGTACCGACGGAACCTGGGCAAAAACAGATAAACAGAAAGCCGACATCTTCGGCAAACACTTAGAAAACATCTTTAAACCTCACGAAGATGTCCAAGACATTCTGCATGACGAACAAATATTCCGACAAATATCAACTCAGTTGCCCATGAGTCAACCTCCTAAGTTTTTCACTCCTTCCGAAGTTAAATTCACAATAGAACACCTTTCCAATAAAAAAGCCCCAGGATATGACCTAATAACTTCAGAAATCCTGAAAAAAATTTCCAAAAAAACCCTCGTCCTTATAACCTATATTTATAATAGTATCCTCCGCACATCATTTTTTCCTTCCCTGTGGAAGTTTTCCATAATTAAGATGATCCCAAAACCCAATAAGCCCAAAAATCTTCCTACCTCATATAGACCTATAAGCCTCCTTCCCATGTTATCAAAAATCCTAGAAAAATCAATCCTAAAACGCCTTCATCCCATTTTTGAGACCGAGGGTGTCATTCCTCAGCATCAGTTTGGATTTCGACCTGAGCATTCCACTATCCAGCAGTGTCATCGTTCGCTAGAGCGAAAGGAATACTGCCCAGGAGTGTTTCTTGACATTTCGCATGCTTTCGACCGTGTATGGCACCCTGGATTGCTTTGGAAGTTGCAGCGAGTCCTACCCTCGAGTTATTTCCACATCCTTAAATCTAATCTCTCAGACCGATATTTTCAGGTAGCTGAAAATATGGAGTACTCTGACATTTATCCAATTTCCGCCGGTGTCACTCAAGGAAGTATCCTAGGTCCTATCCTATATAACTTTTATACCCATGATATTCCTTGCCACAACAACATCCTAACCGCAACATATGCTGACGATACAGCCATCCTGACACATCACAAAGATCCTTCCACAGCCATTAGTATCCTACAGAACTATAACCACTCCTTAGAAACTTGGTTCAAAAGGTGGAGAGTGAAGGTAAATGAGCAAAAATCTGCTCATGTAACTTTCACACTCTGCCGAGAACAAATTCCCGACATAACCCTAAACGGCAGTATTATTCCACAAAAAAATAGCGTACGTTACCTTGGACTTATGTTCGACAAACGGATAACCTGGAAGCTTCATACGAAAACTAAAAGACGTGAACTTAACGGACGATACAAACAATTATTACGTCTCCTAGACAGTAAATCAAAACTTACAACAACAAGTAAACTATTACTATACAATACGGTTCTGAAACCAATATGGACATATGGTCTAGAACTTTGGGGTTCGACTAAGCATTCCAACTCCCTTCCAATCCAATCCCTACAATCCCGAATCCTTCGTTAAATTGTCAATGCCCCCTTTTATGTGCGAAACACTGTTATCCACCGTGACCTAAATGTTCCATTTGTTCGTGAACTATGCATCTCCCGATATAAAAAATTCCATTCGCACCTATCCTTCCACCCTAATCCTTTAGGAAGGGAACTTTTCACTCCCACCCTTCCAGTATACACCCAACAGGGTATACAAATTACCCTGTTCTGAGGTAACATCGATGGCTGTTTTCCTCCATATGTCTTCATGTCCTTGTATATTTCCGTAAAAAATCTGCTTGTTACTAGCATAAGTAGTTGTAGATATCATTTAAAATAAAAATAAAAAAAAATAAAAAAAAAATATTTGCTTTATTTCAGGATAGTTTTTACTTTTAAAACTTTAATATTTCTTAATTAATATAGAATGTATTTTTTTTGTAAATATCGTTCTTTCTTCAAAGGACCCAAAAATAACAAAAAAATTTTACCGATAATACATGCTGCATAAAGATTAGATTTTTCAAGTCAAACCCTACTAACATATAGTTGAAAATTTTGCTAATAAGAATTATCTTGTAAAAAAAAAGTTTATGAAAGGAAATCAATAATGAAACAGTTCTTTATTTAAAAGTAGATACTTTGAATAAATATATTTCTAATATAAATTATTATAATCCCACAAAGCCATTATATATTCATTGCAAATCCTACAAAATCCGTTTTTATACTTCAAAATTGGTTCAAAAAATGGACGATAAACATTACTAACGATGACTTTTACTATATGCCATGAATCATTACCACCAATTTATTTAAGTGGCAACACTGTTCCCAGAAGAGGCACTAAAGAGCTTTAGTTTTAATTACATACATTTTCAATAGTATCCTGCGCACAATCTATTTTCCCTTACTCTGGAAATTTACTGTCATTAAAATAATTCCTAAAACAAATAAACCCATTAATTCTCCTTCCTCCTGTAGATCTATCAGCCTCTTACCTATCCTTGGTAAGATTTTCGAAAAACTCCTGTTAAAACGACTCTATCCAGTCCTAGTTAATGAAAAAAATACACCTGATCACCAATTTGTCTTCCGATCTGAACACTCTGAATCTTCGGAAATATACACTATTCTAGCCGGAGTCCCACGAGGCAGTATTCTTGGTCCCATTTTATATAATATTTATACCCATGGCATCCCATCTGATCCTGCTACTTATGCAGATGATACCCATTGAAATCCTGACATAGCTTTCAACAATTTGCAATTCCATATACTCAACCTTCAATTCTGGTTTAAGAGATGGATTGTGAGGGTAAGTGAACAGAAGAGTGCTCATATTACTTTCATACTTTGTCAAGGAAAACCTACCACTTTATACCATAATACAAACTTTATCAATATGATAAAGTACGTTATTTGGAACTTTACGTGGACGAGAGATTAACATGGAACCCACATATTAGACTAAAAAGAGTTGAAGCTAACAGACGTTACCTACAACTTCTTAGACTACTTGACAAATGCTCGAAACTAACAATCAATAGTGAACTTGTAATCTACAATATAATTATAAAACATATTTGAATATATGGAATTAAACTTTGGGGTTCAATGAAACGTTCCAATTCCTATCGCGTCTAGGCCTTACAATCCAAGATCCTCCGTAAAATTGTTGATGCCCCCTTTTATGTTTGTAACGACGTAATGTTCATTTCCCGCTATCAAAAATTTCACTCCCGTTTATCCTATCAGCATAATCCACTTGTGAAAGAATTGTCTTATACTGCCCACCCCGGAAACACTCATCGAAGACTTAAGAGGCAATGGCCTAGAGATTTTCTAGAGGAATCTAACTTCCATTAGTTGGAGAAACGTCGATGGGAGTTTACTTCCACTCTATGATATACAAGATTGTAAATTAAAATTTTATGTAAATCTGCTTCTTACATAAAAATTGTAGTTGCAGATAAAAAAAATTAAAAAAAAAAAACTTATTTACTTCAAAGCCTTCGATACATATAAAAATTTATTTTAATCTATATTGTAGGCACCAGCACACTACACTAGCATTCGTTTCAGGAGTATCTACTATGCGTTGGTAGAAAGGCTACTGGGACAATAATGATGCTGGCGCGCTTAATACCGAGCCTTGGTGGATCCAGGCAGAGCAGAAGGACTCTATTGGCGACCGTATTTGAATATGGACGTATAGGTTGATTAGAATAACCTACATTCGTGGAGTTATCTCAATCTACCGTAGGAGCGCATTTAGGGTAGCCTACGCATTCCGAGCCTATTTGTATTGTGGCCGGAATGATACCGATTGAAATACTCGCAGATGAGCAACAGACGCTGTATCGCCAGAGAGGTCGGTGGAACGCTGTTTAAATTGGAATTTAGACCAATGTGCCCTTCTTGTGGTGGGATGTGGAGAGCGCGGAGCACGTGTTCTTTTACTGCATCTGATTTAATGCGGAAAGAGAAAAGGCTCAGAAGACCCCTGACACCGGAGAATATCGTGCTCCTGATGTTGAACTCGCGGATGGATTGGGAGGCAGTCAAATTCCTTGCAAAAACAGTCCTAAAAAGACTACAGTTGAATGAGCGTGAAAGAAAATGATACTAATAATTCACCCACCACAAGTAGTACTAATAATTTTGATCAATTCTTGCCCAACGAATTAATGCCTGACGGTGGTTTCGTGAAGAAATATAGGTATGTGAACAAGTAAAGTGGTTTTAGTGGATTAAAGCCCCACACTTTGTCTTTCAATAATTTCCACCTTTTTTTTTACAAAAACTACACTAGCATAGAATATCCAACCTAGCCTGAAAAGATACTTGTAACATAGATATTATCGATAATTACAGATAATCTCAGTATAACGATCAACTCTGACACAAAATATTAATTTATATTATGTTATTAGGACCAATATATGGACACTTGGACTTGTGATGTAAAGGTCAACTAAGCGTGCTTATTCTCATAAAATTGAATCCCTCCAATCTTAATAAGATAGCTAACACTTATTTCTTTGTAAGTAATAATACACTACACTGTGATGTGAAAATTCCTTTTATTAAGGGATTAATAATATCACTTTATAAAAAAAATCCATTCACGTTTTGACTTTAAAAAAATACTCAGTGATGTGCTAGAAGAATCCGGCCGCGGAACTTTATAAACAAATAAATCCAAAATAAAAAAAATTAAAACAAAAAATTAATAAATTTAATGAGAGGGAAAAAACTGAGATAAGATGAAAGTACATACTCGTAGTTATGGAGAAACATTGGATGTTTGCCCTTTGAAATAGTGCCAAGATCAGGGGTAGGAAACTGATCCTAGAAACGTAAAATTAGTGAAACATGTAGTAAGGTCCTTATTACAAAATGCGTCTTTTTCGTGTCAAGATATACATAGAATGAAAAAAATTATTAATTAAGGACGTTCAGAACACAATTATTTCCTACTCAATCGGAGGAAGAAAACAGAATGGCAAAAATGGTAGCGATTATATTGTCTGATCAGTAAATCTGCTCAAATTTGCATGCGTAGTCATACTCGTAGATAGCAAAACTTTTTCCAAGGCCAATTTTATTCACTTAACTAAAAAAAAAATTCCATACCAAAAATAGTCAACTTTCCGATGGAGTACATGATTTGAGAGTCGATATGCAGTGTGGTCTCGAAGGAACGATCAGTTGTGATCTCGAAGTCGATATGCAGTTATGATCTCGAAGTAACGAGCCAACGCACTTGACCTTTTTAACCTGTATAACTATACCAATATTTAACAATATTAAGATTTCAATGTAAACCATACAATATTTACATAAATAGTTTAAAGTAAATGTAAAAATAATGGTATTTTTTCTGAGACAGTGCTTTTCTGAGGTAGTCTTGCAAAATGCTCACCTTCAGCTAAAAACTGAACTTTGGAGCAACTTACAATAATTTCTATATTATCTTATTATAATTATTATTAGAATTACTATAAACCTAAATTGTAAATGTTGCATTTTTTTTCTCAATAAAAATCCCTCCAAAAATTTTAACTGATAAAAGCTGAATGAGCATATTTTATGTTACATGGATTCACTTTTCATGGTCAGTTGGCAGCCAGGACTTTGAACATTAATGAATAAAGTTAAATATCAAAATTTCTAAAATTATAGAATTTATAAAAATCAACTTCTTTATTCGAATGCATCCTTTATTGCTTGATTTATACCTTTAATTTTTGGCAAAACATATTTTTTAAAATTTTTTCTTCTTATTTGATGTTTTATACGTATACTAGAAAAAAAAAATCATATTTTTTGTAAAGTTTTCTTTATTTTAAAGTTTTTCAATTCCCATGCAATACAAAATGTAATAATTGAATAAACTTTTATTATACATCTAAATTGTGCTTTAATAAAAAAAAATTTAACTTAATTATAAAAAATAATAAAATATTGAGTGGAGCAAAAATAAATGAAGCAATTCTAGATGAACAAAACCTAAACGCGCATATTCTTCAATCAGAAACGATTCGCCCACTCCTCGATTCATTTCAGTTAGTTCGAAATGAAGCAATGAAGTCATTGAATCAGTCAGTCAAGTTGTTGTAACATTTTCTACTCCATCGAGCATGAATTAAATAATTTTTTTTCTGATGGTAAAGCCAGTATATGATTTGAGATGAAAAGATTTATCGAATTATAGTACAACGGATACTCAAATAGAAATATCATACACACAACAAGGATGTGAGCGTACTTTTCTTCATAACATCACAATTTAGCAATTTTCGCAAAGTTTCAATCTTATTTTAAAATTTACGAAAAAGTCACTCAGGTGAATATTAACTAACAAAGACAATTTCGGACTTTTCTATTTCATGAAAAGTAGCATCAATTTTTTATTACAATTGGAAGATACATTCTCATTTCGATTTAGATTGATTTTTCCATACATAGTACTTATATATAAATAAATATATATGTTTGTTAGGTTTTTGCGTACATATTCGCATGAATTAAAAATTGCCCAATTAATATGCGAACAGTTTAAACTTGAACCACGTAATTGTTCTAAAAATTAAAAAGTTTCTGCTATCATCAATTTAGACCTTTTAATAGAAAATTAAATTAATTTTTGTTTGAGTTAAACTTCTTTGAGAAGCTTAAAATGCCCCGTAATTAGTTAATTATTCAACAAAATGGATCAGTCAAAAGTTTAGTGGTCGAGTTAGTGTAATTTTGGCACTAAAGTTCAATTCTTTCGCCTTTCTTAACTTTTGCCCTTTCTAAGCCATAAGATAATATCGGCCTTGTCAGAACCTTCTTTTCACCCTGTTATAGTATCGTTTAAGGGAATTGCTAAAACCGTAATACTATTAATGATTAAATATTAATTCTAATTAAAATTGCTCATTATAACCAATTTTGGTTTGTTTTAATCGATTTACTTTAACGAATGGTTTTCGTCTTTGAACATTTTCACATGTACTCATTCCTGCTCATACCTATACCATATACACCTAATAGCCATTTTGTGAAATTTATTATCGATTTATTCGTTAATTCCTTCCATCCATTTGCTTTGTTGGTATAGATACCAGTGAAGTCACTTTGTAAAAGGTGAAAATTACTGTAAATGCTGCATGGTTGAAATTTTCTGCTAAGCTTAAAAGTGCTCATTAAGTTGCACCTGTGTTCGTAATTACACTTATACTGTAAGTATTTCTTCATTTTCAGTATTACTAAATACTTTTGATAAGTTTTTGAACGTAGTTTTAAAACAATTTCAGAACTTTAACGAATTAAGTTTCAAATTAATCGAAACGCATAAAATATCTAGTCGCAAATTCCTTTGAAACTGCACAAAAATAACATTATACTCGTACTTTTTCGACGTGGAATAATATTATTAAAGGAAATTTTTAATTTTATGTCCACCAAGCCATTGAGTCTATTTTCCGACTTGGATTGACATTTTTGTCGGTCTTATTAGTTTTGTAAGTGAATCTGCTTGATTATATAGAAAATTTCATACAACATAAGCAGAAATTGGTAGATTTCTTTCTTGTTTAAGGGGAAAAAAAAGATGAGTTAGAAATAAGTAGTTTCTGTGAGAGCTACTTAGAAAAATATCCTACGAGAGATAAGACATTTTCAAGAAGTTAGTGATTCGTATTTATAAAAGAAATGTCATATTTAATGAGAATGATTTTTGCTCAAACACTAATTAAAATTTTTTACAACAATATTTTCTCCTTCAGAGGAACACCTTCGCCAGCTATACATCAGTAGAGGCGTTGTCTCCACTCTTCGTAGTAGTGCTAAAAGGTTTCAACTATAATAATCTTAAACTGCTTGGTAACACTCTTTTGGATGCTATCGACTGTATTGTGTGGTGATTTTACATAGCATACTTTTCTTTAGCTGCTTACAATCATGAGAATTAGGACACGCTCGATTAGCGCATAGCCAATCGTGATTAGCGATTTACAACCACCAGCCTGTTACAAGCTGATTATTTGAACTGTTTGTGGCCTATCTAAGCCTCTGTTTTCATAAGCAGTGACAACACCAAAGATAAAAACTGCTACCTCCTGACAGCGGTCCGGAGACCATACTTGTGACATGACATTAACCACAACCAATACGTCAAAGCCAAAGATACGTCACTTTAATCCCCGCAATACCAATTTTTATTTTGAGAGTATTTCGGATTATACTCAGCTCATTAAGTTACTATATGGAACCCTGTAAATTTCAGATACTATTAAACCTGAAGTCACTTTTGATATTGATCATATGATATTTCGCTCAGAAGTACCTCCTTGCGATTTTTGAGCAACAGTCATACTGAAATGAAGGGCTTAGACATCTTAACAAAAACTCCATTTACCGGCATCTAAAGGGCAGCTCAGCTATTTCACTAGCTGCAGTCAAACTTAAGGCCTTTGCATATTAGACACGCATAGACACCAACTATGGACTCTCAAAAAAACAGTGGCAGTATTTTTTCTCTAATACTTCTACATCAAAACTTTCTTCTTCAAAGTATATTGTTATTGCAGCTATACATCGAAAGAGGCGTTGTATTGACTCTTATTTTTATTGAACACTGGCGCTAAAGAAATTTTGAATATCCTTATAATGCTTTGGTACATCGAGCGCGTGGAGAGTATTAGAAGGGATAATGGGAGTAATGCCTGTGGATGTTGTAACTGCTTGGTAGCACTTCTTTGGATGCTATTGACATTACCAAGGTGCTTAACAAGTAATATTCGCATTTAGCTGCTTGAAAACACTCCTTTGGATGCTATTGGCAGTACCATCTATTTCCCTTTTAACATTCCTTTCGGAAAATGGGTACCGTTTTTAGAAATGTTCTAA
This sequence comes from Atherix ibis, assembly GCA_958298945.1. NCBI lineage: Eukaryota > Metazoa > Arthropoda > Insecta > Diptera > Athericidae > Atherix > Atherix ibis. The sequence goes on from OY282607.1 coordinate 66,482,484, forward strand.
TTATATTTGTATCGGTTTTAAGATGATGATTTTTGCCTTCGATTAGTATATGATCAGTCCTCTGCAGATAAATAGTTTATTTTCGTGAAGTTTTTGGTGTGGTGCCATACTTCGTCCAGTAGTAGAAGCGGCAATTATGTCTATTTCGGGTTGTTGTCTTTGACTAATACGGGTGCTTATGGCCAATTCGTTCTTCCTTGCGAAAGCTGGTATTGATATTTCCGTGTTTCTGATGGCTGAAGGCTTTTTCATGTGCTTTTTCTGCACTTTTTGTTAAGGACAGTATAACAGAATAACAAAAATTAAAGTAGAATAGAAAGTAAAGTGGTTTTTGGGAATTAATGCAGGACCATGCTTCAATAGAATTCGAATCCACAACGCCTTGGATTGTAGTCCAGCGTGCTACCGGATCGGCCTATTTCTATTATTTATTAATAATAATAAAAAGTCGCACAGACTGAGATCATGTATTATGTTATGAAAAAAATTTGGAAATACGATATATTTCCTAGGTGTTGGATAAATAAGAGGGAAGTAGTATTGTTATTTAATGTGACTTATATGTGGTTAAATATAAAACCACGAGTTGCCTACGACCATACAGCACTAACCATTTAGTTAATGCACATTGTCAGCAATTTCGTACAACAACATATATTTTTCCTTTGGTAATCATGTTTAGTTTTTTACCAGACATGATTGGTTTCGTCGGTTCAAAGACGGCAATTTTGACTTGTAGGACAAGAAGCGTGGAAATCGGCCTAGGAAGGTTGAGGACCATCAATTGCAGGCTCTTTTGGACGAAGATGATACCCAAACGCAAAAAATGCTCGCGGAGCAATTGGGTGTTACTCAACCAGCCATTTCCATGTGTCTGCGTTCCATGGGGAAGATTGAAAAGATCGGAAAATGAGTGCCGCATGAATTGAACAATATGCAGATGGAGTGACGTCAAAACACATGCGAAATCCAGACAATATTATAATTGTCTCGCCAGACAAAAAATAAAGTCATTCCTGCATCGGATTGTGAGAGGTGATGAAAATTAGATATATTTCGAGAATCCTAAACGCAAGAAATCGTGGGTTGATCACGGCCAACTATCAACATCTTCCCCAAGACCAAATCGCTTCGGATGGAAGACGATGCTGTGCGTTTGGTGGGATCAACAGGGTATCGTCTACTCTGAGATGTTGAAACCTGGTGAAACTGTCAATGCCCACCGCTACCAACAACAACTGATCAAATTGCACCGTGATCTGCATGAAAAATGGACGGATTATCAACAAAGACATGACAAGCTGATTTTCCTCCACGACTACGCACCATCGCACACGTCAAAAATGGTCCGAAACTACTTGGAGACACTCAACTGGGAGGTGCTACCCTACCCCGCTTATTCACCAGACCTGGCCTTCCGACTACCACCTGTTTTCGTCGAGGGGCCACGCACTGTCTGAGCAGCACTTTGATTCTTACGAAGACGTCCAAAAATGGCTCGATGAGTGGTTTGCCTCGAAAGAGAAGGAATTTTTTTAGCATGATATCCACAAATTGCCTGAGAGATAGGAAATATGTGTAGCTAACAAATAAATTTTTTTTATGACTAAAAAACAGCGGATTTAAGCTTATGCACAATATAATTATTTATAAAGAAACAATTTTCACAATATTACGGTTGACAATTTTATTGAGCTGAGTAGAATTAAACATAATTGAACTGAAATTCAGCTAAAACTAATTTAAAATTAATATAATAAAGAAACATAAAAAATGCATATACAGGCTGACTTAATGAAAAACATTATTTTGTTAATTGCGGTGTACTAATGCATTATAGAATATCCTGATTCCAGTATATATTGTAGAAACCAGCAGACTACAGGGAGCAATTGCATTTAAAATAAAGCACTCCATTCGCCTCTGAAGGAGCAGCTCGATCAAATCCAAATTCTGAAAGAAAAATATGAAATAGATGAGAAATTGTCACTTTTCAACTGAAAGTCATAGATGCACTAAAGAAGTGTTGTAGATTTCATACTGCCTGTAGTTTACTGCCTGAATTATCAGGCAGTAAACTCTTTGCAAACTTACCAGTTTATCATATTGTTGTTCAGTATGTACTTAACCGATCGTTTACGAATTGCCAAATGAAGCAAAAAAACTCCAAACACAATTCCGACGACAACTGGAAAAGGTTTTTTAAAACCTCCACTATCTTAATCGGGTTCGCAAAATTCGAACTACAAACGGTTTATCGCTGAATTTGATCTTGGTTTGACTTTTTTTGAAGTACTGCCACACATTTCAGTATTTTGCTATGTGGCAGTATTGTTGAAATCAAAGGTAAGACAAATGCATATATGAGGTGAAAGAACTTCAAAATTAAATTAAGCAGATAACGTTGCTTTACTCGTTGCACTCGGGTTTTAGAGTAGTTCGGGTGAAATTCATTTACAGTTGCCGTCGGAGTTGTGTTGCGAGTTTATAACAGTAACTAGAAGTCAAGAAAGAGGTAATTCGTTCGTTGTGCTCTTTTATTGCTCGCTATTAAAGGCTCTAACCTTAGATTATGGAGTATAAAGATTTTAGATAATGGAGTATTAGAATAAACAATTGAAGTGCCAAGTTAAAGCCAAAAAAACGGAATGCAACCTTAAAGCTACTCCCATGCATACTTGTACATGTCAATCTGATCACAAATAATCGTCTGTTTAAATTTAATGTTGCGCAAGCATTTTTTAGTTTTTAATCAGTTAGAGAACTCGCAATACAATCAAAATTATGTATTTGAAATGATAGGCAACTATGACTTTCATTCAAATATGTAATAAATTTAGTTTTTACCGACAACTCACCTAAAAACCGAAATTTGTAAATCTTTAGTTTCCGCATAACTAAAATTACTTTTTAACTGCACATTTCATTTTCTGTAAATATATTAAAATATAAAATTATTAAAATTTATTATTAATATTAATATTAACATCTTTCACCTCATCTTTTATAATAATTACAATTGCAAAATTAATAAAAAATATATTCCGCCCGAAACGATTGTCATAATGGAGTATAAATTAAAGCCAAAAAACGGAATGCAACTTTAAAACTACTCCCATGCTTAATTGTACATGTCAAAGTAATGACAAATAATCATCTCTTTACATTCAATATTGCACAAGAATTTTTTAGTTTTTAACACAGACACTCAATACACAATTCAAATTAGTTGAATGATAGGCAACTAAAGTCTTTTTTCAAATATGTAATAAGTTTTTCCCCAAAACTAACCTACAAACCGAAACTCGTGAATCTTAAGTTTCCGCATAACTAAAATACTTTTAAATTGAAAACGTCATAATATATTTATTAACATATCAAGTTATTAAAATTTATTATTTATATTAATATTAACATATTCATCTTTTATACAATATATAAAAATTTACTGCGCCCGAAACGATTATTTATATTCCATATGTCAAAACTACAAATTGAAAGATAAAATAATCATCTTAAGTTAGTTCTATAAGTGAAAAATAGATGTCAGCGACAGCACCTAAAAGAATATTTTTATTAAATTTTTTAAATTGTATTTTCGTTAATTATTCATTGTTTTTAATAACTCAAAATATTTCTATTAATTCTTTTTTAAGTTAAATGATTACCTCTTTTAATATATATTTTACACCACAGAAATATATGAGATTAAGGCAAATTTAAATATTGCATTAGCAGCTGTATTCCATGAACCAATTTTGCTACTTACCTTAGATTAAAGAATACCTGGATAGGCCCTTACCGTATATGTATACGCAATTTTGTGTACAAATATTTACTAGGGGGATACGACTGTCAAAAAATTTTTATGTAGACATGACACCCACTGCCATCTATGTGTCGTAATGGAAATTTATTTAATTGCAAAAGCATAATTTATATTTATTTTAATTCACTTACTGGAAACAAAAATACAATTTAAATACAACGATAGGTCATTTTTATTTTCTTTAATCTAAGCTACTTACCAGAGTAGATTACCAATGGAAAGTCGATTTTATTGACAGCAAAATACTGAGTTTAATCAGCTTATCAACGTGGTGTAATAAATGCTTATGCCGACCGGAAGGATGAATATTGTGAAACGAGGAAGAGGCATTTTTGGGAAAGCATTCTGACCGATTTAGAGGCTTTAAATATTCGGGTATGTAATAATAAAAATTTAATTTTATTGTCTGAAAGTACAGATAACCATATTACTTTTATTCAAAGAAGACTCCAAAAACAGCGCGAGACGTAGAAGTCAAATGGAATATTCTTTACCGGTTCTTCAAAAATGCGAAAGAGATAGGTACAGGGACGAGTGCTTTGGAGTTTATGTACCTGAGCGAAATGGAAGAAATATTTCACAGTGACCCAGGAATAACATCGCAACATTCAGTGTACATGGGAGAAGAAACTTCTACAAGACCAGTACAACTGTTATGTTCATCTGAATCGTGTTCATAAGCTGAAACGGAAAGGAAGAGAGAAGTAAACAGCAAACTTAAATAGAGATATTTTAAGAATAAACTAGAATTACAAAACGATTATTACATCAATAAATTAGAGTTAAAAACAAAATACAATATTATACGGAAAGATTACAATTAAAAAATAGAAAAATTAAATTATTACAAGATTACATAAGACAAAAAGAAAAGGATAAGGCTGAGACACGTTCCACACTTTTTAATTTGTTAAACAATTTAGATTAAGATATTAGATATATGTAATATATAGATAATTTTTTTTTATTTTTGTTAGCCAAGAAGGCATTTATTTACACAAATACATCATTGAAGTTTCAATTAATTTAACAATCCATTATTATCCATATTTTCAAACATTTGCTGCCTCGCACATGCACCATTGTTGCTGTCAATTCCTTCAGATTCTGTGTAATTCTGTATGTTGTTGACTTCATTATCTAAATATTCTATGTCACAGAAATCATTTTCAGCAATACATATATTATGTAAAACACAAGCAGCAACAATGCAGTTGGTGACAAAGCCTAAATTTCCACTATCGAAAAACTGCAACCTACGAAATCGACATTTCAGCATTCCAAACGCGTTTTCAACAACGATTCTTGTTGCTGAATGTAAGTAGTTAAATTTAAGTTGTTTTGCAGTTAAGTTTCCAAAATCCTTAAATGGGGGAACTAAATATCTGCTTTCACCGTACGCTGAGTCTCCAAGTAGCACACCTCCTGGTATAATTATGGAATCATCCTCAGTAATGCGCTTGTAAAAGCCCGATTTTCGTAGAAGCTGTGCATTGTCCATTGCACCAGGTTCACCACAGTGCACATCTATAAACTTTTTTTCGGCGTTTACAATTCCCTGTAAAAGCACACTATATTTTTTCCTATTGCGGTATGCTTGTTTGTCACGTTTAGGAGCATTGATTTTAATATGGCAACCATCAATAGCCCCAACAACACCTGGCACACCTTTCATAGCTGCAAATTGAATCTGGTTATTTTGCATTTCGGATGCTGTTGGCCATTTTATGTAATTGGCACTCACTTCAACAAACCATTTTACGACGGAGTGTAAAGTTCGATGGACAGTGCTGTCTGCGACATTAAATCTGTCAGCAATTTGTCGGTACGTTTCAGTATTTGCTAGAAACCACAACGTGATGTATATTTCAACATCAGCACCAACTGCAGTACGTCCTCCATGACGTGGACGGTGTAAAAACTTGCTACTGTATTCACCTGAAAGAGTGACATATTTACAGCACTTATTCGTTCAATAATTGTTTGAAATGAAAACCACATACCGATAATCCTTTCTGCGACAACTCTTGTTAATCTGAAGTGTTTCTTAAATTCAAAAGCTGCGTACTTTCCAATTACAGTTAAATAATTGTCAATCCTTGTTTTCTTCATACATGGAGGCCCGCTTTCATCAGAATCTGATGAAAGCGATGTTTCGCTTGATTCTGTTGAATCAAATAAACTTACATCATCCGAGCTATCTTCCAGCTCGTCCAGCAATGCAATAACAACCTGTAAACCAATCACTTAATAAATTGTGTACCTATTTTTTATGTAAAAACTTACTCCAATAATATTTGATTCCATTTCTTCTAGATTTTCCTGCACGAATAAAGTAAACCTAATAAAAATATGACACTTCAACATAACCAACGAGCCCGCTAAACTATCTATTTTCACTTTGGCAACTAAAATCCACCTAGCGTATATTGTATGCGCAACTACTGCGACAATGTACTGATTTGTTCGAGGTACAGTAGATGATAACAGCTACAACTACTGCACAGTACCAAAATTGGTCCAATGAAAGACTGATAGCATAAAATATAAATAATAAACTGATCAGATGGATGGCGTTTGCTTACTCGTTGTAATTGTGCATACGGCGGATCACTTAGTCAACGTCCACGCACTTTGAACTATTATTTTCGAAAGATCCCACAGAGTTTGATTTAAATTTATCTTCAATCATATACCATACATACGAGTAAATTTTCCTTTTATGTGGCCATATAGTAAATATTTATTTATTCACAGCTTGAAAAACATTATCAATAGCAAGTTTTGGGTGTAATTAACCGGTCCACATTTTTAATTAATTTTTGGATTTAATTATCACATTTTAAAATAGTTTCAAGTGCAAATCCTAGGAAGTATCGTAACGCATATTCATGTATACGAGTATTTTAAGTACTATGAGCATTTCTGCGAGTATCGGTATCTTGACTACCAATGATATCTAAGAAATCCAATTTATTAACATCACAATTTTCATTTTGTTTATATTCTCCAAGTTCATAGTTAGCGCCAGAGTGTAAATATTTTATTAAGTCCATCATATTTTAATGATGAACTTATTCTTTTCGTACATATTTTAAATAAATTTTCTAACTTATGTTATATCTTTGGTATTATTGGGTGTAAGGGAAAGTATTATCGTTTTTGAAAACTTGCACTTATATGGGTTGTCGGATCTTGGCGAGAATTCTGATTCGACTAATATCGATTTAAACCGTTAGATTACTGTATGATTGATGGTTTATACACATTTTTTCGAATTTTTGTCAGTTTTTTTCAAACTTGTAAAACAGTGAATAAAAAGTGCACTTAAGACATGGTATGTTGTATGAGTTCCAAAAAAAGAACAACGCGATGGAGGCAAAAAAAAATTGTGTGGAGTGTTTGGAGAAGACGCAGTAACAGCTCGAACATGCCAGAGATGGTTTGCGAAATTCCGTTCGGGTGATTTTTCTTTGAAAGATTAACCCAGATCAGGAAGGCCATCAGATGTTAATGACGAAGTGCTACGCAGCATGATCAGGACAAATCCCATATTAAATTCCACAGAAATGGCCTTCAAGCTTGAAATTCATCAGACCAACTGCTTTAGAGCACATTAAAGGGCTTGGTTTTGTGTCCAAACTCTCTGTTTGGGTACCACACGAATTAAGCGAAAAAAATTTAATAGATCGAATTTTAATATGTTCTTCAAATCTTGCATCAAAAGAAAGTTATGTTGTGTTGTTGGTGGGATCGGAGGGGTATTGTCCACTATGAGTTGCTGAAAGAAAATTATACGGTCGATGCTGATCGTTATGGTTCGCAACTTGATGTTTTGAATAAAGAAATCCAACGTAAACGTTTATATTTGGCCAACAGAAATGGTGTAATTCTTCACCATGACAACGCTGGACCGCATGTGACCAAAAAAAACGTACAAAAAATTGCAGAGTTGGGTTGGGAAACTCTACCTCAGCCAGCATATTCTCCAAATATTGCACTATCTGACTATCATCTGTTCAGGTCGCTGCAAAACTTTCTTGATGGAAATGAATATATAAATTATGAGGGTGTCCAAATGGCAGTGGCAGAATACTTTGCGTCCAAAAACAAGGACTTCTTTTATATTTTGGATTAATTTTTGAATAAAAAGTGAAAAAAAAATTTAGTTTTTTCTTTAGAAAAAAACAATTGGTAGGATTACACCCAATAGTTTAGAAGTGAAATTATTTTCTGATTCAAATAAAAAATTTTAAGAGGATTATAACTTGGCACTTTGTTGTCGGGTAGTTTTTACGTAATTCGATAGTAAGCCATTTCTAGCTGACATAATTAAGTGTTATGAATCATATTGCAAAAATATTTTGTTTCCAGCATCATCGCAAAAACGCTTCTCTGTAATACTTCCAAGTTCTTTAAAGCCTTTGATAATCCCAAGAAGGAAAAAAAACTTTTAACTAAAATTGTCGCTTAGTAAAATATACTGTATGGTATTCCACTTATATAGCAAACTTAAAAAAGGGAGACGATTTTCCGTTTATATCCCAAATATTTATAGGCAATTTTCGATGGGAAATAGAAGTAATTTGTTTAATGTTTATTTTTATCGCTATACTGGGTTTATTTTTTTTAAAATAAACTGTTGTATAACTATCGTACTTTAATTTTATCGTTAATTTGGGATACTTTATCAATAATGTCCGTCATTTTTTTTTATAAAGACGCTGATTTTCGGTAACATTTCATTTTTCCTATTATTTTGAGTGACATAAGTAACGTTAAAAAACTTTTTCCAAAACTTCGTGTCTCAATGGAAATGCCGATTAAATTTTCATGGTTATTATCAAAAAATTTAAGGGTAGAGAATTTTTGTTTGTTTTTCCAGGCCAATATTGCTATTTTTTTAAATTATTTTTGACAAAGAAAATATCTTTTATTTGAAAAACCACTCCCACCAACTGCGCCTATAGCTTGCAACCCTTGGTAATAGACTCTTTCTTTTCTCTTCATAAACAAATTTGGTACCAATTATTCGAATATTTTCTATTTTGCTTCAACTTAGTGGCACTTTACTTTTTAAAAACTTCTTTCAAGTATCGAAAAACGAATTAGTTTCACATAAAAGCTAAAAATATTATTGCTAGGGTACTGAACGTAGTACCTGGGGCAAACGTACAGATGGGAGTGGGGGGAATATATGTTTTTATACTTACGTTACACATACATCCAAATCAGGACGCCACTTCACTGAAGAGTAGACATCAATGTTTTCATGGGCGATACTTTCCCTTACAAAAAGTCCATATAAGTTGGAACTCGTTATATTCTATTACTTAATGGTTAAACAAAGACGTGAAGATAATGTTCGTCTAAAATATTAGCTAAATATTCGAGAATAACAAACTAGATTACCCCGAAATGGCTATAATAATGTTTTTCTACATAAACTATAATGATAAATAGCAAGTATCGTAATGCAGTTAAAAAATACAAATTTTCTGCAAATAATTATTTCCTTTGAGAGAATGAAATTAATAAATTGTTTGACTTGAGAACTTTTATACATGCAATACCCAATTAGGCAATTTTGTGAAGCTTAAATGTAGCAATATCATAAAGGATTTCGTACAAAAAGTCTAAACTTTTCTTTCAGATTTATCGATATTTGGACAAAAATGCAAAAATACAATTCTTATCAATTTTATTTTATTATGTTTTTTTTTTTTACCCATGCGACAGTGCATTTACCTTAATAACGAAAGAAAATCACATCTTATTCTTGTCGATGGTATACACATATTTTCTTCAGTATGAAATTAGTAGACAAGTAATTTTCTCAACTTTTGTTTTAGCCAAGCCATATGCGTAGGATTGCGCAACCGCTGAATAAACCGTCTAAAACTTGAACTCTTTGTACTTTTTGTTCTGTTTGGAGGTATCGGCTTGCTGTCGTTTCCGTTTCGATTTCTGTCGAGCAACATGCTCAGCCAACATGTCGGAGAGATCTTCTTTTTGCAGATGGCTTTGTTGTTCGCGCATCTGCTGTTCGTAACGCTGCGCCATGGCGTCATTGTCCATATCCAATTCGGATGGATCTAATGCCAGTTCGACCATTCCTTCACGTTCCCCGACTGCAGGAGCAACTCGGTGTGCACCAGCAGCAGCTGCCGCTTTACCTGCTGCTGTTATATCGTAAACGTGAGTTGATCCCATCATTGAAGTACCTACACGGTCTGTACGTTTCTCAGGTAACACTTGATACAAAACAGGCGTCTCATTGCTTTAAAACAAAAATAAGAATAAATCCGATATTGTTAAAAAATTATTCATTTAAAAACGACGTTTGACTTACTCTTCCATTTCGGCTTCGATTTTCTTCTTACGCAATTCTATATTATCGGGCGTTTCCATTCCTGCTGGGACGCTGGTCAGTCCTGATGGCGTAACAAGACCTTCAGCTGGTGTTACCAAGCCACTTTCATCTGGTGCATTGCCCAAATCTTCACCCTCCTCCTCTTCTTCTTCAGAAGACTCTTCAGATTCTGATTCAAGCTCACCCCATGTATTGCGTTCTATGTCACCCTCGTCCAAACCATTCTGCAAAAGAAAAAATTCAAATCAGCAACGATTATCACCTTACAATAAGCAAAATACCAACGATATTAACTCACATCAAGATCAACGATATTTGTACCAAAGACATCACCATACAATGGTTTACCACTTTCATCGACAGGTGGCTTACCCCAACCACCAGCATGATAACCAAATGACGTTCCATCAGGAATAGGTGCGTTCAAACCGGGAATTTTCAAATTCGGATAGCTAGGTGGAGGACCGTAACGTTGTTGAGCGATTAGCCACGGAGGAGGAATCTTATGACAGTTGGGCCCAACTGGCATACCAAGTGCAATACGCAATTCTTCCGACAGATCACCAGGTTTTTTTTCTTTGAGTCGAGTCTCAAACTCTTTTCCCTCGTAGTATAGATCACCATGGATCGTCATCCGTGGCTTTGTTTGCCACTTAAAGAAAGCGTCGTGTAATTTCTGATAATCAATGTCAATTTTTCCCATTTTTGGACGTGCCCTCTCTCTCATCTTTGCCTTAAGAGATTTGGCTTCGTCTTTTTCTTGAAGAGATTCACGCATTTCCATTATGCCGGTTTTCTTTATAAAGGCTGGTAAATCAAATGGTGGTTTTTCAATGCCACGTTTACCCTGTAAATACTATTTAAAAAAAAAAGATTACATTGAAGGCAACGTTTTAACTGATCAATTATATCGAAAATTTTGCCCTAAAATAATGGACTCATTTTGAACATACTTTTCTCTTAAAGCACCAATGCCTCGGTACTTGTACAGTGTTTCGATGTGCTTTCAGTTGCACTAATAGTTTTGGATCTCTTGCTGTAACATCATGCATTTCAACAACGTCTGGGCGACTGACAAGTTGCTTAAGCTCGGCAACACTTAGACGTGTAAGCTTCTTCAGTTTCCGTTTCGACAATTTCTCTTTGTCGTCTTGCCTGTCATCCTCTAAATCATCGTCATCATCGTCCAACATTTTCTCTTCAGGCTTCTTCTGTTTGGCATTCACGTCATTCGCGAGAGCATTTTTCTCCGCATCTGTCTGCTTTGGTTTATTTTCCAATTTGAATATTTCGAATACGCGATAGAACTGTCGATAAATTGGAGTTAAATCGGCTATGGTTATTCGCTCTGGAACGTATCTGTAGAAAGCAATTAATTTAACACGATTAAATTTAATGACCACAAGTAACGAAAAAAAGTGACTTAAATCAAATTACTCACTCGATACTAAATTCTTCATCGTTTTCATCCTTGTTCTCCTTGTCGGATTTTTCGGTCTCGTACAATTGTTTATCTTCAATTTCCCGTTGTTGCTGCAGGCGTTCCTTGCGATTTTGTTTTTTACGTTTCTTTCTTCTTTTGTTTTTATCCACTTTAACATATACTTTTAAGTCGTTTGTTGTTGCTTCCGATACGACCATCTCATTTTCATCATCCGATTCACCATCAGCATCGGCGTATTCTGTACTAATCATACCGGCAGAAGTGTTAACTGTTTGTTGCGGAGCTTCCGGTTCTTCTTCGACAACAAAGACGTCCCTTCCATCGTCAAACTGAGCTGCTCGTTGATCTTTCAGAGCTAGCACATCCTCTAGAGCTTTCGGCAGAACTACTTCAACCGGTTTCGACTTAATTTCATCTGGACTACTTAGCTTTACCGACATTAGTGGAGTCAGCTTTTCATTGTCGTCGTCGTCTTCCAGGTCATTATCTTGCCCATTATCCTCATTCCAATTCGTTGTCGACGAGGAAGACTCAGTGGTTTGCGACGACTGTGGTGAATGGCCAGTTGGTGATGGCGCACCGTTTTGTGCCGGACTCTTATTAGGCGGAGTTCCTGATGGGGAAGGCATTCCCGAATATTGCATATTCGGTGGCCGCATACCAGATTGCCGCACATTTGAAGATTGCAAATTTGGCGGCTGCATGCCCGGTGGCCCTATTCCTGATGGTGGCATTCCAGGTGGTGGCATTCCTGGTGGTGGCATTCTAGGAGGCGTCATATTTACAGGAGTCATACTATTGTGAGACATTCCGGAAGGTGGAACACTATTAGGAGGTATATTAGCAGATGACATTAGTGGTTGTTGTAAACTCCCTGCTGGAACCATTCCTCTTCCTGGTGGGCCCATTCCTGATCCTGGATGCCCCATATCTGTTCCTGGTGGACTCATTCCTAGTCCCGTTGGACCCATCACTGGTCCTGGTGGGCCCAATCCTGGTCCTGGTGGACCCCTTCCTGATCCTGGTAGTCCCATTCCAAGACCTGGTGGAATCATTCCTTGAGATCGAGGACCAAGTCCAGGAACTGTTAGTCCCATAGATATGGGTGGCATAGGTGGCATTGGTGCAGGCACAGGTGGAGGAGGTACTCCAGACATCGCCATCGGCATTTGTGTCGGTACACTTGATGGAGGCAACATAGGCGGTGGAATCGTTATTGGACCACTGCCAGTAACTGACATTATTTGCCGTTGCATTTCCATCTCTTGATCTGACATTGGCATCGGCAGCCCCTAAAATATGAAAAACATCGCCAATAAAAACATAACCTCACAAGCGGCATTAATTGTATTAATCGCCACAATAACCAAACCAAAAGTAAAAAAATTCAAAAGTTTACCTCAATATTTTCATCCGACATTGTTCTTTTGTATTTATGAACTTATTTAAACAAATAATTACATATAAAATGATACAATAACAGCCGCTAATTAAAATTCGACAAAAATACGGCTAACTCCTACTTCAACTGTCAAATGTTCTATTTTCCAAATGTTCTATGACAGCTTCATTGGATAATTAAAATCCCTTCGTATGGCAGCACAACTCACGAACCCCCATTTCTTTTTGCAGCATTTCATTATTAAAAAACAACTCAGTTTACAGATTATAAATAATTACCAAAAACTATATATAATATATTCTTTTTACCAAATAAAAACACATTTATTTATATAAAATATACATATCTTTTATGGTATAACATTTGTACGGTATAAAACGATATATAGCAGCGAAAATATTGATAAATATAATTTTTTATACATTTCAGAATTATCATTACAATTGATATTATTTAAAAAAGTTGTAAATTATTATTTAATATATTCATATATTATAAAAGAATAATATAAATAATATTGTAATACTAACAACATTTGTATTGCTTTAGAACGGTTGTCGTCTTCGACATGACTTTAATTTCTATCGTAAATATTTACTCAAAACTATTCATTTTACAACTAGAGTAAAAATACTATAGTAAAAATCATTTTTTATTTATATTTATTTTATCCATTCAAGTTGTTCTTCTGTATAAAAATGTGCAACATTTTTTTGTTGTCAATTAAGTTGTTTTAACTCAGATTAAATGAAAATAAAATTAATAACAAATATATACCATATAAATATAAATTTATTGTTACGTTTGCAACGAATTTAAAAGGTAACCGAGAAAATTATTATTTGCATTCAGAAAATATCTTACTGAACTCGTATCCAAGTGATGACCATCAAGGAAAACGTAATCAATTCTTCCGTTTTGCATAGTTAACACGTCTTCTCAGTATGTCTAACTCTAGATTGTTCTTTCAGTTTATTATTATTATCTTTTCTGATAAAGACCTACACACACACAATTGCATATTCAAATGAGCGCCGATAATAAAAATAAATAAAACTGCATAACAACCGCACGATATCAAAATGAAATTATATTTTTTTTTTTTACCAAATTCTATGACGTCATGAAAAGTAGCTTTTTTTCCATTTGTCGTGATATTTTTTTATTTGTAAATATTTTTATTAAGTAATTAATTATTTACATTTATTATATGCATATCATAATACATGCTTTATAAGAATTTATTTATTAAATTTAACGCAATTCTTAGAAATTACTAGGGAAATTTATTTACAAAATTCGTGAGAAAATGTTGTTGTTTTTTCTCATTTTTCGGTACATAAAATGTTAATCATTTTTACTGCCAATAGTCTATATTCAAAAAGCCATTTTGCTATAAGTTGTTTTAATGGAAAATTTCTTTAATACAGTGTAGAATTTTTATCTACAAAGCCTCGGGACGCCTGAAATTGTTTGTTTTTGTAAGCTGTTAATAATACACTTATAAGAAGGACTGGTCACCATATTTTGGGTTTTCCTACCCTGGCTTTGGTAAAGGATAGTGAAGATAAAGTTTATTGTCGGGCATTCTACAGGGCTGAAAATAAAAGGGAGTTTCAACAAAAATTCCACCCAGTTTAGGGAATAGAGCAATCTGATATTTTATGAACTAAGGTCCTGGGGCTATTCCAATCGGAATCTCTTACAATAAAATCCGAACTTTTACTTAGACAAAATACATAAATATTGGGCTTTTCTTTGGCTAACCCTTAAGTATTCTTCAGAAACTCAGGTCCTTAGCGGAATGTTGGCTCTACTCATGTAGGCTTAACTTTAAAATTATTTTATTTTCTTTATAATGATAAATTAAAAATAATTTAATTGAATGTTTGAGTTCAACTAATTAACATTAAGTATTGTTGTCAGAAATGTTGTGTAAATGTTATATTAGTTGAGAGCCGAAACTTTTATACGTGAGGTTACGTAGAAAACTAGGAGGGAGATATTTGGTATGCAAATCCCATAAGGCGTTTTCCTTTGGACCAATTTTGCTACTAGTCGGTAGTTCTAGCTATCATCATTTAGTAGTCGGTAGTTCTAGCAAATTTACGGTAGGGTATTTTAGTTCCCGAACTGGAAATAGATGGCTTAGCGGGTTCGTTGGTTATGTTGAAGAGTCATATTTTTGTCAGTATTGTTTATGTGTGAATAAACTTAGTTTTTATTGTTTATGTGTGAGTAAACTCAGTATTGTTGCTGACTATTTTGAGGTTATGTTTCTACTAGTGTTTAGAATTTGGCTTTCCTTTGGTCATCTACTCGCAGCTACCGACTAGTAGCAAAATTGGTCCAATGGAAAATGCCTATAATGATGAAATCTAGAAAGTAATTTCGCAAAAGAGGAATTTATTGTATTTTTTTACAACCAACTTCACACTTAAGCCGCATAATCATATGTATTTTGACAGCTGACATAACAAGACTTGCTTGTGAAAAAAATTCGATTGATTCTGCACAGTAGTTTTTGGTTCATACCCTTTTAAATATGAAAAGTGAAAAACAGTATTTTCGGTATATTTTACTTTTTTAATCTATCCATTGACTCTACGTAAGATCCTAACAATATATATGAGGCACCAAGGACTAGAAAAGCAGATTATGACCATATTTCCGGAAAATTTATACTTTTTAAACCATTAAAAATAATTTCAAGCTTAAGCAGATTATAAATATTCTTAATTAAAATTCATGCACTGTGTTAATTCCCTGTGATTTGAATTATATTAGGTTATCCGGAAAGTAATTTCGTTGTTTCCCAACAGAGGAGTTAATTGTATTTTTTCACAACCAACTTCACATTTAAATTGTATTTTGAAAGCTGACATAGCAAGGCTTGCCGTGAAAAAATTCTATTGGTTCTGCATAGTAATTCTTGGTTGAAATCCGTTTAAATATGGAAAGTGAAAAATAGCATTTTCGGCATATTTTACTTTTTTACTATAGAAAATATAAAAATGCTGTTCAAGCAAAAAAAAATTATCCAAAAGATCCTGGAGTAGAAAAGATGAACCGACTCAAAACACTTCGAAAGCCAATATTCATCAAAAAAGGAATCGTATCTGTTTGGTGGGATTTCAAAGGAATCGTTAATTTTGAGCTTCTACCGAGCAACAAAACGATCAATTCTGAAGTGTACTGTCATCAGTTGGACAAATTGAATGATTCTCTTAAAGAAAAGAATAAATAATTAATTCGCTATAAGAAAATTGTCTTTTATTTTTATAAAAAAAAAACGAAATTACTTTCCGAACAACTCAAAAGATCATAGATTTAATTACAATATTATAAAGCATCTAATATCTTTCTATTACCCTCGTCCTAGTATGACCGGAAGTATTTATTTCTTATTATTTAACAATTTACGATGCGTATTTTTTTGACTATTACTGTATAAATTAGCTTAGTCAGCTAAAATTCAGAAAACTTTGTCTCGTATAGCTATATCATTGTTTGTTGAGAAGAGACGGAAACTATGGCACAGAGTGGGAGACAGAAGCAAATGCAGTATGAAAACATATAAAAAAAATCGCATCACATAATGAAAAAAACTTACAAAAATTACCAAAACGCAAAAAAAAATTAAAAAAGAACAGATAAAAGATATATAAACAGGCATAAGCAGACTGTCGTCGTCCAAATGATCAACATATGCGACGATCGTGACGAGTTGAACTTGCTCGGATTCCACCAACACATCCACAGTTCAATAATTATCACCAAAAAAAAAGCTCCTCAAGCTTTCGATGATAAGCTTGCGTCCGTAATTTTTCTTCGAAGATTTTCTCAAAAACCAGTTGCGTCCATTCATTTTGTCAGTTATCACTTATCACCGGTGAACTAACATAGTTAATAAAAATCGTTTAAATCGAAAATAATTTTTTTTCCGTTTTAATTAATTTTTTTTTAATTATTACTAAAGATTCTAAATAAATAATAAAATCTCATTGATTTTAAATATTGTGCTCAAAACAATTTTGATTCATAATAAAAAAAAAAATTAAATAAAATTAAATTTAAAATTCAAAGCGATTTAAGAAAAATACCAAAAAAAAGAGTCTTAATAAAAATTTTTATTTTATGAATAAAAAAAAAAGTCTTAGTTTTTCCGAATTTATGGTGTTTATCAAATTTAGAAGTGATGAAAATTAAAAGTGCACAAAATATTAATTGTTGTGAATAGAAGGGATTTTTACAAAAACAAAAAAAGTGAAAAAGTTAAAAGAATTAAAAAAAAATAAGATTATAAGAACAAGAAATTAGAAATTATCAATTCCCTATTGAGGAGAGGAATTAAATATAAAAAAATCCAAACTGTAATGGTTATTAATTGTCGATATCGATATCGATCGTACTCATCGGAAACGATCCATGTTACGAAGACATCAATATTTTTCTATATAATGTAACAATTTAAGAGGGCAACAAACAAAGTGTGTTAGCCTCTTTTGTGATCATTCAGAAGATCAAGACTACAGATCTCCCCGCGCACAATAAGGAAAAGTCTATCGACTTAAATAAAGTAGATAAGATCCAAGATCGGACAGAAAAGGTGTGATTTTTTTTCTGATTAGCGTTGGCAACAAATAAAATTTTTGTTTGGACTTGGAATTCCACATGACGGTGTTGTTGATTCTTATTTCAAGATAAAAGGAAATAGCCTAGAGAGGAACTCACCCCCTAACGACAGCACTTCTTCATATCATGTAAGCACGTGAATTCCGTATGCAAAAATTCATAGTTTTATTAATGGCCAAACTACAATATACAGACGATCGGCCTTCTTTACCGATTGTCATTTAAATAGCATATTTCGTGGCTAATATTCAATATTGATTTTGGCAATTAAAAAAATATATACCATATTTAACCACAATAATAATAACAAAACGAAAATCCAAATCGAATAAGTAAATATTTACTTAAAAAATTAGTATGCAATCAATATTTGTAGCAGCATACTATATACACATATGTACATACTTTCATAGAGATATAAATATGTATTGTTATTCGGCAAGAGAAAAAAATTGCATTAAAAAATTTATATGTTTATTCAATTATTTGTTTTTTCGCTGTTGAAAATATAAAACATAAAATTTGCATTGCATTGCAATTTTATTCATCTTTTCTACAATATATGTTGATATTGCGTTGTATTGCATTGCTAATCAAATTGAATATAAAACAAAATTCACATATGCATCAGTGTAGAGGGGATTCTAGAAATAGATCAACCTATAAAAAAATTAAAATACTAAATTGAATGTAAAAATAAAAGGGAAAAAAACTTATATTATACTCGTAATTGCAAGTGCATTTTTATTTTATTTTTCGGCGAAAGTACGAAATTATTTTTGAAGAATCCGAAACAGAAATCAAAAATATATAAAAGCATCATAATTTTGATTAAAGAAGGACATTCAACTCGGACCATTCCTTATACAGAAACTGAACAACGATTACAGCTGCTCGCAATCAAAACAATTTGTTTGTTTTTTTTTTCACAAATCTAAAATAATTCGAATATCTGTTTGCGAATATGTACCATATTCATACTACAACTAATATATCTAAATCTTGAATAGAAAATAAATTATAAACCATATGGTCCACGCACCAGTACAGAACAGCCCACTAGCACTATTAGAAAACTATTCAAAAACAGATAAACTCACAACAAATACAAGAAAATAAGTTACAACATTGGTTCGAATGAATTTGGAAAACTATTTTTGGTTGACATAACCAAATGCTACTACAATACTTACAACTACAACTGCTATTACTTCTACTATCAGCACTAACCAAATAATTCAACTTCTATTGGAACTAATTGCAACACTTAGATTGTGTCAGCAAATACTATCGCTATTTTGAGATATTTTCAACAAGCACATCTGTTGAAAAACTAAAAAACTGTTAACATCTACCACAACTGCAACAGTGAATTTCTATACAAAAAAAAAAATAACACCTAACATATTTAAGCTACTTTAACAATTTCAACTTCACCTATACAGAAAGCTTCTTCTATTTGTAAACAAAGTAAGTTTAAAACAAAAACTAAAATAACAAAAATAATTTGGCAAAATCGTTTGTTTTTATTTTCTTGATAAATGCAATCCGAAAATATCTGCACAAAAATAAACTTGGATTATCTTAAAAATGATGATAGAAAATACAAGAAAATTTTCTACACATTTATTTTTTCCTTTTTTTTCTAAATTTAATATACTTTTATTAAAATTATGAGTAATTTCTTTTGTTTTTTTTTCTTTTCTAATTTCATATTATACTCATATCTTAAGTTTTTTTTCGGTTTTCAATCTATTTTTATATTTAGAAATTTGTTTATATTCGATTTTTCAAAACAAGCACATTTTTTTTGTTCTAATAACATTTTGAAACTATTTTCATTATGAGTTAGTAGGGAAAGAAAAGTCTTTACTTCCGGGTAAACTTTTAATATTTATTATTAGAGAAATTAAAGAAAACATTTATGCTGTAGCTATAAAATTTTTATGCTGAAAAACTATTCGGTTGCTATTGTTTCAAAACTCATAATATACTTTGGCGTAAAAGTATTGAATCAGTTAACAATATCTGTTTTATATTTGAGTTCTGTTTTTTTTTGTTAAGTTGGTACATCTGTTGTTGATATTCCCTCTAAATCTTAGCGTCATAGCTTGACATTTGCAAAAGTTACGTAGCCAAGAGTACATCTATCTCTGTGTGTGTTGGCGATTTTTTACAATTTTAGAAATGGATTTAAATTTGCAACAACGAAATTGTATTAAATTTTGTATAAAAAACGGATTTAATGGTGCGCGAACGTTGGAAAAGGGTTTCGGCAACGATTCTGTAAAGAAAACAGTCGTTTACCAGTGGCACGAGCGGTTCAAAAGTGGTCGTGAGTCAAACGAAGATGATGAACGCAGTGGCAGACCATCGACATCGAAAACCGACGAAAACATTGATAAAGTAAAAGAAATGTTGGTAAATAACCGCAAATAACCCATCAGAGAGATAGCGGAGGACTTGAACATTGCCTATGGATCCGTCCAAGACATTTTGGTTAATGATTTGGGTTTCTGTCGTGTAGCAGCAAAGTTGGTGCCAAAAGATCTCAATTTCATGCAAAAAAGAGACCGTGTTGACGTCGCAAAAGACATGATTTGCGAGGCTGAATCCGATCCCACATTCATCAAAAGGATCATTACTGGAGACGAAACGTGGGTTTATGAGTACGACACGCAATCCAAACATCAGGCAAGTGAATGGCGTTCACCAAATGAGCCGAGACCAAAAAAAAACACGTCGTTTTCAGTCAAAAAAAAAGGCAATGCTCACGGTTTTCATGGATTACAACGGTGTAGGGCATTATGAATGTTTGCCAGAAGGCCGGACAGTAAACAAAAAGTATTATTTGGGCGTGAAGCAATTCGCCGAAAGAGACCAGAATTGTGGGCAGAAAAGTCGTGGATTATGCACCATGATAACGCACCGTCGCACAGTGCCATCATTATTCGTAATTTTTTGACGAAAAATGCAACAAATACCATCCAACAACCACCGAATTCACCTGATTTGGCTCCCTATGACTTCTTTCTGTTCAATCGAGTTAAAAAACCTTTACGGGGAACGCGTTTCAACAGCTGAGAGGAAGTAATGGAAAAATCGCAGGAAGCACTAATGGACATACCGAAAACCGAATATAAAAAATGTTTCGAGGATTGAATAAGTGTGTTAAAGTCGATGGGGATTACTTTGAAGGGGACAATATAGATTTAGATGAATAAACTTGTATTTTTAATTTTCTGAATAAATTCCGGTTGATCAAGGTGCTTTACAAAAAAATTGTGAACAAATTCTTTAGAAAAGAATATTTGAGTTCTTTTTTTTTATTTAAATATTTATATATCCAGTCCATATGAGTCTTCCTTCCAAAAATTTTAAGCCCTCGGAAATTAAATCCACTATTCTACGCTTTCCCAATAAAAAACCTCTTGGTTATGATCTAATAACAACTCCTATTTTGAAGCAAATTTCCCGAAAAGCTTTAGTTTTAATTACATACACATACATTTTTAATAGTGTCCTGCGTACAACCAGTTTACCTTTATTCTGGAAATTTACTCTCATTAAAATGATTCCTAAACCAAATAAACCCATTGATTCTCCTTCCTCCTATAGACCTATCAACCTCTTATCAATCCTTGCTAAGATTTTTGAAAAACTTCTATTAAAACGACTCTACGCATTCCTATTTAATGAAAAAATTACTCCTGATTACCAATTTGGCTTCCGATCTGAACACTTCACTATCCAGCAATGCCATCGCATTGTTGATCACATTACACCCTCTCTTGAGAGAAAAGAGTATTACCCAGGAGTATGTTTAGATATCTCCCAAGATTTTGATTGTGTGTGGGATCCTTCAACATACTACCTTATCATAAATTCATATTTCTCCCAACATCACTTTCAAGTTGCAAATAACTCAGAATCCTTGGAAATATATCCTATTCTAGCATGAGTCTCACAAGACAGTATCCTTGGTCCCATTTTATATAATATTTATACTCATGACATCCCATCTGGTCCTAATACTATCACTACTACTTATGCAGACGATACGGCCATACTTGCTACCCATACAAATCCGGACATACTCGTAACTTCCAAGAATTCACAATTCCATATACACAACCTTCAATCCTGGTTTAAGAGATGGAGAGTGAGGGTAAATGAACAGAAGAGTGCTCACCTTAACATACTCACACTTTGTCAAGGAAAACCTACAATTTTATACGTTAATAGCAACATGATTCCGCAATATGATAAAGTACGTTATTTGGGACTTTTCCATGGAGAAGAGATTAACATGGAACCCTCATACTAGACTGAAAAAACTTGAAGCCACTAGACGTTACCGCCAACTTCTTGAACTACTGGAAAAACTAACAATCAAAAGTAAACTTTTAATCTTTATACAATAAATTATAAAACCTATTTGGATATATGGAATTAAACTTTGAAGTTCAATGAAACGTTCCAATTCCTATCGCGTCTAGGCCTTACAATCCAAGATCCTCCGTAAAATTGTTGGTGCCCCCTTTTATGTTCGTAACGACATAATGTTCATTTCCCGCTATCAAAAATTTCACTGCCGTTTATTCTATTATCATAATCTACTTGTAAGAGAATTGGCCTATACTGCCCTCCCCAGAAACACTCCATCGGAGACTTAAGAAACAATGGCCTAGAGATATTCTAGAGGAATCTAACTTTCATTAGTTGGAGAAATGCCGATGGGTTGTTTACCACCACTTCATGATGCACGAGCTTGTAAATTTCAATGCCATGTAAATCTGCTTGTTACAATACAATTGTAGTCACAGATAATTAAAAACAAAAAAAAAAATATTTGTATGATAAATAATTAATTGGAAAATTCAGGAACAATAAATTGAAGTGGTGAACAGACGATACAAACAGCTACTGATACTGTTGAACTCACGTTCAAAGCTTATAACTGGCAACAAATTATTTATTTAACATATTATACATACTGAAACCTATGGACTAAAACTCTGTTTAATCCATTCAGTGAAAAATTCTTCGTAAATTTGTGAATACTCATTATTATTATGAATAATCCTTCGTACGTGATCTAAATATTTCTCGTTATAAAAAGTTTCATGTTAGTTTATCATATCATTCCCATTCTCTTACAAGAGTATTATTGTCAGTTGATATCCCCAGTTACAGCGCTCTTCCCTTGAAACCACGAAACCACGAGATTAATGGCTACGAGACTTATTGCTCTAATTAAAGGTTAGTTTAATTAAGTCGCAATACTTCAAGTAGCATTGACAGGTATTAGCTTCTCTTTCATGTTGCAGCGTATTGTTATGATACTTTTAACACCAAATCTGTTTGTTTTTTGTAGTAGCTATAGATATCTAGCTAATTAAAAAATAAAATTTGTCTTACAGAGCTAAGTGGAGAATAAAAGCTAACGAATATAAATGTGTCCATGTAAATTTTACTCTTTGTCGTAAACCATGCACTCCCATATATCTTTATGACAGTGAAATATCACAAGCCACTTAATATATATCTTTTAGGCAAAAGACTTTATGTACTTCGACTTTTGTACAATGCTTAACTGAAACTAATATGGACTTACGGACTAAAACTCTGCGGCTCTATTAAGCCTTCCAATTTCTGTCATAGCCACTCTCATCAGTCAAAAAAAAAATTGCAAAGTTGTCGATTATTCCTTTTATTTTCGTAAAAGTGTTATTCGTCGTGATCTTAAAGCACCGTATCATTCGTGATGTGACTCCTCTTTCTAATCCTAAAAGCGCCCTTCAATGACTTTAGCGTCACACATCCTGTGATTTGGTACAATTCTAACCTATAATTTTTATACGTGCAAACAAGAAAAATTTCGATAACCCTTCACGTTATTAAAACTGTAATTTAAATGTGCTTGTTACTATATTGTAGTTGTAAATATCTGTAAATTTAACAAAAAAAAAAGTGCTGCATATAAAATATTTTTACGAATCTCTGAGCACCTGGATCAAGGTCAACATTGGAATGCGGAAGGCGATACATTCCGACAAAGTCATTGTTTGAAGAAGTGAATGATATGATTTTATATAAGTGGGCTGTATGGTTGTAGATTGAAGCAGTAAAATTCGATAGTCTTTAGATCAGAAAAACTTTTGTTTCCGGGGTAGTCGACATCTATTTTCTGATCTCATTCAAGATTCAGCTTGAGAAATGCTGCTTCTGTGAACATGGTATGAACAGACTTAGTCTTCGGTATAAATTCTTGATAGGCAAAATAAGAATTTATATACCATATTCTTAAAAAATATATTGAATAGACAATAACTTATATTTTAAATAAACTTAAACAGTGGCGCAATACTAAAGCGCTCCGCAATTATTCTTTTTTGTTTTTAAACTGATTTTAAATAAATAATTTCAGACAACATCAATTCTACAACTTATAGTTGTGGAAATATTTACAAATAAATGATGCAGAGAACTATCCCCATAATTTCGAAAATCTGCTTCAGATTGTTATTAGTTGAGATTATCCCTTCCCCTCTCCAATAACCCATACGATATTTCAGAAACGTGTCAACGTTGGTAACTCTTCATTTTCTAGCTTCAAAAGATGCCATCGGTCAACCAGCTGTAGTCAGTTTTTTTGGAATTGGTCTCACGTGGAGATATATAATAAATATCTTAACTTTTGCTATTTACAAATATCTTAACTTTTAATATTATTGATAAAAAATTACAACAAGAAAAACAGATTTTAAGATAATAATAAGTTAGAAAAACAATTATTTATTTTATTATCTTTCATGTATTGGGTTGGTGCAAAAGTTATGACCGTTTTTTATGATTCTAGGTAAAAAAATTTTTTCTTCAGAAATGATGAATAGTTTTTTCTTTTAAATGATTCCATTGTATAAAGGATGCTTTCCCTCAACTTTCTATTCAGTTTTGGCCTGGCCAGAGTACAGTGAAGAGCCCTTGTATTTTTTCAAAATGTCGGTCGATAAAGTACATTTACGTCATATGAACCTTTTTTGCATCGTTTGGTAACGGGAGATGAGAAATGGGTCGTGTACAACAACGTGACAAGAAATAGACATTGGGCTATACCTGGACAAGCCCCATTAACAACTTCGAAAGCCGAAATCCATCAAAAAAAAGTTATGCTTTGAGTTTGGTGGGATTGTAAGGGTATTGTGTATTTTGAACTCTTGGAATGCAATCAGACAATTACAGCAGAACGATATTGTCAGCAATTATCCAAATTGAACATCGTCCTTCAATAATTTTAGTTGGAGTTTTATTAAAGTTAGGTAAAATTATAGTTATAAATTAAATTTAAAAATATTTTAAACGAAAGCACTTTTTATAATAAATATATACTTTTTCATTACACCTACAAAGACCACAATGTAAATATTTAGTTTTTCTTTCAAATTACAAATAAATTTAAAGCTTTAATACAATTACAAGATTAAATTTAATATAATTCATAGTTTTGAAAATATAAACTTTTCTTGCTGACATACATAAGAGCTATCTACTATTCCTCCCCTTCCACCTTTCAAAAAACTATATTATAGTTAAAAGGATAACAATAAAGTTAATAAATTAGTCTCACAATAATAATTATATTTTTAAAAAAATTTATTCAAATTAAAGTAAATATTTTAATAACCTTAAAACTACATTCTTTACTTTTGGAATATTTCGAAATTGTTCTGTATCTTTTAATACTTTAGATAAAAATAATACACAAGAAAATTTAAAAAACTAAAAATTTAATTATATTACATTAACTATCTTACCACGTATAAGATAATAATTTGAAGATAATTATGAGCGTAATTAAACCGTCTTTTACATTTTAAGGTCTATGAAGGTAAATAGATAATACCACATAATTTACAATGCGGTATAGTTTTATTATCAATTTTACTTGCTCGTATTATTATCACTTATCAATGCTGAGTTAGATAAAATTTATAGATAATCAAGAAAAAACAAAGAAAAAAATCACAAAAAAATTATGTACATTAGCATTTAGTGTAAAATTATTAAATTATTAAATAAAATTAATTTAAAATAAAATCTCTTTAATAACAAATAATCTAAATCAGTTATTAAAGTTTCAGGATTTTTTATTTACTTATTTATAACTTTTTGATTGAAATTTTTTATTCAATGAAGCTAAATTTTGTTTTTTATATTATAATGCCGAAATAATCAGCAAATATACGGGGAATCTTACAAATCTCATAAGCACTTACATAAAAAAATTTATAACACATGACGATGGCAAAGACGTTAATTGGGTTTTCCAATAAGAGTGGTATGATTTCTAAGTGACGTTTTGGCAATTTGTAATATGTCATGATCTGTCATTTTTTTTCATTGTATTCAGTAATGTTTACAATTTGAAACATAGAGAGGTATACGCAATAACAACGTTTACAAATTATTCAATTTTATTATCAAAATAATCGTTCTCCAATTGCAACTTTTCGTGCGCTTTTGCCATCTGAGTTGTGCGGTAAATAAACAAAACTATCGATTTTGGTACGAAGAAAATCCACAAATTATTCATGAACACCCATCACATTCACCTAAATTGATAGTTTGGTGTAGTTTTTGGTCTGATGGAATCATCGGTCTGCACTTCTTTCGAAATGAAGCTGGTAACACCGTTACTGTCAATGGAGAGCGGTATAGACAGATGATAACCAACTTTTTATGGCCGAAATTGGAAGAAGTTGATCTTGACAACATCTGGTTCCAACAAGACGGGGCTACGTGCCACACAGCACGTGCAATAACCGAATTATTGCGAAAAAAGTTTGGAGATTCGATTATTTCAAGCAATTGTGACATTGAATGGTCTCCAATAAGTTGTGATTTAACACCATTATACTATTTCTTGTGGAGTTATTTGAAGTCATTGGTCTTTAGCAATAAACCAGACTCTCTTCAAGCTTTAGAAGTCAATATTGAACGTGCTATTCATGACATACGACTTGATTTAGTGGAAAAAGTGCTCGAAAATTAGGTTAATCGAATTCGTTCTTACAAAAGAAGTCGTGGAGGCCATTTGAATGACGTTTTATTCAGAACTTAATTGTATCGATTGTACTTTACATTAAATAAAAAACATTTGAACTTCCTTAACAATTAGTGTATGTTTTTCTTAAAAGAAATCATATCACTCTTATTCGAAAACCCTTTACATTGCAAAAAAAGAGAATATAGACAAATCTATAATCCTTATATGTATTATATTTAATTCAACAGTATTAAACTTTTTCTTTCTCTACGGAAGTTTTCCTTAATAAAAATTATCCTGAAATTTAATAAGTCAATGCATTTACCTTTATCATATACACCAATCTCTCGACTTCCTTTATTAGCTAACATATTTGAAAAAGTATTATTAAAACATGTTTGTGTACATATTCTTATTAATCTCCAAAATTTATACTATAAAATTATCTTATTTTCAATACGTTTAATTGTCCTTGCATGTTAATAAGTGCTTCTGTTCTAGGCTCAATAAGATAACTTCCTGCTACCATCACATGTAACTATACCAACAAATAGTAGCAGGTCTACTACTCTAACATAGCCTCCCATTAAGTATGAATAATTTAAAAAAAAAAAAAAAACTCCATAAACTAAAAATTTCCTTCCATATCTTCCTGTAATTTTTTGTCAAATTAAATATGCACATTATAATCCGTTCTTAACTACTCCATTTTTATGCTTAATACTAGCTATGAAATATCCAACATAATTTTTTATTGGCCTATCTACTCAACGGCTGGTCTTACGATTCCAAATTATAATTTTCAGATTTAATGGACGAATAGACATGATGATTACAGGTATGAGAATAGATCAGTTCAGTGGCCAATTCAAGTGTAATCCGACACAGATCAGCGATCAGATCTTATACGCTGATCTGTGTTTTGGAATTAATTTTGGATTATTATGCCAGGTGATAGATTACTGCGGTCGTAATCGTGTCAGATTAAAAACTCGTAGAAATAATTGAGATTATTTTCCTTTAACCATTGTTGATTTGTGATTGTTCAATCTATGCTATATCATTTCAATTTGATTGCTTAGACCGATTTCATCTCTATTGAATATGAAATTTTGTTATATGAAAATAATAAATAAATTCTAAAATATTACTGGTGAAAATTAAATTCGTATATAAGCATTTTAACTGATGTAACTTTCAAAATTTATGCGGAAGTATCACACTGATACAGGGTGGACTATTTAAAAGTTGCGTTTTAAAAAGTAAATAAAAAAATAGTGTATATTTTTTTAAATTTCTGGTTTTATTAGAAAGATTGAACCTTGAAATTTAAGAATGAAATACAACATCATTTAAATGACTGCCACGGCTGGCCTTACAGTACTCCATTCGCTCGACCCAATTTTTCAGTACATTTTCGATTGTCTGGGCCTGTATCTCTGCAACTTTGGTTTCGTCTTTCAAGGCATCAATTGTCTCTGGATAGCTTGCGTAACATTTATCCTTAACGGCTCCCCACAGAAAATAATCCAACGGGCTCAAATCACAGCTCCGAGGCGGCCAATTGATTATTCGGTTTTCGAAAGCAGTGCCCAAAAGTTGGATTATTACGTTGGCTATGTGGCAAGTGGCCCCGTCCTGTTGAAACCAAATGTCGTTCATGCCAATTTCTTCAACTTTTGGAAAAAAATTAGTTGAGCATGCCACGATTGCGCTCACCATTGACAGTAATGGCGGTTCCTTCATCGTTTTCGAAGAAAAACAGGCCAATGATACCTCCAGTCCAAAATCCGCACCAAACCGTGACTCGTTGTGGATGCATCGGCTTTTCCATGGTGACGTATGGATTTTCTGAGCCCCAGATGCGACAATTTTGTTTGTTGACATACCCACCGAGGTGGAAATGTGCCTCATCCGAAAAGATGATTTTTCGGTAAAAATGCTCATCTTCGGCCAATTGATCTTGAGCCCATTGGGCAAACCGAAAACGCATCGGATGGTCATGCAGCTTTAGTTGTTGGACTAATTAAACTTTGTAAGCTTTCATACCGGGGTTTTTGTGCAAAATTCTCAACAGAGAAGTGCGAGAAATGTTCAATTCCTGAGAATGGTGACGAGTTGATATTGATGGATGATCACGGACATTTTCAGCAACGGCGGCAATATTCTCGGTTGTACACACTGTATTAGAACGGGAACGAGTTGCTTTGGCAACCAACAAACCAGTTTCGCGAGTGAAGAATAAAGCTAACGAATATAAATGTGTCCATGTAACTTTTACTCTTTGTCGTAAACCATGCACTCCCATATATCTTAATGGCAGTGAAATAGCACAAGCCACTTAATATATTCGACAAACACTTGACATGGAACTCACGCAAAAGACTTTATGTACTTCGACTTTTGTACAATGCTTAACTGAAACTAATATGGACTTACGGACTAAAGCTCTGCGGCTCTATTAAGCCTTCCAATTTCTGTCATAGCCACTCTCATCAGTCAAAAAAAAAAATTGCAAAATTGTCGATTATTCCTTTTATTTTCGTAAAAGTGTTATTCGTCGTGATCTTAAAGCACCATATCATTCGTGATGTGACTCATCTTTCTAATCCTAAAAGCGCCCTTCAATGACTTTAGCGTCACACATCCTGTGATTTGGTACAATTCTAACCTATAATTTTTATACGCGCAAACAAGAAAAACTTCGGTAACCCTGCACGTTATCAAAACTGTAATTTAAATGTGGTTGTTACTATATTGTAGTTGTAAATATATTCTCGGTTGTACACACTGTATTAGAGCGGGAACGAGTTGCTTTGGCAACCAACAAACCAGTTTCGGGAACTCGCTTCACGAATTTGTCCACAAGTTAACGTGATGGCATTCGATCTTTGCTCATTTCTTTTTAAATTTCTCACAGTTTGGGTTGAAGACTCACCACTTTGGTAGTAAGTTCTCAATATTTCCCAGTTTTCTTCAAGCGTATGGATTACTATTTCGTAAAATTCAGACTTTCGACTAACAATCTGTCAATTCGTGATGACGTTTAACACTCAAGTACTTCAAATAAATAGTGGTACAAAATGCAACCGCTAGATGAACCACCCTATATAAAGGAACTCATAATTCACTTAATTAAAGAAATAAAAAAATTAAGAATTTTATAAAAATTAATTTCATGGTTTCATAATTTAAATGCTTCATATTTTTTACAGATCTCAAAACAGAACTTATCTAAACACTGAATAAAATGCTAAAGTTCAAGAAAATTGCCGAAAAAATTAGCCTTAATTGATTTTTCAGGTAATGGAGTTCTTTAACTACAATAGTTTAATGGATCCACCATGCGCAAATATGATACTTCCAAATTGATTTTTAGTAATATTGCTCGGTAGATGAAGAAATACCAAATAAACTTTTGAAAATATCGAACAAAAAGTCGATATTTTCAAAAGTTTATTTGGTATTTATAAATACCAAATAAATACCTTATAATTAAAGGAAACTGAAGGCTTTGATGGTAAATTTTCTTCTGTTTTCCTACATTTTTTACTAAATAAAATATTTCACCTGTACACTAAGTTGTAATGTGAGTAAATGTAAGGTTAAACAGACGAACGTGTTTTGCACATGTTGAAGCGATTCTAACTTAAGAATTACAATTAGCTTTGGAAATATTCATGGCACTGTCAGCACAATGGAAATATTCATGGCACTGTCAGCAAATCGCGCAACCATAGCTAATTAACTACCATAATAATAGATATTCGCCACCTACCTTGCAGGGCACTAACAACCTAGCGGCCTGCGACCAAATGTTTTCTGAAAATTAATAAACCATGAAAAATGAGCGCCTCAAGATTGCGTGCATGTACGAGAAAGTCATATCCATCCATATTAGGCCTGCTTGGCTTATTGGGTGAGCATTGTCGCTAATGTGATTACGTGCTAGAAAAATGATTAATTTAAGAATTACCACGAACTCCAAGAAACCGTTTGCATGCACATTACTGCCCAGATATGACTGTAGTGGCCCACATTAGGTTTCTACCTCGCCCTTCCTTATGTATCCTTTCGTGGGTGTTGTTCAAAACGAATACGGGTATGATCGGAAATATTAGGTTGTCAAAAAAGTAATTTCGTTGTTTTCCGCCAGAGGACTTAATTGTATTTGTTCACAACTAACTTCACACTTAAGCCGCATAATCATATGTATTTTGACAACTGACATAGCAAGGCTTTTTCCTTGCTATGTATTTTGACAGCTGACATAGAAAGGTGTGAAAAAATTCGATTGTTTCTGCACAGCAGTTTTTGGTTGATACCCTTTTAAATATGGAAAGTGAAAAACAGCATTTTCGGCATATTTTACTTTTTTAATATATGGTGGAAAAGATAAAAATTCTGTTCAAGCAAGAAAAAAATTATCCGATGTGTATGGAGAAGATGTTTTAAGTGAGCACCAGTGCCAAAACTGTTTTGCAAAATTTCGATCTGGCAATTTTGATCGCGAAGATGCACCACGTTCTGTAAGGCCATTTGAAGCTGATGAAGACACAATAAAGGTATTAATTGATGCAAACCAGTGAATAACAACTCGTGAGATTGCTGAGAGATTAAATTTATCGAATACGACCGTTCATGATCATTTGAAACGGCTAGGTTTTATATCATTGACGTTTGTGCTTTTAGAGCTGGGATGGGATATACTGCCACACCCACCATACTCTCCAGACCTAGCACCTTCCGATTATCATTTGTTCCGGTCTCTACAAAATTTTTTAGATGGTAAAACGTTTAATTGAAATGAGGAGGTCAAAATCACTTGGATCAGTTTTTTGCCAGCAAAAAACAAAAATTTCATGAGCGTAGAATCATGCTACTGCCCGAAAGATGGCAAAGGATATTGGATCAGACTGGACAATATTTAATTGAATAAAATATTAATTCACTATAAAGAAATCGGATTTCATTTCTATAAAAAAATATGAAATTACTTCCTGGGCAACCCAATATAATTATTTTGGGAAAAAAACTCAATTATACTCACAAGAACAAACTGTGTGAGATTCTGTAAGCTTCCAAAAATAATTGAAGACATCATTCGGATCACATCAGGCTTTATTTTAATATATTTTTATAACTTTTATGTAAAAGTTAATATATTTCACAAAAATTAAAAAACGAAATTTTTTATTTTAATTATGCTTATCTTACTTAATATGAACACAAAGGATTTGAAACACTTCAGTATCAACGGTTGGTATACTGGGCTTAACTTTGAGTTCCTTTTCAGTAAATAATCTCATTCGAGCACGTTTCATCCAAGCACCTTCTATACACAAAGAAAAGAACTTTCAATTAAGAATTGAAATGTTTCAAGGTATTTACCTTTTATAGAATAATTTGTCAACCTAAAAGTGCTTCTTCCAAGCCTATCAAAAAAGGGGAAAGGAATAATATTTTTAGATGAGAAGGGTATCTACTTTTATTGTATTTGGATACGAATAAATTTAACTGCCCAATATTCATTTGTGGAGTTAACTCAGACATGTGAAAAAGAATTTGCCTGATCTAACCTCTCAAATGATTTTTGAGAAAGGAATCGGAATGATAGAAGGACTCTGAACTAAGTAAAACAAAAATATACAAAAACAAAATATATTTTCAAACGTATTGTTCTATTTAATTGCCATTAAAAAAAATTTCCAATTTCACCCCCCCAACATATACTTTTATTATAATTTAATCATATTATTCATCTTACATCGAATGAGTATAATTTATTTTGGTTAGTATTACAAAAAATATAATATCTCTGAATATCTCCCACAACAAACTTTTTCAAAATACAATTCAAATTCTTTGTCCACTTTAAGATATAATTTTAAATTTTCTCTAAATTTTCCTATTTAGAAATATTTTAAGAAAAATACATTTATATCATATATATTTCGGTATTGAATATCTTTTCAAAATGTAAAAATAATTTTCATGTACTCTGCTCGTGCAATTATTTTTCATTAAGTCATATATTTATTTTGACCTTTAAAATATATATACTTTAATTCTATTACGAACATATGCATATATATTGTACAATACTTTTGCAAGTAAGCGAAAATACACTTACATGCAAATGGGGCGGAAAATCATTTTTTTATACTTAAAATCGAACTTATTCTATCATGTTCTCTTTTCATTTGCCTAAATTCTATGTCGTTAATGTTCCTTTTTTTGTTATAAAAAATAATAAATCTATGCCAATTTATTCCTATTTTTTTGATAATAATTTTTCTCGTTTTTCCATTGAAATTATTTTTAGCAAAAAAAAAATAAAAATTACATAAAAAATATGCCAAGAACCAGTTTTAACTAGAAAATACGCGGAAAAAGTGAGTAAATATATATATTTAAATAAAAAAAAAATAAAAAGATGACTTAAAAAAAAATCAAGAAATTCTCGTAAAAGCATTGGAAAAGCCATGAAAATTCTGTTGAGTCCACGAAAATTATTTTTAAAACTTATTTGGCTGCTGACCTAAGATACTATTTGTAAAAGTTAAGCGGCCGGCCAGCTGAGTTGAAAGAAAATCTGATCACTACTCGAATACCTGATTCTGCACGAACACATTCTAACCGAAATGTTTGAATACGCACACTCTGATTTTGGGAAAATTTATGTTTGGGAAAAATACTTTTTCTGCTATTAAAATTTATTTTCTTCATTTAATAGAATATTGTGTATTTTCATATATTTTAATACCAAAAAATATTCCGAGAAAAAAACAATATTTTATTGAGTGTGAAATATTTTAAAATATCTATCTTTTCATGATTTTTGATTTTTTAGATGAAAATAAAAGTTTCTATATATTGTAGAGTTTTTTTAAAGAATATCTTCATATACATGTCTCTCTCTCTCTCTCTTTTTGTTTATAGTCAGTGAGACAAGAAAAGTGTAAGAAGATGTAGGTCTCAAAAGAGTCAATAACCTCGGAAGAAAGTATTGTTTTATTTTTTTAATTTTTTTATTTT
The DNA here is from genome assembly GCA_958298945.1 of Atherix ibis. Taxonomy (NCBI): domain Eukaryota; kingdom Metazoa; phylum Arthropoda; class Insecta; order Diptera; family Athericidae; genus Atherix; species Atherix ibis. Next base: position 66,516,254 of record OY282607.1, read on the forward strand.
TTATTTAATTGGTTTATTATACGTTTAATTCATTTAATTTATTTACACTATAAATACCAGAAATACCTCAATTTTATATATTTTTGTCATAAATGAGTTTATAATCAAAAGTTAATTGATATTTGCCATGCTGCTATTCGAAATTAACAGAGAAATTCACAATGAGTACGTGATAGTATTGGAAAAACTAGTAAATAAATTAAGTTTATACTATTTTCCAATAAACGAATGCTCATATTTTTTAAATTTAAGTTCTTGGAAGATATTCAAAAAAAAAAACCGGAAAAACTTTTCACCTAAAGTTTGTTTCTGTCATTAAGCGTTCTTTGTCGTTCGTTAATGAACTTGCGCGGATAGTATTTTCTGCTGTAATTTATTCATTTTTTCACTTTTATATTTAACTATTTAATATTTTTATTATATAAATAACTTTTATATTTATTTACCTTGCATTATTTAAATTAATCAGTATAACTATTGGTTTATATTGAAACAACTTGAAAATTTTTAGATTTCAAATTAGGTATTTTTTTGATGTAGGTACTATTGTAGTATAAAAATTTGTCAATATAATATTTCCTGTAAAATAATTGCCAATAAATTTTATTCTTATTAAAATAAAACTCTATCAAAATATAATTAGAGTTATTTGTAAAAGTTTTAAATAAATTACTTTAATTGAAAAAAGAATATTCTAATTTTACAAAAAAAATTCTGTTATGCTATTGTTAAGCTCATATATATATATTTTAATCAAAAATATATATCACAGAAGAAATAAACTGCTTTTTTTTTTATATTAAAACTATTCTCTAAATTTTTCAGATTTTATAAAAACTGAAAGTAAATGAGTAATTCTTATGAATAATTTGAAAGAAAATGAAGTCATTTCATATATTATAGAAAATCTTCACTATTCTCACATATTTCACATTAATGCCGGTGTTCCGGCTCTTTTACAATATTTTCATTTCTGATATTTGCATAGTCAATAAGACTATAAATTTGACTTTTAAAACGTATTTTATAATAAATACTTTTTATATGAATTTTCATTGAAAATATCAGCAAGAGATTTTTTTTTGAAGTTGAATGTAACTAGAAAATATGAAAAATAAAAAGTTACAATCTTTTAAAAAAAAATTCAAAATAGTCTCGAGTTGTTTTTGGAATTAATTTAATACATTTTCCTGAAAATAAATCTTATAAAACCTTCCGTTTAAACAAAAAAAACTGTTTCTTAAAAAGTAAAATGTGTATAATTAAAAATACTATAAAAAAATAATATTTTCTAACTTTGTTAAAGAAAAAAGTTTCAAGAAAGTTGTAGAATTGCGGGAAAAATGTAGATAAAAATCTATAAAACAAAGAATTTCCTAAAATCTTATCTAGAATTTATAAAAAAATAATAATTTCTTCTTACATTTTTGTTTTTAATTAAAAATTTTAATTTATAAGATAAATAACTTAATAATTTTATCTTTATACAAGCTGACACATACTCACCATAAATCTTAACAAAATATGTTTACCTAATGATAAAAATGAATTTTAAAGAAAATTATGATATGATACATTTTAATTTTGTAGTAAAAATGAAAAAGTATAAAAAATTTGATATTACAGATTAAACAATTTAGGTTTCTATCATCTATTTATTCATAGAACTTGAAATATCTGCAATGTATTCGAAGAATTTTCTTGAAATATAATTTACATCTATTCTAATTGTTTAATTTTACTATAAATATATTATTTGGTAGAATAGAGGTGACAAAAAAAGATATATTCTTCCTTTCAGAAAGTATGTGGTCATCTTTTTAATGGAATAGGTCATTCTGTAAAGTTCCTGTATAATTATATACAGCAGATATAGGTAGTCCGTTCTTTATAAAATAGGAAAAATTATTGCATATAATTTTAGTCTTGCACTTTTGTTGGTCTTGTCCTTGATCATTTATTAAACGGACTTGATTAAACCCAATTTTTGATCAGGTCACACTTTTCAAATTTTCTTGAAAAAATTCAAAGTTTAAACTTTTCTATGGAAACATAATTATCAGAAGAAAGAGCCGATTGGTAAAATAGTCAATAACCACTTTAAACACCCTATATTGATTGGTACAAAATTATCAAAAGTGCTGACAGCTAAGCAAAAGCAACAGTAAGTCGTAAGTTGACCGGAGCTTTCGAGCTTTTACGGAGATAATAGCGTCGAAATTATAACCTGCAGTTTTTTCAGACCTCCATCGGTACAATCCTAATCAGCTCTACTACGCTATGGAAAAAAAGTCTTAGTAGATGAAAAAGTATACGTTAGGATTTAGGCTCTAACATGACCACAGCTCCGTTTGTAGGAGTCAAGTAAATATTCATATAATCTGTAGCAATACCGAGTAATTTATATTTTTTATCAAAAAATAATAGTTTATAAGAAAAATATCCCAGTGCGATGAGAAAATCCTATGAGCTAAATCCGACCTTTATTAATCTTGATGAAAAACACTTCTTCTCTGATTAATGATAATTGAACCTCAGCTAACAGCAGTTAAACATATCACAACACACTTTTTTAACGTTTGGTTCAACGCCAAAATTGAAGTCTATAAGTCCAAATAGGTCTTTACTTATTTCAAAATTCCAAAGAGTGTTGATAGTGTCTGTTCGTTTCAAGCCTTTTTAGTCTAGTATGTGGGCTTTAAGTAGATATTTTATCTAAGTAAAGTCCTAAATAATGCATTTTAGAAAACTGTCGAATAATGTTTCTATTAAGCTACCCATTCACTTAATATAACTCAGTCCTTACTGACTGCGACTGCAGAATCTGTTCTTTTTTGACAAAATTCACAATAAAATGTTCGCAAGTAGTCTAATTAATAAGGCCAATTATGCATTAAACATCAGTTTGTTGGCTAATAGCTTGGATTTAGGATGTTCTCACAAGAAAAGGCGCAGGATTTTGACCTCCAACCTTTTTGAGATTCAACGCTCTGAAAACTTGTGTACTAGTAAAGTCATTGTTTCTGCGCTTGTTTATTAAAACCATATTTAATCAGAATCTATACCTTGCAGTGAACAACCCCGCTTGCTAGCACGTTTGCCGAAGTTTGTAGATGAATACCATCTAGATGGTCGCTAGGTCCAACTTGTTCCTTGTTTCTTCCAATCCCATGTGCCTCCTAGGTGTAAAAATTATTTTAGGAGGTAGATTAAATTTACCTATTGTAAATAATCTTGATAAAATTAACTCTACCATGAGTAGATTCAGCAGTTAATCGCTGTATCAGGATGGCCGGAGGAGTATACCCTACTTCACCAGTGAACTCTCTCGTAGTTAAGATTGGTCGGAAACTGATTTTTCATTATTTATAAACTTCCCGAATCATAATATTGTATAAGATTCTTGGTTTTTCTGATTATCTCATCCACAATTCATTAAATTCAATCAGATGCACTCCTTATTTTAAAAGGAACTCATCCTCGTTTCTTTTATGATCTCTGACTAAGTCGTTGGAATACATGAATGGGATTGGAAATAAATATTTGTATACCAATCCATCGGTTACCAATCCATCTTTGCCTAGAAATATTAAATGACTTTGATTACTCAGGTCTGCTTTTCACTAATGTTGTCACCAAAGACCATATTACACTCTTTGAGTTCGTTCAAAAAACTAGCAGCAATTTTGATAATCTAACATAAGGAGTTTTCCCATATAAAGCAGTTCCTTAAAAATGGCAGCCGATATTGCAGTTGATTTGCTAGATAATCGCACAAAGTTCAACAAATTAGTTACTCGTAGTTTTTGAAATTGAAATCTGTGCCATAAAAAGCGGCAAGAACTTTTTCAAAAGAAAAACTTATAATCCCCTATTTTGCGAACTTTCTCAACTGCATTTCCATATATTTAGAATTTTTATAAACAATTTTTTTTTAGTTTAAAAAAAAATATATTTTTTAATGAACAAAAAATATTAAAAAAATTAGCTTTATTTAACTACTAAGAAAAAAAGTATATTTGTACATGCCACAATTTAAAAGAAAAACGAAAAATCATAAATATAATTATATCTTAGGATTTGTATTTTAAATAAATGTAAATATATATTTTTTTCTTTTCTGATTGAATAAATATTTTTGATAAATTCCCTTAACTTAAAAGCGAATACTGTTGTTATAAAATTAAAATTTTCATTTAAATAAATAATAACAATTATAAGTGAAAAAGGTTAACGGAATCTTTCTTTCAAATGAAAAATGTTATTTATTTACATAATAAAAAAAAAATAATCAAAAACAAATTTGATAAGAGATACTCGATTTCATGGAAAGAAGGATGTTGGAAATTTACCACATTTTTTTTATTTAACCAAAAATATTCTACCTTCCAACTTTCGTTTTGGTCTTCCAATTGACTAATAACGTAGTCATCTGTAACAAGATATAATTGTTAGTCTTTTTTGTAAATTTATATATTATTTTAAACTAAATTTATTTAATTTCCGCTTTAAAAATTGTAAAACCTTCAAAAAACGACACGTAGGCAATATTAATTTTATCTATTCGATTGAATTGTTTATCATCTATTGTACATGTTTTTTTTTTAAATTATAGATTTTTAAATGACCAAACTTAAAATTTATTTATTTTTAATTATATATTTACCTAAATACAAAGAAAAAACTAAATATCTTTTTAGAAAAACAGAATTTTTTCGAAATATTTTTGCAATTTTTCTTCTTCTTTTTACAAAGTCCATTCATAGAACCATTATACTATATATAGAGAATCACATTAATAGAATTTTTTTTGTTCACAATATAGGATGACAAGTCGAATGAGAAAACAGCAAAGACCAGTAGTTGATCTTCTGGTTGCTCTAGTTGCAGTGCCAACGTTAATAGTTTTTGCACTTCAATTAGAAAAAAATATGCAAGATCGATGGGCTGAAGAGATCGGAAGCCGATGGATTGTTCTTGGCTTAGGAATTGGAATGTTGATAATCAGTTTACTTATTTGTGGCTATGTCACTCACCGGATGGGAGTTTGTCTTTGGACTGGACCGCTGGACGATCCTTCGCCGCTTCAACAAACCTACACTCGGCGACAGGTAATTTTTCTATATTGTCATCAAATTAACCCCAGAATTATTATTATTTTTTTTTCTTCCAATTTCTTATTCCTAGCAGATAGCAAATAGTCACTTAAGACATTTAGACGCTTTGCCACCCAGTTATGATAGTGTTATAAAGTTCGATATACCACCACCACCCTATGATTGGGTTATAGTTCATATTGAAAACGAAACAAAACAACCCCCCATTGAGGCGACCTCCAGTCATATATAAGTAATAGCTGTAAAGAATATTTCACTTCGAAAAAATTCCTTTATAAATGCAAACGTATTTTTTTTAATTATTGTATAATAATTATTGTAATTTTCCTTTAAGAAACGAACAAACTGTTTACTGTCTAGTCTTTAAAAAAAACTATATTCATAAATACAGTAAACTAAAATTAAAAAATTATTATTCAAATAGTACAGTACGAAATCGAATTAAACTAAAAATAGATTAAGATTAATTTATATATATATATATATATATATATATATTGGAGATAAAGAATATGTTACGGAACGTGATGAATGCAGTCGGTGTATTAATTTGATCTTGTTAAATTTAGTTTTTAATAAATATTGCTAATTATTAAAACAGTAAAGACTAAAAATAATAATAATAAAAATGAGAACACTTTTTTTTAAAGAAAAGGCTTTTAACTACATTTTTAACATTGGTAATATTTTTAGAATCCTGAGATAAACGAAATAAAAGAATACGAAATGTGGCAAAAAAGTAATGATACTGATTTTTTATTTGCAGCAATTTTATTATATTTTTATGTATTACCTTCAAAACAGTTCCTCTGGGCAGCTATACCTCGGCGGAGGTGTTGTTTCCATTCTTCGTAGTAGTGTTGGAAGGCTTTAACTCGAATCACCTTTAGCTTCTCTGTCACACGCCTTTGTATGTTATCGACAGTACTAAAATGACGTTCTTCTAGGTATTCTTGTGGAAGAAATATGCCACACGGACTAAGATGAGGTGAATGGGGGAGGGGGGGATCTGGGAAACCACAGGAATCTCTTTTTCCAACAAAAACTCGTCGATACAGGTGGCCATGTGACAGGAGGCGAAGGCACTGTAGAGTATCCAATCTGACGTACAGAACCCTTTTTCTAGGCCTTTAAAACGAAATCATTCATTTCACATTTTAATCGGTTTTTGATGTTGAAGTCTTCTTTGAATACTTTTAAAGAGACCTTTATCGTAGTAGGGTCGAAATTTTTACAGCTTTGAACAGCCATAGACACGTGGTTAATTGGTTGGCGCAGAACGACGAGCAATATTTTTAGGTTGGGTTGTGACGCTGCAGAATGGCCTCTGGCTCTTGTCTCAGAAAACTTACAACAACAAAAACTTATCTTAGGTTATGTTTTGTACGTCTAAGCGAAACCTTTTTTGCAACTGCCTAACAGACAATACTTAAATTAAAAAATGATGAATAAAGATTAAATCAACAATTTTATGTCTTAGTTTTTAATGAAAGCATTTTAAACAAACAACATATGGTGGAATTTCATTTATATATATAGATTATCCACATACGGTGGGAGAGTTACCAAAAGCTAAAATTTTTTTTTTTTTTGAAACTATAATGTTTATATGGGATGTAAAGTGAAGTTTCTTATATAGTTTAACCCCAAGTCGCTAACAGCCTACACAAGATTCTTACTTAAGAAGAAAAGTGTGGCCTCTAGACCATGCCACTCTAGACACACAACTAGATTTAGTAGAATTCTAATGTAAGAAATATGCCAATTGTGGAAAAGCTCCAAAGCGTTCTAAATATGAGTTATATCATCAGCGTAAATTAGATTCATGGAGTATTGAAGAAGTTTATTGATGTCATCAATAGCAGGAACAAAAACAATGGGCCAATAAAACTACCTTGAGAGACACCAGATAGATTATATACGCCGTGATATAGACTAGCGGAGAGATCTGAGTTCTGTTAATAAGGTGGCACCTCATCCAATTGGAATTAGGACTTCGGCAGAAATAAAATTCGCTGAAATTTGAGCGTGAAAATATAGGTGGACAATATGGCCAAGATATGTAGTATGTGTTGAAGCCACTTTTTGTGTAGCCACCTTAATCCAATTTTTATAGAAAATCCTTCAAACTAATCTCAAAACAATCACTTTCCAATAACACATCGAAATATTGGGTTGGCAACTAAGTGATTGCGGATTCTGTCAATAGATGGTATTAGCACATTCTTTTGTTACACATATGTCAACGTGTTCAAAGCACCTAACCTATATTGTTTTCTTGTTGTTTGGACTTCCGCCTTTAATTTAGTAAAAAATTGTATAGTTTAGCTTTTTAGATTGGTTTTCATCCAAATTTAAAAATGTAACGACAAGACGTGCATTTTAGACATATTTTATTGTATTATTTCCGAAAAGGCAAGAACGCATCGCAGGTACACAAGAAGTTATGTACCGTATATGGGAATAAAGCCTTGAAAGAGAGGCAGTGTCAAAATTGGTTTTGATGATACCCGTTCAGTTGAAGTTGATGAGACCCATATCAAGGCCATTATCGATTTCAGATCGTCATAGCACAACACGTGAGATTGCAGAGAAGCTCAATGTATCGCATACATGCATTAAAAAAAATTAAAATAGCTTGGCTATTGTAAGAAACTCGATTTATGGATTCCTCATCAGCTTAAGGAAATTCATTTGATGCAACGCATTAGCATCTGTGATTCGCTTCTGAAACGGATCCATTTATGAAAGGACTGATAACTGGCGACGAAAAGTGGATAGTTTACAACAACGTTAATCAGAAACGATCGTGGGTGATGCGAGATGAATCACCTCAGACGACATCAAAAGCTGAGATGCACCAAAAGAAGATTATGGTGACAGTTGGGTGGGATTATAAAGGAATTCTGCACTTTGAACTTTTACCAAGAAACCAAACGATTAATTCCACCATGTACGTTCAACAACTCGCCAAACTGAGCAATGCAGTTCAAGAAAAGCGGCCAGAATTGGCAAATCGTAAGGGTGTTGTTTTCCAGTATGACAATGCTAAGCCGAACATCTTTGGTCATTCGCCAAAAATTATTGGAATTAGGTTGGGATGTGTTGCATGCCGAACTCCTTAAATGGTAAAATTTTTAATGACGCTGATGATGTAAAATCACATTTAATTCAGTTTTTTTAATTAAAGCAATAAGTTTTGCGAACACGGAATTTTGACACTGCCTGAAAGATGGCAAAGGATCATCGACAAAAACGGACTATACCTAATTGAATGGTGTTTTTTTAATAAAAATTTTGAATTTTTCTTCTTATTTAAAATCTGCAATCACTTAGTTGCCAACCCAATAGATATCAACCATTTATAATGAATGCCATATCCAAACTCTTTTAAACTGGTCGACGAGTTTTGGAGAATTTTGATATAATGAAATTTTAATGATAGTGAAATTTCACTAAATAACAAAGACTGCTCCCTAAGATTAGGTTTTTTTAATAATTGCTGTTAACGTCTACTTATTTTCGTCCTCCAAATGAAAAACTTGAAATAAGCAGACGTTATCAACAATTACGAAGACTATACGAAAATCGATCAAATATTTCATATAAAACCGTCAATGAACAAATTTACAACATAATTATAAAACCCATATACGGTATGTACGTAAATATATCTGGATTTACGGTATTAAAATTTCGGGTTCTACTATAAATTCCAATCTCCGTCAAATCGAATATTTCATACCCCATTTTAGGGTATTTATCTCGAACCCTTTGCTTATGATTTGTACACTTTTCGTTACAAAAAAATGCATTCCCGATTTTCATGCTAGTCTAATTCTGTACTTTGAAAGAAACGGTTATTTGTTTCCTTTCCATAAGTACGGTGGTAATCATTCACATCGAATTCAGAATTTAGTTTTCTGTTATTGTGGAATTCTGCCGTAGGTTCATTTTCCGATCAAAGAAATAGAAGAAAAAAAATTTAAAATAGCATGTTTAAAAGCATTTTATTCAATTTTTAAGTTTTTATTTTTTATTACATTAGATTTTGATCTACAAATAAAATACAAAACCAAACTTTATTATTTAAATATAGAATCAAGTTCCACTCTAAGCTCTATTCTTATTGTACATTTTCAAATGCACATACTCGTATATAAATTAATTGTTTAATATAAATTTAATATTTTAAATTAAAGAGAGAAAAAAACGTATACAAAACTAGTTATTTAATGTTATTATCAGATACTCAAACCAGACCGAATTGAACTTTAAAAAAAGTCAAATTTTCAAAAGTGTCTGGTCTAGTGATGAATTCAGGAACGGACCAATTTTCATTATCTGTCAAACTATATATGTCAAAATCACCTGAGATATCATCTGGTCGTAAACGACAAACAACTAGGCTTTGTTCGGAGTGGTTTCGAATAGCATCGAAGAAAAGGGGCATTGTTTGAGCACTCTATTATTAGTGGTAAATTTAAATTGTTATTTAATATGACGGAAATTTATTAATACTTTTTTGATAAACAAGTATGAAGAATGTAATTCTACAACAAATAATATATTTTTGATATTTAGAAAGAATACTCTGTAAAATAATGTCCGAATCGGATGATGACGATTGGTTCGACAAGGACATCGACGATATTGTCCAAGAAGTCCAAAAGAAACGAATTTTAGCAAATAAGGAATCTGAAGTATTAACAGCACCTAACGAGAATGATCCGCCTCAAACAAGTGGTGCTCTTTTTGCATTCGAAGGAGGTTTGTTACTGCCGCAAGGGCAAAGAAAAGAATTTAGTATTTTGTTCTTCCTTTAAGATTATGGCGGAAATTATACTAATTCTTATGGTGCCAGCAAAAGCGGCCAAAATCCGAAGAAAGTTGAGAAAACCACCAAATTGGGTAGCAGAAGTTATGTACAGGGAATATCCTTTAAGAAGCTAAGCTTTATTTCGGAGCTGGCACCGTTGAATGTTTTCCTTGAAGTCACTCAACTCGATTGTGGATATTTCGAATCATTCAACGAGCATAATCTCTCCAATGAATTCATAATCCTTAGTCTGAATATATTCGCTAAATTGTGCCAATTGCCGCTGGATGAATTCAAAAAGAATTTTTTGAAAACTTTTGTGCAAAGTGAAAATCTGCTAAAAGAAATTGAAAAGCTTTTATCTGACATACTTAGCAATAATATTAAGAAAGGAAAAAAAACCTTGTTCTTGGTGAATATGGCCGAAATAGTTCGAGATGTAGTCGAGATTTGCAAAAATGTTGCACGATACAATTTGGTTGATGAACATTTTAAAAAGTTCCTTACAAAAATCTTAAACAAATTCCAAACCACTACTAGCGGAAACTATTCAAAGCCAAAAGATGAAATCACAAAACTTGTTAAAAGTATCAATTCAAATGAATTACGAATGAAAGAGGTGCGCACGATCTGGTCTTTTTACTTTTTGTGTAATTATCCTTAGAAAATAAATAAGGTGGGAATTATTTAATTCGTTACAGATTTATCCCACCTTAGACGAATTAAAAACGAAAGAAATTTTTGAAAATTTAAAACCAAATATAGTTAAAGGTAATCTTTAAAAAAAAAAAATGTTTTAACTTTAAAAAAGAAGTTTATAGAATAAAATCATTATAGGTAAATATGAATCGCTAAAACATTATCTTGAAATCCATAGTGAACTGCTGCGAGAGGATTTTATTCAGCCACTTCGGGAAACTATCGAAGAAATTGGAAAATTT